>JASVEL010003506.1:0-401827 GCA_032618575.1 Nicotiana noctiflora
AACAAATATAAAGAGACTGATATATTATTCAAATTCAAACAGATACTGAAAATCCTTTTTCTATTTATAGAATGAAGGAAGATGTTATGTAATGTAATCAGCTACTGCAAGCTGCTGTCTAAGCTGTTACTCCAAGCTGCTATGTAAGCTGCTACTACAAGCTGATGTGTAAGCTGCTACAATATTATATATGGATAATCTTCTACTGAGAGTAATGTTTATCTATAACGGAGTACCGAATAGATAAGTTCATTGTACCCGGTATGAATAATTTTCTACTGGGATAATGTTTATTCATAACCGGATACTAAAATGATAAGCTTATTATACCTAGTATGGATAATCTTTTATCGAGAGTAATATTTATCCATAACAGGATATTGAAAGGATAAGTTTATTATACCCTGTATGGATAATCTTCTACAAAGAGTAATATTTATCCATAACCGGATTCTGAAAGGATAAGCTTATTATACCGAGTATGGATAATCTTCTATCGGGGGTAATATTTATCCGTAACCGGGTACCGAAAAGATAAGCTTCTTCAGGAAACTTATTTCCAATAGAGTACTAAATAGATAAACATATTTACAGCGGAGTCTCATATGGATAAGCTTCTTCAGGAAGCTTATTTACAACGGAGTATGGACATCCATAATATAATATATTTATAACACTCCCCTTTGGATGTTCATTAAAAGGTTGTGTGCCACATTAAAACCTTACTAGGAAAAACCCGGTGGGAAAAAATTCTAGTGAAGGAAAAAGAGTGCACATATTTAGTAATACGCTTTGCTATGTGCCTCGTTAAAAACCTTATAAGGAAAACCATGTGGGACAAAACCTTAGTAAGGAAAAAAGAGTGCATAGCTTATTTACTCCTCTTGATGAAAGTCTTGTTTCAAATATTTGAGTCTCTGCATTCTAACCTTATATCTGCATAACCAATACGATCTGCACCACTTTTGTTAGCAGTAGCAAGATACATAAGTGCATAGCAATTACGCTTAGATCAAGTATTTCAGGACCAAAGATTTCCTCATCCTCTTATGGAGGTCGGAACAGATCCTTATTCACTTCAAGTGATCGAACACTCATTGATGTACTTAATGGGTGCGCTTGTCCATGTAAAAGCATTCAAAGACCCTTTCTGTATAGGCAAATTGATGGATAAAAGATCTCGTCTTCTAAATATTTAATTTGTTGACCAAGATAAATTTTATTTTTCCAAGATCTTTCATCTAAAATTCTTTCTTAAGATATTCAATTGCCTTTGGAGTTCTTCTGGAGTTCAAATAAGATTTATGTCATCAACATAAATAGCAACTGTAACAAATTTTGATGACATTTTCTTTACATGGACAAATAACATTATTTATGCAACTCTCTTCCAGCAAATATTCACTGATGCGATTAAATTACTTGCGTCCATATTGATTTAAATCATACAAGATCTTTATAATTTGATCGAGTACATTTCCCGAGACTTTGAACTTATATGCTTCAGGCATTTTAAATCCTTCAGGGATCTTTATAGAGATTTAATCAAATGAGTCATATAGGTTATGACTCGCATTTAAATGGCATGACATCTTCAGGTGTCTGGACTACTAGTCCGATCCTCACAATATTTTACAGTATTATGCACTATATTGTATCAAATATATCGTTGACGATCATTTTGTCTCGGTTCCTAAGTGACATAACTTGTTGAGATCTTTCATGAAATGCTATGTCGTGGGCTCTTCTGGAGCTTATTTCCTCCTTATTATGATCATTTTGATCATTAGCTCCTTATCATTTTTCAATGATTGTTACCTTTGGAACCGATTTTTCTACCACGCTTCATGCGTACAGTAAACTCTATCCTTCAGGGACTTTAAATTTTAATAGGAGCATTTGCAGCTGAAATATAATATTTGATTTTGGATCAACAAATGTTTCTGGCATTTGACTTGAATTATCTTCTAAGTGAGGATCATGATAATTCCATTCATATAGCATATTTTTCAGCTATTTATTCAATTCCCCAGATGTTAGAAAAACTAACATATATCCCCAATCTTCTTTGGAAAACATATCTTTATGCATTGTGATAGAGAAATTAATCATATACCTCACATCAAAAGATAGTAAAATATTCGATTTCTGATCCTAAACTAATTATGAGGGGAGGACTTATCATATATTGTGGTCTGATGCATACAAATGCTGTTATATACAATTTGAAAATCTTAGACCACCATATGAAGCTTTGTTCTCATAAATAATAGTTTAGCCATTAATATGAGGTATTCACTACTAAACTAGCTTGTATATAAACCAGCATTATCAAGATGAACTGTCTTGATTTCATAATCTGAAAATTATGCTCTTAAGTGAGAAAAGCAATTTCAAATTCCAAACTGCAGGTTGACAATAAACATACATGTAACCATCTTATATATGCATCTATTAGTGGTTCACATGATATGTGAATGGACCCATATTCACCTTTTATATATTTCAGAATCAGTGGTCTTAGTCCCAACTTTAGCTGGTATAATCAATTTATTATGAGAACAAGCAACACAGGAGAATTCTTGAAGAATCTTCTAGTTCTTTAGTATATGCTTATCTAAATTCTCAAATAGATCATTAAAAATGGCAAATGAAAACTTCAAGTTTATCATGGCATATGCTATCTCTTAGTAAACTTCTGGTTTACTATGACATAAACTTTTGCATTAGTAAACTTCTGATTTACTATGGCTACTTTTGTATTAGTAAACTTTCGGTTTATCGAGATACATGATAAAGTACAAATCGAAGAATAAGGCGGGTAACTTCTCATATACATATTATTTTACCCCCCCCCCCCATGATTGTGGATAAATGAAGATTTCAATCTTCTAATCATTTATAGTCTCGATATGATAGCCATTTATTTTAGTAAACTTCAGGTTTACTATAACCTCTATTTTAACCACAATCATATAATATGAATGACATATTTATAAATAATCTCTTCGAGAGCCTTCAATTATTATCCACAATCTAATATTTATCGGACACTACTGGTGTCACGTGTCTTCTAGGCAAACAATTAGCTCTTCAGGAGTTGTTGATATATTTTGTACTATCAAATATTGCTCAGATACTTCTGGTATCATAAGAGAAAATCACAATCAAATAAACAATTGTTTAAGCACAAGAAAATTCCTCTTCGTAATATTTTCCTACTTCAGGAGGCAATTCCAATTGTATTACTTCTTCAGGAGCAAATTTAAAATACGAAATATTGAGTATATATTCTCTCAATTATATTACCTTTTCCGGAGGTAAATATATTTACATCAAAAGCGCGTTCATATTTACCAGATTTATTAATATTTCCACATTTACTTCAGAGAATGGATTATTATTATCAAAAGTTCTCATCCTTCAGGAAAATCGAACATGATTATCTGAATGCGCATTAATCACAATAAATTGTGATGCCTCAAACTCTTTTAAAATATTTACTACTTCAGAAGCAAATCGAGGCGTGCAATTAATATAGAGAATATTTATGTATCTTATCTTCAATTGTAACCATAGAAAGTCTAAATTATCACTTCTGGTGATCATAGGCATATACCACTTCTGGTGGTTAACAAAATGTAATTACAATGAGATATACGAAAATAACCACTTCTGGTAGTTGTATATTTCTTTCATACTCTGGTAGATTTTAAGTTGATCTAATAATAATATTTATATTCTTCAAAATGACATAAATAAGATATATTATAGTAAACATCATTATCAAATCATAACTTTTATTCATGTACAATTACATAATCATATTACTTATTACAAACAACAAAAATTAAAGTATTTATATTTCTACAGATTCACTACCGATTATATGACTTGTTTCTCCTTCTGGAGTGCAAAGCAATCAGCTACATCTAAATGCATGAAGTCAAAATTATCTTCGGAGATAAATTTGCTTCAGCATTTTCCTCTGTCTTTTTTCAAGGAGGATTGATAAAGCTCAACAAGGTGCTTTGGCGTACGACAGGTGCGTGACCAGTGCCCTTTTCCTCCACATCTACAATATGCACTTTCTGCATTTGGTGCTTGCACCGCTTCATGCTTTTGTTCCTTCCTTTTTCACTGCTGGTGACGAGGAGGGTTCTTTGGTGCATTATTATTACCATGATTAGAGTTTCTTCCCCGACCATGACCATGACCACGACTGAGGCCATGACCTCTTCCACGTCTAGCTTGGTGGAAGTTGTCACGACCCTAGTTCACCAATCGTGAACATGTCGTGATGGCACCCAGTCCCCACGACTAGGTAAGCCTAACACGTTGCGGAATATACCAGTTTATGAACATTTAATAAGAATTAGCGGAAAATAAGATGAAAGGAATGTAATCCGTGCCGCTTGGCACATACACCAGTCAAATACGCTATTTAAAACACTACCAAAACCCGGAATCCCACGGGTAACACAGACTAAAAGAGATCATAAAATTGTAGCTCTATGTAAAAGGAGAATCTAACAACGGAATGAAGGAAAAACATCTACTAGCACTAGAATAGAAGGAAGGCCTCCGGATCCGCGGACGTAGCGGATCATACCTCGAGGTCTCCCAAAACGTTGCTGAATCACCTGCTGTGAGCTTGCCCTGATGTACCTGGATCTGCACAACAAAAGTGTGCAGAAGAGTAGCATGAGTACACCATAGCGGTACTCAGTAAGTGCCAAGCCTAACCTCGATGGAGTAGTGACGAGGAAGGTCAGGGCCCTACTGAGAAACAATAATACAATGATAATAACAACAATAAGCAGTTTAAATGAATAATAAATTTCCGAACTAGCAACAATAAGATGATTACTATAATCGTCTACAATTAAGCTAACAATGAATAGCCAACTCAATAAAACAAGTTCAGGACCTGTAGGAATCGAACCCACGGTCCCATTGACAGTACCTCTGGGTCTCCGGGAATCGAACCTGCAGCCCATATCTCAATAAATAATCAATTACTCAGGATCTCCGGGAATCGAACCCGCAGTCCCTACCAATAACTCAGGATCTTGGGAATCGAACCCGTAGTCCCTACCAATAACTCAGGATCTCGGGAATCGAACCGTAGTCCCTACCAATAACTCGGGATCTCGGGAATCGAACCCGTAGTCCCTACCAATAACTCAGGATCTCGGGAATCGAACCCGTAGTCCCTACCAATAACTCAGGATCTCGGGAATCGAACCCATAGTCCCTACCAATAACTCGGGATCTCGGGAATCGAACCCGTAGTCCCTACCAATAACTCAGGATCTCGGGAATCGAACCCGTAGTCCCTACCAATATCACACCGGGTCTGTGGGAATCGAACCCACAGCCCTGGGTCTCCGGGAATCGAACCCGCAGTCCACAAGCACAGCAAATAAAGGAATCCACAGAGAGATCAATTATGCTTAACTATAACTTCACCGAAAAATAGTGCCAATAATTATCAAGGAGTTCAAATAAGGCAATTAGGCAACTAAACAGTTAAGTACTACCTAATCATGCTTTCCTAACCACTACCGGGTAAAAATATCAAATTGACAGCCAAGGACAAGAATATCGCTCATCGAACATTTTAATTAAAGTGTGTGTTCAACAAACAGCGCATGTATACGCCCGTCACCTCGCATACAAGGCATTTAAAGTATCACATAATATCCTAGGGGTGAAAGTCCCCCACACGAGGTTAGACAAGCCACTTACCTCAATTCTGGTACAAAACCGCTAAGAAACGACTCTGTTGCCACGAGTATCCGACTTCGAGTGGCTCAACTCTATCCAAATAAATTGCATATTGTAAATAATAATTCAAGTAATTTATTCTACACATAAATTCTAAGCTAATACGTAAAATTATGTAAAATGACCAAAATGCCCTCGGACCCACGAGCTCGAAATCTGAAATCTTTTGAAGATAAAGATTACCCATGACCTTAGGAACTCAAATATATAAATTTCTCTTAATTCCATACTCAAAATCGTGGTCAAAATCCAAAAATCTCAATTTCTAGGTTTTTCTTTAAAACCCAAATTCTCCTTTTGATTCTCATGAATTTTGATGTTAAATCTAAGGTATAAACACAAAATAAAAGTTGAAAACTAGTTAGAGGAACTTACCCAATGATTTGGTATGAAAATCCACTCTCAAAATCGCCCATTCTCGGACCTAGGGCTCAAAATATGGTAAAATGAAGCAAAAACTCGAGGTTCACAGCTAAAATCAAGCTGCAGAAGTCGCATTTGCGATCCAGGGTTCGCAATTGCGAACCCTCGCAAAACGAAGAAGTTCTTCGCAATTGCGAACAAAGAGAGGCTGGAAAGGGTCGCATTTGCGACAAAAAGTTCGCAATTGCGAACTGGCATCGCAATTGCGATGGAAATGTTCGCAATTGCGAGCATACCAGAAGCAGCAGTTTTTTCCCTGACACAAAAATAAGCATAACTTCCTCATACGATGTCCAAATTCGATGATTCTTTTTCCTATGGCTCTGTAATTTCGATACGGATCTAATGGTTCAAACAAAATTGAATTTGGAGATCATTTACCTAATATGGTACCCCTTTATGTTCAAAGAAGCAAAGGTTGAAACATCAAATAAGAGCGTGATCACAACCCGAAACACACCCGAGGCCCCCGGGACCCCAATCAATCATACCAACCAACCCCAAAGCACATTACGGACTTGCTCGATGCCTCAAACCACATCAAACAACTCTAAAACCATGAATTACACCCCGATTCAAACTTTATGAACTATGAAGTTTCCAACTTCTATTTCCGATGCCGAAACCTATCAAATCGCATCCGATTGACTTCAAATTTTGCACACATGTTCAAAATGATATATCGAAGCTACAGAAACTTTCGGAATTCCATTCTGACCCTCGGATCAAAATCTCACCTATCAACCGAAATTCGCCAAAATACTAACTTTGCCAATTCAAGCTTAATTCTACACCGGTCGTCACAAAAATATTTCGGACACACTCCTAAGTCCCAAATCACCTAACGAAACTATCCGAACCATAAGATTTGCATTTTGAGTCCGATATAAAAATTTCCACTTCCGGTCAAATTTTCTCAAAAACCTTCAGTTTTCTATCTTTCGCCAAACGACTCCAAAATGACCCACGGACCTCCGAATTCACTTCCGATCGCGCTCCCAAATCCAGAATAACCATACGGAGCTACTCCGAGTCTCGGAATCCCAAACGGACATTAATAACACTAAAGTGCATTTTAAGCCAAATTGATGCAATTTCTTCTAAAATGCTATCTTCCATAATATGCGCCAAAACGCTCACGGGTTATCCAAAACCCGATCCAGGCATACGCCCAAGTCCGAAATCATCATATGAACCTGTTGGAACCTTCAAATCTCAATTCCGAGGTCGTATACTCAAAATTCCAATCCTAGTTCATTTCTTCAGTTTTAAGCTTTGGAAATAAGAATTTTCATTTAAATTTGACTCCAAACTTCTTGAATTTTAATTCTGACCATACACACAAGTCAATATACTTGAGATGAAGTTACTCATGGCCTCAAACTGCTGAATGACGCGTCGTATCTCAAAACGACCGATTGGGTCGTTACAATCTCCCCCACTTAAACATACGTTCGTCCTCGAACGTGCTGAGAACTACACTGAAGTAGTCTGAAATCACTGGTTTAACATCTCATGCAACTTCCTGTGCTTCCGCAACTCATTTGAGCACATTAGCTCGATAACTCTATAGACATACTCCTTTATTCGAGTAAATAAGCCATTAGACCCAATTCCAACATCCGGAATTTCCTGCCTAGCATGTTTCCATCATACGACCACCATATCATTCTTCACACGCTGTACCCATACATGACTGCATAACTTTGTTGAATTCACACTTTGCATCACTTTACTCATGGGACCACAATAATATTCTTTAAATATAATAGTCGAAATTACACAAATCTGATGCTCTCATTGCATCTCATGACCTACATGGGTCTTGCTCTAGCTTTTACAACACCGATACAACGGAAGGGATGTGCAGGAATTCATATTTAGTTGCCAAGTCAACAAATCATTCAGTCTATACTTCTAACAAGATCCGTTACCTTGTCCTAAACCAGAAAATGTTATTTTCCTCTATAATATACTTCATATAATCAGTTTGCACTGACCCCAAATCCCATAACCTCATCTCACCCAGTACGAACTGCTCAGGCGATAAGCCACATCAGACATAATCAAAAGTCCCACAAGATGACACAATGTGCTAGTAATCCACTAATACGTACGTGATACAAAAGAAGGCGAACACTAGAGAGAACTATTCAACTCTCACATAAACATGGACCTCCTCAGAAAATAGGAAACCGAACACATAAAAGCAATTATAGACACTGAAATAAACATCACACTGTTACGGCGTGCAACCCGATCCCAACAATATGACCATGGCGGCGTGCCACCCGATCCCAACAATATATCCATGGCGGCGTGCCACCCGATCCCAACAATATAGACTCACACAAAGAGTCATATGTCGAGCCGAATAGCTCATCACATCAAAATACTGAATATCGATCATAAGCACACTAAGGTGCATGATATCAGACTCAATGAAAACATATAGCGCTATAGGCTATGAACTCAAGCACAACTGAGGTGCGACATAAGATATGAGCCTCAAGAGCCATCATGCTCATATAACATCACCGCTGAGCGGAACCTCAACACATAAGGAACTTACCAAGCCGTCACACACTCATACGGTGCAATATATCTTTACTTGAATTAACTAACCACGAAATAAGACCGCGACTATCCCTCCATAAAGGGCGCATTGCTGGAAGAAACATAACTGGCCTGACGCAAGGCTCACTTCCACATTTAAATCTATCCACCGACCTTAAGTCTATCCTGGTCGTGCCAAGCTAAGTCAATAATATTTCACAGGTCTATAACCCACTAAGCAGAGTGCCCTCCAGGCATAAGTTCTCAAATGGATGATATCACCAAAATCCTCATACTTGGTTTAAATTTCTAACCAATCAGGTGACTACAAGTCACACCTATACAATCTTCTTGTGGGTCAAGCTCCCACCATCTTCCGAATAATTAAACGGACCTACACATTCAACCCACCGGCTGCACTAACACTGAAAAGCGATCAGGAGTCCCTAACCGGGATGCAAAGCCTTTCTCATAGAACACCGATCTCAAATGATACTGATGTTAATACCCATCTTACTCAAAACAGTGACACTCTTTCCCTGCTCATCCGAGCTCTTTATATCACATTCATTGACCAAATTGTGACCTTGGTCCTTACTTCAAATTTTCATACTACTCACTGTACCCCACGTGCCGATATACGATAGGCACAATTTCCATCATAGCTCTAGAACCGACGATAGGCTAATACTTCATCACATAAGACTTTTCATTAAGCTCACTGCAGGAGAACTATAACAACATACGGCGAATTCTCATAACCATCGAATATGCCAATCCATAAGTAGTGGTCCAAGCCACCATAACCCTTCCCGAGATCCGCCTACTCATAACAAGCCCTTAACAAAAGAATACTTCAGAATAACATCAATCACTGCGGCCGACAAGTCTCAAATGCACCGCCACAAATCACATGCATAATTCGATCACGTTGCATGAACCGATCATTGACACTAATACGCCAACTCAACTATGGCCGATCAATCTACTTCCTTCCAGGTTATCCTTGATTGCCTTAGAAATGTTAATATCTTCCTTGAATACCTAACTTATTCCAACCGCACTTACCCCGAGTGACCTTAAATCATGAGGCCATGCTATCTCAAGAACGACGATCATTTCATGTCTCTCAAATACTACACCACAAGTCAAAACATCATAGATCGTTTTGTGCCTTTCTTCATAAGTTGCTTCAAAGCTTGATCCTCAACTGTACTTATAGACTCAGAATTATCAGGCACCACACTTTACCTCTTGAATTCACTAGGACCGCTATTGAGAGCCATCCGGCCCTGACTTGCCCAAGTACGCAACCAACTCTATTGAATTTTATTACATATGAATACCCTCTCGATAAAGCCCCCAACGGAACCACTTCCCGCGAAGCTTGCACCTATTCGAGGCATAAATCATGAATCTTTCCTCAAGTTTGAACACGAGCCAGTAAGGCTAACCATAACATGCATTCAACAATTTATATACTCAAATTACCACTCATGGCCCTTTTCCGTGGCTGCAATAACACAATAATATGCTAGTATCCAGAATTCACACAGGTAATTAACCATGCGACCCATCTTAAGCGGTGGGACTCTCCCATTTAGCCCAAAGCCACTATTACACGACTCTCGAACACATTAGAACCATTCTCTCAAGTCATTTACTATTATTCAACTGCAACTCACTTGATCCAACGAATATAACCACCTGTGCTCTATTAGCACTCTAACACCATAGGGTATGACCTCATCCCAATACAACCAAACATCTTCTCGCTCCATGCATCGAGCATTATTTACCGCGACAGCATAAGACATACTGTGATTCTCACACCTACAAAGCACCATGTAGCCTTCACCGAAATCTTCCCTGCTTATAATGAAAGGTAGAATTTATTAGGCACACAGGAACATCTAAAGTCCCATCATCATGCCATACGAGCCTCAACTCTTGCCCATCCGCAAGTTTTCAAGAACTTTTTGAATAGTACCTAAATACATCGCAGGCCAAATCTGATATGACACATGACCCATAATTTGATCGTTGATAGTGAAATCCTTTCACTTGGCACGAAGCCTTAAGATACATCTTGCTAATCCATGACAATAGCCTTTATCATTTGTACGTCTTCATCATAAGACAGCCCAAGACATTCGTTTGGCACATGTCCTTCTTAAGACAGTTAAACTCATATCCCCCCAGTATCTCTGCTGGCTGAATCCTTCGCTAAATAGATATCTCATATGAACCATATAGTCTTTATTACCACCAACCATCTTTAGATCTACATCCACCTTGTGATTCTACCATTGTTGTGACGATTAGGCAGCTAAGTAAACCTTCTCAAGACCGTACTTATCAATCGAATGTCAGAATCTAGTGCACCCCATGTGCACAGTTGAAGATCTCTCAATTCTCTTGCATTATCGATATGGATGACACGCGGTAACAATGGTTGAGTAAATTCTTGACTCCCTTGAAGTCCCTCTGCAGCAGCATGAACCGTCGGCGCATACTCGATACCGAGCGCACAAATTTCAATACACGAGTGGATGCAAAAGAACGTATGACATTGGCTCCAACTGAATAAATGGCGCACGATAAAGAATTCAAAGAATTGAAGAGTTTCCTAAACAGTTACATAGCCCCTCGTAAATAAATACAGACGTCTCCGTATCGATCAACGAGAATCTAAGTAATCGGTCTGTGTCCCGTGACTCCTATGAACCTAGAGCTTTGATACCAACTTGTCACGACCCTAGTTCACCAATCGTGAACATGTCGTGATGGCACCCGGTCCCCACGACTAGGTAAGCCTAACACGTTGCGGAATATACAAGTTTATGAACATTTAATAAGAATTAGCGGAAAATAAGATGAAAGGAATGTAATCCGTGCCGCTTGGCACATACACCAATCAAATACGCTGTTTAAAACACTACCAAGACCCGGAATCCCACGGGTAACACAGACTAAAAGAGATCATAAAATTGTAGCTCTATGTAAAAGGAGAATCTAACAACGGAATGAAGGAAAAACATCTACTAGCACTAGAATAGAAGGAAGGCCTTCGGATCCGCGGACGTAGCAGATCATACCTCGAGGTCTCCCAAAACGCTGTTGAATCACCTGGTGTGAGCCTGCCCTGATGTACCTGGATCTGCACAACAAAAGTGTGCAAAAGAGTAGCATGAGTACACCACGACGGTACTCAGTAAGTGCCAAGCCTAACCTCGATGGAGTAGTGACGAGGAAGGTCAGGGCCCTACTGAGAAACAATAATACAATGATAATAACAACAATAAGCAGTTTAAATGAATAATAAATTTCCGAACTAGCAACAATAAGATGATTACTATAATCGTCTACAATTAAGCTAACAATGAATAGCCAACTCAATAAAACAAGTCCAGGACCTGTGGGAATCGAACCCACAGTCCCATTGACAGTACCTCTGGGTCTCCGGGAATCGAACCCGCAGCCCATATCTCAATAAATAATCAATTACTCAGGATCTCCGGGAATCGAACCCGCAGTCCCTACCAATAACTCAGGATCTCGGGAATCGAACCCGTAGTCCCTACCAATAACTCAGGATCTCGGGAATCGTCCCATTCTCAATACCTCTGGGTCTCCGGGAATCGAACCCACAGCCCATGTCTCAAAAATATCTCAATAACTCGGGATCTCCGGGAATCGAACCCGCAGTCCCTACCAATAACTCGGGATCTCGGGAATCGAACCCGTAGTCCCTACCAATAACTTAGGATCTCGGGAATCGAACCCGTAGTCCCTACCAATAACTCAGGATCTCGGGAATCGAACTCGTAGTCCCTACCAATATCACACCGGGTCTCTGGGAATCGAACCCACAGCCTTGGGTCTCCGGGAATCGAACCCGCAGTCCACAAGCACAGCAAATAAAGGAATTCACAGAGAGATCAATTATGCTTAACTATAACTTCACCGAAAAATAGTGCCAATAATTATCAAGGAGTTCAAATAAGGCAATTAGGCAACTAAACAGTTAAGTACTACCTAATCATGCTTTCCTAACCACTACCGGGTAAAAATATCAAATTAACAGCCAAAGACAAGAATATCGCTCATCGAACATTTTAATTAAAGTGCGTGTTCAACAACCAGCTCATGTATACGCCCGTCACCTCGCATACAAGGCATTTAAACTATCACATAATATCCTAGGGGTGAAAATTCCCCCACACGAGGTTAGACAAGCCACTTACCTCAATTCCGGTACAAAACCGCTAAGAAACGACTCCGTTGCCACGAGTATCCGACTCCGAGTGGCTCAACTCTATCCAAATAAATTGCATATTGTAAATAATAATTCAAGTAATTTATTCTACACATAAATTCTAAGCTAATACGTGAAATTATGTAAAATGACCAAAATGCCCTCGGACCCACGAGCTCGGAATCTGAAATTTTTTGAAGATAAAGATTACCCATGACCTTAGGAACTCAAATATATAAATTTCTCTTAATTCCATACTCAAAATCGTGGTCAAAATCCAAAAATCTCAATTTCTAGGTTTTTCTTTAAAACCCAAATTCTCCTTTTGATTCTCATGAATTTTGATGTTAAATCTAAGGTATAAACACAAAATAAAAGTTGAAAACTAGTTAGAGGAACTTACCCAATGATTTGGTATGAAAATCCACTCTCAAAATCGCCCATTCGCGGACCTAGGGCTCAAAATATGGTAAAATGAAGCAAAAACTCGAGGTTCACAGCTAAAATCAAGCTGCAGAAGTCGCATTTGCGATCCAGGGTTCGCAATTGCGAACCCTCGCAAAAACGAAGAAGTTCTTCGCAATTGCGAACAAAGAGAGGCTGGAAAGGGTCGCATTTGCGACAAAAAGTTCGCAATTGCGAACTGGCATCGCAATTGTGATGGAAATGTTCGCAATTGCGAGCATACCAGAAGCAGCAGTTTTTCCCTGACATAAAAATAAGCATAACTTCCTCATACAATGTCCAAATTCGATAATTCTTTTTCCTATGGCTCCGTAATTTCGATACGGATCTAATGGTTCAAACAAAATTGAATTTGGAGATCATTTACCTAATATGGTACCCCTTTATGTTCAAAGAAGCAAAGGTTGAAACATCAAATAAGAGCGTGATCACAACCCGAAACACACCCGAGGCCCCGGGACCCCAATCAATCATACCAACCAACCCCAAAGCACATTACGGACTTGCTCGATGCCTCAAACCACATCAAACAATTCTAAAACCATGAATTACACCCCGATTCAAACTTTATGAACTATGAAGTTTCCAACTTCTATTTCCGATGCCGAAACCTATCAAATCGCATCCGATTGACTTCAAATTTTGTACACATGTTCAAAATGATATATCGAAGCTACAGAAACTTTCGGAATTCCATTCTGACCCTCGGATCAAAATCTCACCTATCAACCGAAATTCGCCAAAATACTAACTTTGCCAATTCAAGCTTAATTCTACACCGGTCGTCACAAAAATATTTCGGACACACTCCTAAGTCCCAAATCACCTAACGAAACTATCCGAACCATAAGATTTGCATTTTGAGTCCGCTATAAAAATTTCCACTTCCGGTCAAATTTTCTCAAAAACCTTCAGTTTTCTATCTTTTGCCAAACGACTCCAAAATGACCCACGGACCTCCGAATTCACTTCCGATCGCGCTCCCAAATCCAAAATAACCATACGGAGCTACTCCCAGTCTCGGAATCCCAAACGGACATTAATAACACTAAAGTGCATTTTAAGCCAAATTGATGCAATTTCTTCTAAAATGCTATCTTCCATAATATGCGCCAAAACGCTCACGGGTTATCCAAAACCCGATCCAGGCATACGCCCAAGTCCGAAATCATCATATGAACCTGTTGGAACCTTCAAATCTCAATTCCGAGGTCGTATACTCAATTCCAATCCTAGTTCATTTCTTCAGTTTTAAGCTTTGGAAATAAGAATTTTCATTTAAATTTGACTCCAAACTTCTTGAATTTTAATTCTGACCATACACACAAGTCAATATACTTGAGATGAAGTTACTCATGGTCTCAAACTGCTGAATGACGCGTCGTATCTCAAAACGATCGGTTGGGTCGTTACAGAAGTTCATCTCATTCACTTCAGGGAATGGACAAGAACCAGTAGGTCGGCTTTCATGGTTTTTCATTAATAGCCCATTATGTTGCTAGGCTATAAAAAGATGTGAGATAAGTTCAGAATATCTTTTAAATCCCATCTCTCGATATTGCTACTGCGGGAGCATATTCGAGGCATGAAAATTGGTGAAAATTTTCTCCAACATATCATAACCAGTAATATTATCACCACATAATTTTAATTGGAAAATAATTCTGAATACAGCAGAATTATACTCACTGATAGATTTAAAATCTTGTAGCCTTAGATGAGTCCAATCATATTGTGCCTGTGGATGAACGACCATCTTCAGGTGGTCATATCTATCTTTCAAATTATTCCACAGTATGACTGGATCTTTAATAGTAAGATATTCCATTTTCAGGCCTTTATCAAGGTGATGGCATAGGAATATCATTGCTTTGGCACGGTCTTGGTTTGATGCACGATTTTTATCACTGATGGTGTCTACCAGACCCATCGCATCAAGATGGATTTCAGCATCAAGCACCCAAGACATATAACTTTTTCCCGATATATCCAGGGCTACAAATTCAAGTTTAAAAAGATTTGACATTATTTAATAAAAGAAAGTTTTTACCTCAGATACTTTCAAAATATTTACTCGAGATGGCAGAGTCTCGTGCTGATAACGTGTTATGAAATAAAGACTGTAAAGTAAAGACAATTATCTTGAAGTTGATATAAAATAAAGATTGTAAAGTAAAGACAATTATAGAAAGAGACTGATATATTATTCGAATTCAAACTCGTGTATCTAATGAACTGAAAACTCTTCTGTTTATAAAAGGAAGGAAGCTGATGTGTAAGCTGCTATTACAAGCTGCTACAATACCAGATATGGATAATCTTCTACCGAGAGTAATGTTTATCTATAACGGAGTACCGAATGAATAAGTTCATTGTACCCCATATGGATAATCTTCTACTGAGGGTAATGTTTATCCATAATCTGATACTGAAAGGATAAGCTTATTATACCCACCAGTATGGATAATCTTTTACCGAGAGTAATATTTATCCATAACCGGATATTGAAAGGATAAGCCTATTATACCCTGTATGGATAATCTTCTACCGAAAGTAATATTTATCCATAACCGGATTCTGAAAGGATAAGCTTATTATACCAGTATGGATAATCTTCTACCGGGGGTAATATTTATCCGTAACCGGGTACCGAAAAGATAAGCTTCTTCAGGAAGCTTATTTCCAATAGAGTACTAAATAGATAAACGTATTTATGGCGGAGTCCCATATGGGTAAGCTTCTTCAGGAAGCTTATTTACAACGGAGTATGAATTATAACAATATTAAAATTCACCCATAATGAAAAACTATTTTTACCATATTAGTTTGTATCTGACTTGAACGTTTCCTCGTGTTTTTTCTCTTCTTCATGTACCTAAAAAAGCACTAGCATATGTTTTAGCTATAGAAAAGACTTAAATGTCATTAAAATTTTGAGAATTTCTAGTACTAAGAAAATTGAATTTTTATAATATCGGATACAAACAAATTTAATTAAGATAACATGAATATTAAGGATTTGAATGGTCGATTCTAACTTACTCAGAACTAAGGTATAATCATTTTTGTTGTACGTGTAATATGTGTCGCCAAAACTTAAAATTAAGTTCTACAGAGGGGTGGTCAGACCGACAATGCTATTCGGGGAGGAGTGTTAGCCAGTCAAGATCTTCCATGTGGCTGAAATGAGGAGATGGATGTGTGGGCATACCAGATTAGATATAATTAGAAATAAAGTTATCCACGACAAGGTTGGTGTGGTCCCTGTGGAGGATAAGATGCGGAAGGCGAGACTTAGATGGTTCGAGCATGTTAAGGGGAGAGGCACTGATGCTCCGGTGAGGAGGTATGAGAGGCTGGGGTTTGAGGGCCAACAGATAGGTAGAGGCAGGCCGAAAAAGTATTGGGATGATGTGATTAGGCAAGATATGTCGTTTCTTCAATCGGCTGAGGACATGACTATAGAGGATATTATCCTAATTATATGTGGGCCGAGTCAGCATTAAGAGATCCTTCAAAGACTACCACGTATCACCAATGTGTTCTCAACAAAGGACGAAGGCGAGGTCGAAGTGATTTGACGAAGACGAAGATGGGGTCGAGCTGACTCAGAAGGAACAAGGATGAGCATAACCCTTTAGAAAGACAATAAGAGCTACTTTTAATGATAAGACTTTAAGGAGAATATTCCAGTGATTATTCTTCAGATATGTAGTATTAGGATTTTTGTTGCCCCTCATAAATAATACGAGATGTAGCTACAAAGGGGGACGGGACACTGGTTGGAGAAAATAACGCTTTGATATTCTCTAAAGATTCTTGCTTTATAGACATACAAAATCTATCTTTTCCTTAGATCTGATTTTAGTTTTTCTCCCATAATCCAAGGAGAATCCCAATATTCAAAGGCTCATCCATCATTCATCATTGTCAGAAGGAATATCACCGAATCTCATCCCTTTTTGATTACCTCATTCGCATTTATTTACATAAATATCGTCTTATTTCGTTTATTACTATCTTCTTTGTTCTTAGGCCATTAAATATTTTGTACTATCACACACTTATTGCTATTTGAATGAAACTTGTGATATTGTGTTATAAAATCAGTTGAACAGTCTTTTGGATATTAAGATTGGTTAGGATTAACCATATTGTATTAGAAAATCTAATTGTTTAAATCTGAATTTAAAATTATGGGTCTAATAGTTTGGCGTTGTCTGTGAGAATTTTCTCGATTAATTTTTAGTTTCCACTATATGACAACTCATGTGACTTGTTAATCTAACAAACCACAAGATTTGTCTACCCTCTTTGTGAATATAAAAATTTCCATGGCAGTTAACCAAGTAAACGAGACTAGGGCAGCAGGTAACGTTCTCCTTAATCTCATAAACGCCATCAATGAAGGTTGACACACGCGGTGAAAAAGTGATGTACACTGCCTCCCTCAAGTAAGAGAGGTCGTCGGCCCCTTTTTGTATCACAACAAAACCAAATGGGAAAGGAACCTCCAAATCCGTGGGAGAGGGGATGTCACCCACTACGAAGAAGCTCCTCGAAGCATCGCTAACTGATACCCTAGTCAACGTGCTCATCAAACAAGCTCTATGCACAACTACATAAACCATGAGGGTCTATGCAGCACAATAGGGGAATGAACAGGACTATCAACCAGACGGGACTTCAGGTAAAACTCAAAATGTTACTGACAATATAGGTGACAACGTCCTCGCTGACGTGCCGAAAAGAATGGAAGAAATGGAAAATGAAAACAAGGCGCTTAGAGACAAAATGAAAGAGTGCCAAGAACGAGTAGACAAGATACTTGGCGCCCCCAAATTGCTACAAAAAATAAACGTCGGTAGATTCATAGAACATTCATATAGCAAGGAAGCGGCTCCACATGCCATATCAAAGACCTTCAAGATGCCCCCATATCTCAGAATATATGATGGCACGACCGACCCGGAAGCCTAGGTCGGCCAAAGGGGCTGCCATACAAGCTAAAAAAAGCTAGCATTCTATAGAAGGTTCTAGAATAGCCTAGTGTGGCCTTGCCCTTGGGTAATAGGGGTTTCCCAATGCCCCACCGACTTAGTATAGCTCACCAAGAGTAGTTGTCTTCCATTTTGCTGGAAATATTGGCGAAACCCTCACTGGAGGGGCATTGACATGGTATTCACAGATACCAGCCCACTCTATAGGAACATTAGAGGAGATGGCCCACAAGTTTGTGACGGCATATATTGGGGCCAATAAAGCTGAAGCAAGAGTAAACGACATCTTAGCCATTAAGCAATCCCTAGGAGAGGGACTATGGGACTTCATCACCCGATTCAATGGGGTAAAGATGACCTTACCGAATATTTTCGAAGGGATGGCTATGGCAACATTTCAGAATAGACTAAGCAAAGAAGGTTTGAGGGTGACCAGAAAGCTTCTGAGTCGACTGATAAAGTATCCACTGGCCACTTGGGACGAGATCTATAATGCCTATTATTCCGCAGTTAGAGCGGACAACGACCACCTCAATGGACCGACTCTACGACTCACCTCTATGCACTTTGAGACAAGGAAAGAACGCAGAGATAATACAATGAATAACCACCCAATGTCACGGTCGGGCAGGGAATGACACCGACTCTATATCAGGACACTCTCCCCTTCCTTTCCACCGTAAGATGGCCCATCTAGGCCAAGGCCAAGCACTCAAAGGAACGATTGAGGTATGACCCCTATTATCTACTCTTTGTGTATCGCATATAAAAGTGCTCTATGGTCTCGAAAAGCTTAGAACAAAATTTGAATGGCCGCCCAAGATGAGGTCGGGACCCATATTCTCCCTCTGTGAACTGTCGTGACAGCACCTAGTGTCTACGACTAGGTAAGCCTAATAATTTACGAAAAATGAAATAAATATACGAAACTAACCATTTACTGGTACATAAGCATGCTTTCATAAGCTAAGCAGGATGATACATGAACTAGAAATTCTCAATTTAAGGTAAAACACATATATTTACTTAATAAAAAATGGGTATTTTCAATAATTAGCATGTGTACGCACTCATCACCTCACGTATACGGCGTTCACATAACAATAATACAAAATCCTAAGGGGAGTTCCCTCACACAAAGTTAGCCAAGACACTAACCTTGAACCAAGCTCAAAATCAATCAGATATCATACTTTTGCCATGAGTATCCAACTCCGAGTGGCCCAAATCTAATAAAATCAATTACACAATGTAAATATAGCTACAAGCAACTCATTTAACTAATGAATTCAAAGTTAAGGCGAGATAATAGAAAAATGCCCAAAATCCTCCTCAGTCCCATTTCTCGGAATCGGGTAAAAGTTGCCAATTTAGAACACCCATTCACTCACGAGGTCACTCATCCAAAAATTACTCAATTCTGACACCTAAAACACGATCAAAACCCAAAAACTCGATTGGGGAACTTTTCCCCAATTTTACCATTTCCCACTCAAATTCCTTGATTAGACGAGTAAAATCCGATGAAATATAAATTAAATAGGGTTAGTAATTTCTACCCACTAATTTCCTCTTCAAAAACCTAACAAAATCACCTTCTCCCGAGCTCAAAATCGAATTTGATGTTATGAAATTCAAACCCTCAAATTTCCTATTTCTACCTAGTGATTACCGCATCTGCGGTCATGGGGCCGCATTTGCGGTCCCTCGCCTGCGTAGAAAGCATCGCAGGTGCGAAAACAACTTATCCGGGCTGGGGCCGCTTCTGCGATAACTGGGCTGAGAATGTTTAAGCCCGCCAAAGCCCCATTCACGAGCTGGTACCATTAATATAATTATTGGCGACAATGGCGAAGCCTATATCAACGGTGTCAAATTCAAAATATGACAAACACATGGCTTTTCAAGGGGGTTGTTGGGACTAAAATGTCAAATGGCCACCCAAGATGAGGTCGGACCCAAACATAAGGAAATCTAATGCCCTCTTTGAGTTCCACTAAGAATGTGGACACAAAATAGAAGATTGCATCGCCTTAAGACTAGAGGTGGCAAACTTGCTATAGCAAGGGCATCTAAAAAAAATGTTCAGCGACAAAGGAAGGAACATCTTGGCAAGGCGTCGAGAACGCCCAAGCCCGCCAAAGCGCACTTTCACCAGCTCATATCATCAATATGATTATTGGTGGCAGTGATGATGCCTCTATCAATGGCATCAAATTGACCACCACCCACAAGCTCAAAAGATCGATCTTTCAGGAACGATACAACAGACTCGAAGAGAGTATCATCTTTGATGAGTCAGATGCCGACGGTTTGACTTTCCTTCAGAATAATGCACTTGTTATTACATTACGAATTTTAGATACTGATGTTAAAAGAATCATGGTAGATAAAAGAACTAGAGCGTGCATCATCCATCCCCTAGTCCTTGCACAGATGACACTCGAGGACAAGATAGTGCCATGTTGCATCACGCTAACCAGTTTTAACAATGTAGTTGAATGGATTTCAAGAGAAATTACACTCCCTATTCTCGTCGGTGTGGTAACTCCGGAGACAACATTCCAGAACATGGACCAGGTCATCGCGTACAATGGCATCTTGGGACAAACATGGATACACGCATGAGAGTCGTCCCCTCTAGCTTATACTAAGTGATTAAATTCCCAACACCTTGGGGAATATTCAGCATACAAGGAGAACATACACGTCCTAAGAGTGCTACCCCACCGCCATGGACAACACGGCAACACAACAAAGGAAAGACAAGAAAAAAAGCATAACATTCAATAGGGTCGAGGTTGCCATAAGATGATGCCAATGAAGTCATTGCGTACCCCGAGATGGTCGAAGCCACATAGTCAACCATAGAAGACCTCGATCCCATCCAATTAGACCATAACAACCTCAGTAAAAAGGCATACATCGGGTGTAAACTTCAAGAACCAGGTAAATTCAGTCAGTTCTTAATAACTAATATAGATTTGTTTGCCTTTAGCATGAAGGCATGGCAGGTATCCCCGAAGAAATCACCATACTCAAATAGAATATCGACCCCTTCTACCCCCCTGGTAAGTGTGATGACCCGGCCCGTCGTCACGAGAATTACCACCCCGTTATGTTGTAAATGCATGTTTTATGATTTTATATCAGTGTTAGAGTCTATCGGGTGAGTTAGGAGTGAATTGGATTGAAAATGAGGCATATAGCCTTTGTGAAGGAAACTTGAATAAGGAAAGTCAACCCGGAGTTGACTATTTGGTTAGAGGGCTCAGAATCAAATTCTGATGATTCGGTTAGTTCCGGGAGGTGATTTATGACTTAGGGGAGCAATCGGAATTGAATTTGGAGGCCGGTGTAGAAATAGGCTTGAATTGGCTAAGGTTGAATTTTGGCGAAATCCGAACGGTAGGTGAGATTTTGATCCGGGGGTCGGAATGGAATTCCGATAGTTGCAGTAGCTTCGTTAGGTGATTTTGGATGTGCCTGCAAAATTTCAGGTCATTCGGACGTCGTTTGGTCGGGTTTTTGATCGAATGTGTAATTCGGAAAGTTTTAAGAAATTTAGGCTTGAATCCGTGTGTAATTGGTGATTTTGATGTTTAGGGTGGTGTTTTTATGATTGTAACAAGTTCGTATCGTGTTTTGGAGTATGTTGTTGGTTTTCGTTGGGGTCCCGGGGGCCTCGGGATGAATTCGGGGGTCCAAACGGACCAATTTGTGCCAAAAAAGCACTGCTGTTCTGCTGCAATAATTGGAGAGAATTTTTGTTCATCGCGATCGCGGGAGGTGTGATGCGATCGCGTAAGGTCAAGTCCGGATGCATCGCGATCGCGTGGTGATGTCTGCGATCGCGTAGGTCAATGGCGGAATGTAGTGCGATCGCGATTGGGTTCACGCGATCGCGTAAGGTCAAGTCCGGATGCAATGCGATCGCGTGGCTGGAGTTGCGATCGCGTAGGGATCTTCTGTTGTTCACTGCGATCGTGTGCCAAAGGCTGCGATCGCGTAGAGGAAAAATCAGGCACCAGGGATTTGTGCATCGCGATCGCGTGCCAAAGGCTGCGATCGCGTAGGGTTAATTGGCCTGGCAGTGAGTTTAAGTTCAGAACAGAACCAGTCGCGGGTTTCATACCCCAAAACGCCATTTTTGAGTTCCAAGAGAAGAAATTGACGAGAATTGCTGGGAATTCATCGGGGATTCGTTGGAGGTAAGTTTTGTGGCTTAATTACATCATTTTAACATGAAATCATTGGTTAAATTTCCTGTAAATGGAAGATTAAAGGTGGGTTTGAGCCCTAGGCCTAAATTGAAGAAAAACACCGATTTGAGTGGGCAAATGGAGTCCGATTTTGGTAAATTTTATATGCTTAGACTCGTATCGAGATGAGGATTCCTAATATGTAACTTTTGTAATTTTTCGGCAAGCGTACCGAAAGTCAGGTTTTGACAACTTTGGGAATTTTGATGTAAATTGAGTTATATTGATTGGGTGTCGTCCCATTGGCCTAATTTGTTGTATTTTTACTGTATTTGATCAGATTCTACGCGTGCGGAGCTTAATTCTCGTGGCAAGGGCATTGCAGAGTAGTCGTCGCGCCGTATTGAGGTGAGTAATAGATGTGGGTGATGACCAGCGGGTTCGAAACCCCGGTATACCACTTTGTGACGCTGTATAGCGGCGAGACACGCACACTCTTGAGAGTGCGGGGTCGATCATGAACTGGAGACTATATATTAGTCCGACTTGTTGATACTGTATTATTGGCTATTCTCGAGCCGTTGAACCCCCTTCTTGGGCGGTTGAGTATACTTGTGGGCCGTGAGCCAATTATTGGATCCCGCGAGGATTGTTATCATTGTCTTATCATATAGACATGCTAGTTTACTACTAGTCCGCAGCTATTTCTGTTATTATGCTAATTCAAATCTCTGGAACTTGATATTACTGTTTTCCAACTGAAAAAAATGATAAAAAGAGTTTTTCAAAAACTACTTTTGAGCCTGCGAGGCTGTATCTGCATATTAGCTGACTAGTAGTGGATCGGGCTGCACGCCGCAGCGAGATATATGTTGGATCGGACTACACGCCGCAGGAATATCTCTATGAGATGTGCTTGGGCTGTAGGAGCCCCTCCGGAGTCTGAACCCCCACAGTGAGCACGGGTACCCAAAATTGGAGTCGGGCTACGCGCCGTAGCGGTCATATCATGCATTGCATTGCATTTAGCTACATCTGCTAGCTGTTATGCTATTTATTGGTATTTGTTGGTACAGGTACAGTGAATATTGATTCTATGATAGGGTAGCTGATTATAGCTTTACATAGTGCTTTATTGCGAATTTCTTATCTGCGCTGTCTTACCCTTGTTTATTACCACTGAGTCTGGCAGTACTCATTTTACTCCCTGCACCTTGTGTGCACATCCAGGTACCTCTCAGCAGTGATTTAGTAGCCGTGCGAGGCGACATTTGTGGATATTCGAGGTAGCTGCAGAGTCCGCAGGACCCGATATTCCTTCTTACTGTCTCTTGATTTGTATTAACTTTTCTTTCCGCATTTGGTATCTTGTAAACCTTTATACACTCATGTTCAGTAGAGGCTCATGACTCTTGACCCTTGGTCTATGGGAGTTGATATATTATGGGGCTTGGTTTCCCGTTTTTGTTATATGCATCACTGTTATTTCGTAAATTAATATGCTTAAATGGGCTAAAGAGAGCTTCTAGCTCCGTGGTCGATTGTGATTGGTCAGGCTGGCTTAGCAATGTGCTGGGCGCCATCACGACCGAATTTGGGGTCGTGACAGTAAGGCAGGTCCGGCAAAAGTTCACACCCACCATCAATGAGGCCGTTAACGAAGAATAGAGAAATTATTGGCCCACATCTCAATCAGGGAGGCAAAGTACCCCAAATGGATAGCCAACATTGTGATGGTCAAAAAGAAGAATAGGAAATGGAGGATGCACGTGGACTTTACAGACCTAAACAAAGCATGCCCAAAGGATTAATTCCCACTACCACACATCGACCAACTTATCGACTTGATGGGCAGGTACATGCTGTTAAGTTTCTTGGACTCCTACTCAAGTTACAACCAAATACTTATGGAGGAAGAGGACATGGGGATATATTGTTATAGGGTCAAGCAATTTGGGTTAAAGAACACAGGGGCAACCTATCAAAGGTTAGTCACAAAGATGTTCAAAGATCAACTCAGCAAAACCATGGAGGTGTATATCAACAACATGTTGATCACATCTGTAAAAGAAAAAAATCATATCGACCACCTAAAGGAAGCTTTCGATATACTAAGGCAGTATGGGATGAAACTAAACCCTAAGAAATGCGTGTTTAGTCTAGCCTCGGGAAAATTTTTGGGCTTCTTATTATTGCAGCGAGGTTGAGTTCTACCCAGATCAAATCAAGGTTATACGAGATACCTGAGCTTTTGACTGCTAAGAAGCAAGTCCAAAGACTGACTGGTTGAATTGCCGCCTTATCTAGATTTATCTTACGGTCGTCCGATAGATGTCATAGTTTTTTTGGCGTACTCAAAAAGGGTAACAACCTCGGATGAATACCCGAAAGCGTAGAAGCATTGCAAGAATCAAAAGCGTACTTTTCATAACCACCCTTACTCTTAAAGCACAAGCCGGGAGAGCACTTCCCCGTCACGTGTTGTCTCTGAAGTAGTAGTAAGTGTAGTCTTGGTTCAAGAAAACAAAGGTACACAATCTCCTATTTATTATATCAGTAAGACACTTGTTAATGCCGAGACAAGGTATCCACACCTCGAGAAGTTGGCCCTGACCCTGTTCGTAGCTTCATGAAAGCTTAGACCCTATTTCCCGTACCACCATATCTCGATCGTCACCATTTTTCCATTAAGAAGTAGTCTACATAAACTCGAGCTTACAAGGAGGCTGTCTAAATGGGCCATCGAGTTAAGTGATCATGACATCATATATCAGCCTCGAACAATAATAAAGTCTCAAGCGCTCGCCGACTACGTCGAAGAGTTTAGCTCAAAGGCAATGTCTAAGGCCGAGAAGGAAGCCAGTCAAGCTTCTCTTCAAATACAGGACCTCTGGGTCCTATACACCGATTTCACATCCAACTCTTCCGGATCCGTACTAGGAGTCATACTCGAGGTCTCTACTAGCAAAGTTACTCGTAAGTCCATAAGATTCCTGGTTATGACTAACAACGAGGTCAAGTAAGATGCCGTAATTACAGGGTTGAGACTAGCACTCAGATATGGGGTAGAGCAGTTAAAACTCCCTTGTGATTCTCAGCTCGTAATAAACTAAGTTATAGGGACTTTCCAAATCAAAGAACAAAGGTTACAATAATATCAAATCGAGATATGCAAACCTCTTCCCAGTTTCAAAGAATGCCAACTCAACCAAATCCCACAAACTCAAAACATCAAAGAAGACGATACGCCAAATTGGTCATCGCCACCAAAAGCATAACAACCTGGGACAAGCATATTGGCCGACAAACAGTTTAACTCCTCAACTCGTCATTACACTAAATCAAGGTAAAATCTATAAATTTAATGTGGGATTGGAGCAATTGTATTATTTCATATTTGCATGATGGCATCCTTCTTAGAGACAAAAAGGAAACTAAAAAGCTGAGAAAGTAAGCCTCTAGATACAGAATCATTCACATTGATTTATACAAACGAACGTATGGTAGTCTTTTAGCAAAATGTTTGGGCCTAAACCAAACCAGTGCGTTCTCAAGGAAGTACATGAAGTTTATTGCATTCCGCTGATTGAGCACTCGTCAAGTGTCTCATACTGGTCGAGTATCAGTGGCCCACCATAAAGAAAGACGCTTGAGAATTCATGAAGAGGTGCGAACAATGTCAGAAGTACGCCCTAATAATCTACCAAGCAGTGAGCGCCTCCACTCCATCAGTTCTCTGTAACCTTTCATTAAAGGGAGAATTGACATCGTAGGACCACTTCCACCAGGACTAGGTAATGTAAAATTCCTTTTAGTTTTAACTGATTATTTCTCTAAGTGGGTGGAGAATTCACCAAAGTGCGTGCACAAGAGGTAATCGCCTTCATATTTGGCCTAGCCAAAGAGATAAGCTACACAACGAGCCTAGTTTACGGGAAGCAAAACCACCGAGTTCTCGAGAAATGGCACATTAAGAGAATACTTTCAAATCCTTATCACCTAGCTGGAAACGGGCAAGTAGAATCCTCTAATAAGTCCATACTGATCATCATGAAAAAACAATTCAAAGAAGCTAAGGGATTGTGGCCTGAAATACTCCAAGAATTAAAGTATTTTAGGCGCATAGAACCACCCCGAAGACGAACTGTGACGACCCGGCCCGTCGTCACGGGAATTACCACCCCGCTATGTTGTAAATACATGTTTTAGGATTTTATATCAGTGTTAGAGTCTATCGGGTGAGTTAGAAGTAAATTGGATTGAAAATGAAACAAATAGCATGTTCGAAGAAAACTTGAATATGAAAAGTCAACCAAGAGTTGACTATTGAGTTAGAGTGCTCGGAATCGGATTCTGATGATTTGACTAGTTCCGGGGGATCATTTATGACTTAGGAGAATAATCGGAATTGAATTCGGAGGTCCGGTGTAGTTTTAGGCTTGAATTGGCGAAAGTTGATTTTTGGCGAAAACCGGATGGTAGGCGATATTTTGATCCGGGGGTCGGAATGGAATTTCGACAATTTCTGTAGCTTCGTTATGTGATTTTGGATGTGTCCGCAAATTTTCAGGTCATTCGGACATCGTTTGATCGGGTTTTGGATTGAATGTTAGTTTTGAAAGTTTTGAAGAAACTTAGGCTTGAATCCGTGAGTAAATGGAGATTTTGATGTTTAGTATGGTGTTTTTATGGTTGGAACAAGTTCGTATCATGTTTTGGAGTATGTTGGTGGTTTTCGTTGGGGTCCCGGGGGTCTCGGGATGAATCCGGGGGTCCAAACGGACCATTTTTGGAAGAAAAGAGAAAGCTGGTTGCTGTCATAAACGCAGCAGGCATTTGCTCTCCGCGATCGCGGGGAGGGGGATGCGATCGCGTAGAGCTGGAGGCTAGGGCATCGCGATCGCAGGGTAACAGGTCGCGATCGCGTAGAATTAAACGGGTGCACATCGCGATCGCAGGACCATCTACGCGATCGCGTAGAAGAGAAATGGGTCCAGGGAAAAATGTGCTACGCGATCGCAGGAATAAGGACGCGATGGCGTGAAGCCGGGAGATTGTACATCGCGATCGCGTGAGGGAAGTCGCGATCGCGTGAGGCCGAGTTTTTGACCATCGCGATCGCGTGAAGCGAGTCGCGATCGCGTAGAGGAAAAAGTTCTGACAGTGAATTTAATCCAGAAACAGAGGGGCTACGGGTTCATTAACCCAAAACGCCATTTTTGAGTTCTAGAGAGAGAAACTCACGGGAATTGCTGGTAATTCATCGGGGATTCGTCGGAGGTAAGTTTTGTGGCTTAATTACATCATTTTAACATGAAATCATGGGTTAAATTTCTGTAAATGGAAGATTAAAGGTGGGTTTGAGCCCTAGGCCTAAATTTAAGAAAAACACTGATTTGAGTGGGCAAATGGAGTCCGATTTTGGTAAATGTTATATGCCTAGACTCGTATCGAGATGAGGATTCCGAATATGTGATTTTTGTAATTTTTCGACAAGTGTGCCAAAAGTCGGGTTTTGACAACTTGTGGGTTTTGATATAAATTGGGTTATTTCGAATGAATTTCGTGAAATTAGCGTATATTGATGCATTCCCTATGATTTTGAGCAGATTTGGCACCCGAGGAGATTGAATTGCAAGGAAAGCGCAAGGCGGATTGAAGCTTCTACCGGTTCGAGGTGAGTGGTAGTAGTAAACAATGTACTGAGGGTTTGAAACCCCGTACTAGCACTTCACAGTGCTATATTGAGATGAGACACGCGTTCTATGACGGGCGTGGTGACATTATGATTGAGGGTGCGGACTTAGTCCTTCCCGGTTAATAGAATACTGTATGGTATGACTGTTACTGATATTACAACTGTACAATTGGGTTAATAGCCATGTTTGGGGCCTTGTGCCGATCTGTAGAGTATTAGGGAACCTATAGAGCTAGGTGACCCTTATATCGTGATTGAAACATACACTCAGCCGTAGCTCTAGCTGTATAGCATAATATGAGCCCGTACTAGATGTGTACATTGAGAGAGATTATCTAGGGTGGAATTCCCTGTTCTAGCTGAGTGGGCATGAAAGGCCAAGTCTATACCGATTGAGATGAGATAGGGTCAAGGACCCACTATGAGATGTTATATTGGGCCCGAAAGGCCAAGTCTATATTAACCGAGACAGGGTCAAGGACCCATTGTGATATATTATATTGGGCCTGAGAGGCCAAGTGCATACTGACTGGGATAGGGTCGAGGACCCATTATGAGGTATTATGTATATAGATACCTATATTGGATCGGACCGCACGCCGCAGTAATGTACATGTAATATACATGTAATATACATGTGAGACGGACTGCACGCCGCAGTATTATTGCGCTTGGGCTGTAGGAGCCCCTTCGGAGTCTGAGTCTGCACACATTCCAGTGAGCGCTGGTATATTATGGGATCGGGCTGCACGCCGCAGCAGTATAATTATATATGTATATATATATATATATATTGGATCGTACTGCACGCCGCAGTGATATATGGTGGACCTGGCTGCATGTCATAGCACCATAGCGCTTGGGCCTAGGGAGCCCCTCCGAAGTCTGTATACACCCCCAGTGAGCGCCGTCGACGTTAAATGGAGCGGGCTGCGCGCCGCAGCGGTATATGTAATGGAGCGGGCTGCACGCCGCAACATTATACTTAATCATACCCTACTATCTACTTAAATACTTATACATTATAGACATAAGTATGTGTCTTTATATTTTGAGATGGCCGTACACCGTAGGGATACGAGTGAGGGTTGGTTCAGTGTGGAATCTTGTAGAGATAAACGTAGATTTGAGGTTAGAGTACTACTAGAGTGATGACGTACCTGTGAGGGTTGCCTTAGAACTGCTAAGTGATAGCACAGGATTTCTTACCTTCGGTTATTATTTATTATTGTTACTCACTGAGTTGAAATATACTCACCCCACTCCCCTGCACTTTCTGTGCAGATCCACAGGTGCCCGAGAGCAGTTGAGACATTGTAGCTGCTGATCCTTGTCTACTTTACGGAGATTACGAGGTAGCTGCCAGCGTCCGCAGAGCTTGTTTTCTCCTTCTTTATCATCTTGTCGATTTCCTATTTGCCTAGACTTGGTTGTATTAGGATGCTATTCTGTAGAGGCTCAGTGTCTCGTGACACCACGATATGTTTGGGACCGTATTTTGTATGTTTTACGTTTCGGTTATCACCTGTTATGACTAACTACTATTTAAGTTTAATTTATTTAATAATTGGCTGGTTTAAGGGATAATATGGTCGGGCTTGCCTAGCATTGTGTTGGGCGCCATCACGACCAGGGTTTGGGTCGTGACAAGTTGGTATCAGAGCCTAGGTTAACAGGTCTCGCGAGTCATGAGCCGGTTGGTAGAGTCTCGTGGATCGGTATGGGGACGCCTGTACTTATCCCCGGGAGGCTGCAAAACTTTTAGGAAAAGTTTCAATTCTTGGAATTCTTGTCGTGCGATTACTTTTGACTTGAACCGAACTTTGACATTCTATTCTCTCGCAGATGGCGAGAACTCGAGCTTCCGGACGGGGAGGACGACCACCAGTACCACCTGCTAGAGGCCGTGGACGCGGCCGTGGTCGTGGCAGAGGTCGGGCGGCTGATGCAGTACCAGCTGACCCACAACCCCCAGTTGCAGAGGTGCCAGCAGCACCAGTTTAGGCACCAGCGGTGCCCATTGTTATTCTGGGTCTACAGGAGACCCTGGCTCAAATACTAGCAGTCTGCACTGGCCTAGCACAGGCGGTTTCAGTTACTACTGCAGCAACTGCATCAAGGACCGCGGGTGGTCATCAGACCCCCGCCGCACGCACTCCAGAGCCAGCATTGCAGGGCTTACAGACACCAGAGTCTCCTCCAGTTCAGCCTGTGGTTCCAGTTCAGCCAGCAGATCAGGTTCAGGGTGACAGGGTCCCAGCTATGACAGACGATGAGCAGCGTCGTCTCGAGAGGTTCACCAGGTTATCTCCTCCAGTGTTCACTGGTGCTCCGGGCGAGGACGCCCAAGGTTTTCTGGATAAGTGCCGTCGGATGCTTCGTACAGCAGGGATATTGGAGTCCAGTGGGGTATCTTTCACTACCTTTCAGTTTCAGGGACCAGCCTTCGCTTGGTGGGAGGCTTACGAGCGCCGCAGGCCAGCCAGAGCAGCACCACTATCATGGCCGGAGTTCTCCACTATGTTCTTGGAGAAATGGGTGCCTCGATCTCAGAGAGAGGAGATGCGTAGGCAGTTTGAGGGTCTCCGTCAGGGGGACATGTCAGTGTCAGAGTATGAGATCAGGTTTACAGAGTTGTCCGGATATGCACCGTGGTTGGTTCATTCCGACAGAGAGAGGATTGGGCGCTTCGTGGACGGCCTCATTTATCCCATTCGTATTCTGATGACTCGGGAGAGGGTTTTGAGTCGTACATTTGAGGATGCTGTGGATATTGCTCGCGACATAGAGACAGATCGTCGCATGCAGCGGGATGAGAGGGAGGCCAAGAGGCCTCGAGGTTAGTTCTAGTGGCACCCAGACCAGAGGCCAGAGCCAGCAGAGCCGAGGTCGCTCTTTCAGATCTTCCCAGTCGGGTCACTCCGATCGTCGCAGATGGTGTTCTAGACAGGGTTATCAGGGTTCGCACCAGAGCCAGCCATCTCTCACTGCCATGCCAGCTCAGAGTTCTTCACAGGCCCCATCCGCTCAGGGTTCATCTCGGCCTAGTTCATCAGCTGGTCACTCCAGCGCCAGAGGTCCTTATCAGTCTCAGCACCCAGCACCGGGGAGTTGCTACGAGTGCGGAGAGTTTGGGCACCACCGTAGGGAGTGTCCCCGTCTTGTTTCCAGATCTTATCAGCAGAGGGGGCAGCCCTCGTCATCTGGTCCTTCTACTTCAGCACCCGCCCCGCCAGCTAGGGGTGAGAGTCGGACAGCTAGGGGTCGCTCTCGAGGGGGAGGCCGATCAGGCGGACAGGCTAGATGCTATGCTTTTCAGGGCCGATCCGAGGCCGTTGTTTCTGATGCTGTCATTACAGGTATTATTTCAGTCTGCCACAGAGATGCCTCAGTATTGTTTGATCCCGGTTCTACTTATTCTTATGTGTCTACATATTTTGCTCCTCATTTGGGCACGACCCGAGGGAGTCTTGAGCTGCCGGTGCACGTATCTACCCCGGTAGGGGATACTATTGTTGTGGACCACGTATACCGGTCCTGTTTGGTCACTATTGGAGGTCCGGAGACCCGAGTAGACCTGTTGCTTCTCAGCATGATTGATTTTGATGTTATATTGGGCATGGACTGGCTATCTCCATGTCATGCTACTGTCATGCTAAGACAGTCACTTTGGCTATGCCGGGCATTCAGAGGATCGAGTGGCGAGGCACGACTGAGTATGTACCTAGCAGGGTAATATCTTTCCTCGAGGCCCAACGAATGGTTGGGAAAGGATGTCTCTCTTATTTAGCATTTGTGCGGGAGGTCGAGGCCCAGACTCCCAGTATTGATTCTGTTCCCATTGTGCGAGACTTTCCTGATGTGTTTCCCTCAGACCTGCCGGGCATGCCGACGGACAGGGATATTGATTTTGGTATCGATTTGGTGCCGGGCACTCAGCCTATTTCTATTCCTCCGTATCGTATGGCACCAGCTGAGTTGAAGGAATTGAAGGAGCAGCTCCAGGAACTCCTAGATAAGGGGTTCATTCGGCCGAGTGTGTCGCCGTGGGGTGCACCGGTTCTGTTTGTTAAGAAGAAGGACGGATCTATGAGGATGTGTATTGACTATAGGCAGCTAAACAAAGTAACAGTGAAGAATAAGTATCCTCTGCCTCGTATTGATGATTTATTTGATCAGCTCCAGGGAGCTAGGGTGTTCTCGAAGATTGATCTTCGTTCGGGCTACCATCAGCTGAAGATTAGAGAGTCTGACATTATGAAGACCGCATTCCGGACCCGATATGGTCATTATGAGTTCCTTGTGATGTCGTTTGGGCTGACCAACGCCCCAACATCATTTATGCATCTGATGAAGAGTGTGTTCAGGCCTTATTTGGATTCATTTGTGATTGTGTTCATTGATGACATTCTAGTCTACTCCCGTAGTCGGAGGAGCATGCTCAGCATTCGAGTATTGTGTTGCAGAGATTGAGGGAGGAGAAGCTATATGCTAAGTTCTCCAAATGTGAGTTCCGGCTTGAGTCCGTGGCATTCTTAGGGCACGTGGTGTCCCGTGATGGTATTCAGGTAGATCCGAGGAAGGTCGAGGCAGTGCAGAGTTGGCCCGGACCGACCTCAGTTACTGAGATCCGTAGCTTTCTGGGATTGGCAGGGTATTATCGCCGATTCGTTCAGGGGGTCTCTTCTATTGCTTCACCCTTGACTAGATTGACTCAGAAGGGTGTTCCTTTCTTATGGTCCGAGGAGTGCGAGGAGAGCTTTCAGAAGCTCAAGACAGCACTGACCACAGCACCAGTCTTGATTCTACCGACAGCTTCAGATTCTTATACTGTATATTGTGATGCCTCAGGAGTGGGCATTGGTTGTGTGTTGATGCAGGAGGGTAGGGTCATTGCTTATGCTTCTCGTCGGTTGAAGCCCCACGAGAAGAACTACCCTGTTCATGATTTGGAGCTAGCAGCCATAGTTCATGCTTTGAAGATTTGGAGGCATTACCCGTATGGTGTCTCCTGTGAGGTGTTCACGGATCATCGCAGCCTTCAGCACTTATTCAGACAGAAGGACCTTAATTTGAGACAGCGGAGGTGGTTGGAGTTGCTTGAAGGATTATGACATTACTATATTATATCATCCGGGTAAGGCCAATGTGGTGGCCGATGCTTTGAGCCAGAAGGCGGTCAGTATGGGGAGCTTGGCATATATTCCAACTGAGGAGAGGCCATTTGCTTATGATGTTCAGGTGCTAGCCAATCGGCTAGTGAGGTTAGATATTTCGGAGCCCAGCATGGTATTGGCTTGTGTTGTATCTCGGTCATCTCTATATGATCGTATTCGTGAGCACCAGTATGATGACCCACATTTGGCTGTCCTTAGGGATAGAGTCGAGCATGATGATGCTAGAGATGTCACCATTGATAGTGACGATGTATTGAGGATGCAGGGCCGGATATGTGTGCCTAATGTTGATGGCCTTCGTGAGTTGATTCTGGAAGAGGCCCATAGCTCGCGGTATTCTATCCATCCTGGAGCCGCTAAGATGTATCAAGATTTGAAACAACACTATTGGTGGAGAAAGATGAAAATGGACATTGTCGGACATGTAGCACGGTGCCTCAACTGTCAGCAGGTTAAGTACGAGCATCCAGAGGCCCGGTGGTGTATTTCAGCGCATTGCTATTCCTGAGTGGAAATGGGAAAGGGTCACCATGGACTTTGTTACTGGACTCCCTCGGACAGCGAGGAAGTTTGATTCTGTATGGGTGATTGTTGATCGGCTGACTAAGTCCGCACATTTCATCCCAGTTAGTACTACTTACTCATCGGAGCGGTTGGCATCGATCTTTATTCGGGAGATTGTCAGGTTGCATGGGGTCCCAGTGTCTATTATATCTGACAGAGGCACTCAGTTCACTTCTCAATTTTGGAGAGCATTTCAGCGAGAGATGGGTACGAGGGTTGAGTTGAGTACAGCATTTCACCCCCAGACAGACGGGCAGTCTGAGCATACTATTCAGATCCTAGAGGATATGTTGCGAGCATGTGTGATTGACTTTGGTGGTTCGTGGGATGAATTCTTACCACTTGCCGAGTTTGCCTACAACAACAGCTACCAGTCGAGTATTCAGATGGCCCCGTACGAGGCATTGTATGGCAGACGGTGTAGATCTCCCGTCGGATGGTTTGAGCCTGGTGAGGATAGATTGATAGGGACTGAGTTAGTTCAGGATGCTCTGGATAGAGCAAAGTTGATCCAGGAGAGGCTTCGCACAGCACGGTCCTCGCCAGAAGAGTTATGCAGACCGTAGGGTTCGAGAGTTGTCTTTCATGGTTGGTGATAGAGTATTGCTGAAGGTTTCACCTATGAAGGGTGTCATGAGGTTCGGGAGGAAAGGGAAGTTGAGTCCCAGGTATATTGGTCCTTTTGAGATACTCAGGAGAGTTGGAGAGGTGGCATATGAGTTAGCCTTGCCACCCACCTTATCCAGCGTTCATCCAGTATTCCATGTGTCTATGCTCCGGAAGTACATTGGAGATCCGTCTCATGTATTAGATTTCAGCACCATTCAGCTTGATGGTGATCTATCCTATAATGTGGAGCCTATTGCTATTTTGGGTCGTCAGGTGAGAAAATTGAGGTCTAAGGAGATTGCATCAGTTAAGGTTCAGTGGAGAGGTCGACCCGTGGAGGAGGCCACTTGGGAGATCGAGCGGGAGATGCGGAGCAGATATCCTCACTTGTTTGAGACTTCAGGTATGTTTCTTGACCCGCTCGAGGACGAGCATTTGCTTAAGAAGGGGAGAATGTGACGACCCGGCCCGTCGTCACGGGAATTACCACCTCGTTATGTTGTAAATACATGTTTTATGATTTTATATCAGTGTTAGAGTCTATCGGGTGAATTAGAAGTAAATTGGATTGAAAATGAAACAAATAGCATGTTCGAAGAAAGCTTGAATATGAAAAGTCAACCAAGAGTTGACTATTGAGTTAGAGTGCTCGGAACCGAATTCTGATGATTCGACTAGTTCCGGGTCATTTATGACTTAGGAGAACAATCGGAATTGAATTCGGAGGTCCGTGTAGTTTTAGGCTTGAATTGGCGAAGGTTGAATTTTGGCGAAAACCGGATGGTAGGTGATATTTTGATCCGGGGGTCGGAATGGAATTCCGACAATTTCTGTAGCTTTGTTATGTGATTTTGGATGTGTCCGCAAATTTTCAGGTCATTCGGATTGAATGTTAGTTTTGAAAGTTTTGAAGAAACTTAGGCTTGAATCCGTGAGTAAATGGAGATTTTGATGTTTAGTATGGTGTTTTTATGGTTGGAACAAGTTCGTATCATGTTTTGGAGTATGCTGGTGGTTTTCGTTGGGGTCCCGGGGGTCTCGGGATGAATCCGGGGGTCCAAACGGACCATTTTTGGAAGAAAAAAGAAAGCTGATTGCTGTCATAAACGCAGCAGGCATTTGCTCTCCGCGATCGCGGGGAGGGGGATGCGATCGCGTAGAGCTGGAGGCTAGGGCATCGCGATCGCAGGGTAACAGGTCGCGATCGCGTAGAATTAAACGGGTGCACATCGCGATCGCAGGACCATCTACGCGATCGCGTAGAAGAGAAATGGGTCCAGGGAAAAATGTGCTACGCGATCGCAGGAATAAGGACGCGATCGCGTGAAGCCGGGAGATTGTACATCGCGATCGCGTGAGGGAAGTCGCGATCGCGTGAGGCCGAGTTTTTGACCATCGCGATCGCGTGAAGCGAGTCGCGATCGCGTAGAAGAAGAAGTTTTGGCAGTGAATTTAATCCAGAAACAGAGAGTTACGGGTTTCATTCATGAACCCTCCATTTTTGAGTTCTAGAGAGAGAAACTCACGGGAATTGCTGGTGATTCATCGGGGATTCGTCGGAGGTAAGTTTTGTGGCTTAATTACATCATTTTAACATGAAATCATGGGTTAAATTTCTGTAAATGGAAGATTAAAGGTGGGTTTGAGCCCTAGGCCTAAATTTAAGAAAAACACCTGATTTGAGTGGGCAAATGGAGTCCGATTTTGGTAAATGTTATATGCCTAGACTTGTATCGAGATGAGGATTCCGAATATGTGATTTTTGTAATTTTTCGACAAGTGTGCCAAAAGTCGGGTTTTGACAACTTGTGGGTTTTGATATAAATTGGGTTATTTCGAATGAATTTCATGAAATTAGCGTATATTGATGCATTCCCTATGATTTTGAGCAGATTTGGCACCCGAGGAGATTGAATTGCGAGGCAAGCGCAAGGCGGATTGAAGCTTCTACCGGTTCGAGGTGAGTGGTAGTAGTAAACAATGTACCGAGGGTTTGAAACCCCGTACTAGCACTTCACAATGCTATATTGAGATGAGACACGCGTTCTATGACAAGTGTGGTGACATTGTGATTGGGGGTTCGGACTTAGTCCTTCCCGGTTAATAGAATACTGTGTGGTATGACTGTTACTGATATTACAACCGTACAATAGGGCTAAAAGCCATGTTTGGGGCCTTGTGCCGATCTGTAGAGTATTAGGGAACCTATAGAGCTAGGTGACCCTTATATCGTGTTGGAAACATACACTCAGCCGTAGCTCTAGCCGTATAGCATAATATGAGCCCGTACTAGATGTGTACATTGAGAGAGATTATCTAGGGTGGAATTCCCTGTTCTAGACTGAGTGGGCCTGAAAGGCCAAGTCTATACCGATTGAGATGAGATAGGGTCAAGGACCCACTATGAGATGTTATATTGGGCCCGAAAGGCCAAGTCTATATTAACCGAGACAGGGTCAAGGACCCATTGTGATATATTATATTGGGCCTGAGAGGCCAAGTGCATACTGACTGGGATAGGGTCGAGGACCCATTATGAGGTATTATGTATATAGATACCTATATTGGATCGGACCGCACGCCGCAGTAATGTACATGTAATATACATGTAATATACATGTGAGACGGACTGCACGCCGCAGTATTATTGCGCTTGGGCTGTAGGAGCCCCTTCGGAGTCTGAGTCTGCACACATTCCAGTGAGCGCTGGTATATTATGGGATCGGGCTGCACGCCGCAGCAGTATAATTATAAATGTATACGTATATATTGGATCGGACTGCACGCCGCAGTAATACATGTGTGGATCGGGCTGCACGCCGCAGTATCATAGCGCTTGGGCCTAAGGAGCCCCTCCGAAGTTTGTATACACCCCCAGTGAGCGCCGTCGATGTTAAATGGAGCGGGCTGCACACCGCAGCGGCATATGTATTGGAGCGGGCTGCACGCCGCAGCATTATACTTAATCATACCCTACTATCTACTTAAATACTTATACATTATAGACATAAGTATGTGTCTTTATATTTTGAGATGGCCGTACACCGTAGGGATACGAGTGAGGGTTGGTTCAGTGTGGAATCTTGTAGAGATAAACGTAGATTTGAGGTTAGAGTACTACTAGAGTGATGACGTACCTGTGAGGGTTGCCTTAGAACTGCCGAGTGATAGCACAGGATTTCTTACCTTCAGTTATTATTTATTATTGTTACTCACTGAGTTGAAATATACTCACCCCACTCCCCTGCACTTTCTGTGCAGATCCACAGGTGCCCGAGAGCAGTTGAGACATTGTAACTGCTGATCCTTGTCTACTTTACGGAGATTACGAGGTAGCTGCCAGCGTCCGCAGAGCTTGTTTTCTCCTTCTTTATCATCTTGTCGATTTCCTATTTGCCTAGACTTGGTTGTATTAGGATGCTATTCTGTAGAGGCTCAGTCTCGTGACACCACGATATGTTTGGGACCGTATTTTGTATGTTTTACGTTTCGGTTATCACCGAATATGATTAATTACTGTTTGAGTTTAAGTTATTTAATAATTGGCTGGTTTAAGGGATAATATGGTCGGGCTTGCCTAGCTTTGTGTTGGGCGCCATCACGACCAGGGTTTGGGTCGTGACACGAACATAGGTGAGAAACCTTATTTCCTAGTCTACGGAATAGAAAAAGTTATACCAGTCGAGGTTGGATAACCCAACCTGAGATACTCCCATGAAAGCAGCACCAGTAATGACGAAAGTAAGAGGCAAGATCTCGAAAAAGTCAGTGATCAAAGATATATGGCATATATAATGATGGTCACCTAGAAACAATAAGCGGGGCATAACAACAACAAAAAGGCAAGGGTCCAATCGCTCAAGATCGAGGACTAGGTAGTCAAAGCCAAAACCCAAGCAAATAGGGACACACGAGAAGGCAAGTTGGGAACCAACTGGGATGAGCCATACAAAATTCTAGGCAAAGAAAACAAAGGTTCATTCCAATTAGAAACTATGGTAGGAAAACCCCAAACAATTGGAATATCAACCACCTAAAGTACTTCAACTTATAAAAACAAGAAATGCCCTATACGTTGTACTCATTTTTCCCTCAAGATTCCCCAAGTCGAACAACGAAGAGACTAGATATACTGGGATTGGAATGCCAACCAACACCAAAAACTTGTCACTTTCTCCAAAAAGTTCCCAAGGACAAAATTATGTAATCAGAGTAATGATGTCAAAGTAATAGAAATTCACATTTATCGAAACTACTCTCCAAAATGGTTAAGTTCGACCAAGCTCAAACAATACCTATCGTCCCTCGGCCACGATTTAATAAAAGGTTAGTTCGACCAAGATCGAACAACACCTACCCACCCTCGACCACAATTTAATGAAAGGTTAAGTTCGACTAAGCTTGAACAATACCTATCGGACCTCGGCCACGACTTAATAAAAGGTTAAGTTCGACAAATTTTGAACAACACCTATCAGCCCTCGGTCACAATTTAATAAAAGGTTAAGTTCGACCAAGCTCAAATAACACCTATCAGCCATCGGCCACAACCTAACTTAAATGTACGTCCGATCAGCTTAAAAAACACCTATCGACCCTTGACCATATCTCAACTAAGAGATATACCTAACCTGTTTAAGCAAAAGGCCGATACGGCCCACAACTATTCGGCCCAAAGGCTATGGCCACCTAGAGGACAACAATGAAAAGAATAAAGAGGCAAAACATGCAAGTACAGAAGCAAAACTTATGAGTAAAGAAATGAAACATAGAAATAAAAAGGTACATGTAAAACAAAAACCACCTTTCATATTTATATTCAGATGAAAACTTTTTTTACAAGAGCACTCAAAGGCGTCAACACAAAAAATACAAGTTAAAATAAAAACTAATGGCCATCACAGCCCTTGACTACAACATCCTTTCCATCCTCGCCTTGACCATAAGCGTAGCCATAACAAACATCATCCACAATCTGCTCTACACCCTTTTTCAATCCTCTTTGGAACCAGGTTGAGGCATGGTAGGATCATAATCACAAGCGAGCTAAGCCTTATGAGCTTTAACCTGAGCATTCCTCGAGAGCCATCTCATATATAGAACCCACCGTATGCAAGTCACAAAGCACATCTAGCCGGGCTTCAACATGGATCCACTCTTCGTACAACTCCCGAGGAATGTTCGGATACTTAGAAACATTAGACAAAGTGGGCTGCGCAAGTAGTTGGGCCTTCTCAGCCTCAACAACAATAACTCGATCATAACTTGAAGTTTTCCTTGTCTAGCTCTCCAATCTTCTCCTCCAGCTGATCCTCTTTAACCCGAGACGTAGACAGATTATTTTCCCACTCAGAACAAATAGTCCTATTCGCCAGCTCAATAATGTCAATCTTTTCTCCAAGCATCCAGTCGAGAAGACTCCGTCTGCTCGAGCGTCTGTTGCTTCTCAACGATCTCCCCCCTAATATGTCAATTTCAAGCTGGCATCCGTCCAACTAGCTTCGCAATTGAACCAGTTGAGTCTGAAGTCTCTGTATTAGGCCTCCACTCCCTTACTTAGCTTCATATCTTTTTATTTTCTCTTTAGTTCTTTCTCATGAATGCTGAATCTCTCCGCAGCCACCATTAGCTCCTTGACATTCTTCTCGGCTTTTCTTCGCCCCCATGTGAAATCGAATTCAAAGTCCATGTACTTTCCATGGTACTCTCTGTACTTACCCTTTAACTTTACAAAATGTCTTTTCGTCTCTTCTCTCTCTAAACGCTCTTAATATTTAAAATTACCATCTACAAATCAAAGAAAAGGCAAGAGTCAAAACTTATAAACAAGTCAAGACAAAGGGAAATGAACGAACAATAGCTATACTTACCTTGAGAGCAAGACCAACAATATTCTTTAACAATGTACTATCAGTTATTTACTTGAGGATCACACCCTCAGTGTTGGAGCAAATAGGACTAAGAGGGGGACCACCTCCTTAGTATTCTGCAGCAAATCATGATCCATTTAGATCGTGGTGGTCCTAGAGCCTCCCTTTATCCTTACCTCGATTGAGTGAGTCCCTTATCGATCACCTGAAGATCATTAGTGTCCATGCTAGAACCCGACTCATCGTGCCCTCATCGATGACACCTTTCCTTTTATCCTCGTCAGCTGGAGAAACATTTGCTACTGCCCTAGAAGATAAAGCCTCCTTTTGACTTGCAGACGTAGAGCTATCACCAGCTCCTTCTACACAACTACTTCCTCCTTGGGAAATAAAGGCACACCCTTATTAGCTTCTTCTAGTTATATGGCCTCAGAGCTCGCCCCAACATCATCTCTAATGTCATCATCCCCATTGCGTATTGTTGTCATCTCTTGTAGTGTGAATCTACCTTTTGGTGAGTTAACGACCAAAGAACTCCCCAACCTATGTCTACAACTTTCCTTTTACGAGGTCGAAGATCCCCATCATTGGGTGAAAATTGATCTTGCTCATCGACAAGCAAAAACAAGGGAGGAGCAGGCGCAATATTTGAAACAGGGGCAGAGACAAAAGGCATAACGGTTGGAATAGGGGCTGAGATGGAAGGTGTAGCGACCCTTTTCCTCCTAAACATGGACACAGCGGCCATGCTTCTTCTCGAAGTCCTCTTAACTGAGCCTAAAAAAGAAGAGCACAAAATTTTATAACTCAAGTCAATATGAAATAAAAACGAGCACGGCCAGAAGAAAAAGATTACTTGTCGACGGTAGAGCATGCCTGAACATCTGAAAGAAGCTCGGCAAGTCACGAATCCTCACAGTGTGGGGGAGAACCCACCCAACCTAGTCAGTGATACGTATCTCCAGGGGAGGAGGACGGTTATTGGCTGTTGGGAAAGAAGAATTATTCCTCCAATTCAAAATAGACGCAGTGCTTCAAAAGGTAAAAACAAAAGAAACTCGAACACTTACGTGTATGATTCCAAACCTTAGGGAAACCATTCACATTAGCCACAACGATGTCAGTCTTAACATAGAAGTAATCAAGCGAATTGGCGACTACCCTTGTTGTCCATCTTTACCACCAAATTTTCCTCCATGGTGATCTAGGTGTAAATATATGCACCAAATATTGTACCATCAGCTCTCAACTTCAGCAAACTTAGAAAATTTAGATATCATCTTGATGACCTTATAAATTTGGACAGCAAACTTAGCAAATTTCAGCAAAACTCCTTCTCCAGTGGGAGAAAGGGAAACGAATAGCCAATAGTAAAAGGGTAGGCGTAGAGAGATCAATACCCGGGTCGGTGAATGTGCACTTCATCCCCATCGCTAGGGCTCAGTTCAACGTAATTAGGAAGGTCAAACTTGGCTTTGAATTCAACCAATTAATTTGGCTCCATTAATGATAGAAATTTTCTGGGTGCTACATCCGGTGACCGCTGAATCGGACCTAGCCTCAAGATTGCGGGGGATGATCCACTGAAAGAAGAGATTCATCTTCTATGATGGCAACGGTTCCCCCCTCTCTCCTTACGGAGGGAACACAACAACCAAAGGGGCAACCTGATTCTGTTCATCAACATTAGAAGGAAGTTCAGACATGGTTGTGAAGGAAGAAGAGAGTGTCGAAAAATATTAAAGCTGAGAAGGCTAAAAAGATTTAAGAGAAGAAACAAGGTTTATAAGAGAAAAATTAGTTCAGAAGGAAGTAAAGTTTGAATAATGAAGAAACAGTCTCTTTTTATAGAGTTTAAGGCACTAAAATCGAAATGGTTCATCATAATTGGCACTAGAATCAAAATGGCAGAGCTAATCAAAGGTCAGGCGCGAATTGACGTAATGTGTCGAGAATCGACATCATCATAAAGCATGACATCATGACATCACCTCTTCTCTTGGACCAGATGGTTCCAACAAATCACCCAAGAAATTCAGGGGCTTAAGACAAGTGGACCACAAAGATCCACGTCACTTTCTCATCACAACGATCATGACTGTTGTTATTTGTTCAGCAAACTCGACCACGAAGACAACTATGAATGCTATTATTCGCTCGTTGAACTCGCCCCACAAGGAAAATCTCAACAAGCGGAGGGACTAACTGTATGGGCTAAATTATCCAAATTATATGTGGGCGAGTTAGTGATATGTGGAGATTTTGACTACTTATTAGCGCTTTATACCTTTCATTTTAGTCCAAAAATGGTTAATATTGTTCCTGAAAATAGATGAAATACGCTTAATTGTAGGAATATTGGAAAATGAGCCCCCAAGGTGAAATCCAACCCAAGAAGGAATTATATAAACTCAAGGACAAAAATAGGCACAAAAGCGCAAAGTGCTGACCGTAGATTAGTATCTGCAACCATAAATTGTGAAGAAACTCATAGTAGAGATATGTGTAAAGTGCAGTCGGCACATGACATGTACGACTGTAGAAACTGGGCAAGAGCAAAAGTTTAAAGAACCTGCATCTCAAGTTTAACAGAAGTACGGACCGCACACACTACAAAAAAAATGGGAAAATTGCGGAGGTTAAAATTGCAGTTTGCGGAGGGTAGAAACCTCTGCTATTTGCTGTCACGGCGGTTGAGTAAGCCCCCGCAGTATGCATCGCCGCTATTAATTTGCGGCAGATAATTGCGGGTGTTTCTTCAACCGCGGTGACAGCAAATAGCGGAGGTTTATACCCTCCGCAAACTTCAATTTTAACTTCCGTAATTTCATGAGCGAAAATAGATTTTATTTTTAAAATTTAATTATTGTTTTTGAGTGTAGGGGGTGTGAACCCCCGCAATCTGTAATTTCTTTTGGGGGTTATATTCCCATCTATTTTTAAATATATTATAGAATTGATTTTTATTAACAATTTGCCATATTTTTTCTCTAATATCAATTAAAATTTTTATGCTCAAACCAAAATATTAAAATTAAGAAACATCAATATTTCATTAACCGTGAAAAGTACTATTACACATTAGTATCATATGTCTTCAAACTAAATTAATACATAGTTAACCATCTATATCAGTGATCAGCTATTACATTGTCCTATTACATCCACTTCAATTAACATCAAACTCGATGGTTGTCAATGGGATTACTTCCGCCAGAAGATCTTCTTGCATCCGTCGGTGAAACGGGTCCATTAGCTGCATCACTTGGCTGCAGCAAAAAGTAAAAACAAAATATATATATATATATATATATATATATATATATATATATATATATATATATATATATATATATATAACTATTAAGAGTATCAGGAAACAAGTCATTGGGATAAAATAAAATTATCTCAATGAGAAATAAAATACACTTTGCCACTTGAAGATAACAGTGTATAGTCATATGAACAAGAAGATTTAGCTTCTCTTTAAAGCACATAACTTATTTTAAGCTTGAACCACATAAATAAAATATGAGCCCTGTATAATGCAGAGGCTTTCATGTTTATCTCATTGAGTTCTAAAAAGTAAAGGGAAACTTGAGTCCAAGAGGTCAAGTTTGATAGAATTTTCCTCAACTTACAAAACCATTTGGCATTTAAATTTGTGGAGTAGGTAAGCTTGATTTTTGAATGCTTCAGTTGGCTTGGAATTTTCACAACGCCCACCATAAGATAACATGATAGCTCTAATGATTTTAGATTCTGAACCCACCATATCAAAATATTCACAACGCCCACCATAAGACAAATGTTCTTGAATTTTAACATAGAACTACAAACACATAGCCAAAATAACAGTAGCAGCAGTGTTCTGTCACCAAAATATAGCCAAAATATGAGCTTAATTCTGTCACCAACAACAGTAGCCAAAATAAGCAGTGTTTCCTCTAACATTTAACAACAACAGTGTTCCTCTAACATTTAACAACAGTGCATTTCAACAAAATTGAATATAAAAATCAAATTATTATGGTGTTAAATTTTCATATTAGTTTTATGGAATAACAGAATGTAAACATTTGTTAGGAATAAAACTGACACATTACAACAACTAAAAGTAAAGAAATGTTAGCAAATTTATATCTTCAGAATTCTATAAAGTGCATGTACTCTCTTAATCAGTTAAATAAGAACATATTATAAATATAAAGTTTTTAACAACATAGCTATTTAAAGGGCTTTTTGATTTTTTCCGTGTGACGTACGCTACTGTGTTAGGATTTATATAGAAATACAATCCTAGATAGAAAGGGACAAGGAAAAGGAAAAGGAAAAAAAATAAAAAGAAATCCCCCCATTTTGTTGACAGAGCTCAGAGAAAGCAATCTGAAATCCTTGCATGGGAGAACAACAAGAAAGCAAGCTTGGAGGCTGAGCTCAAAAAGATTGAGGCGATAAGTCATTCTTCTATTTTGCTTTGTGGACATAGTCTAACGAGTTACACTTATTGCATCGTCTCTGGTGATTTTATTATTACATGTCCGAAAGGAATCTCTTGATCACACAAAAATGTTTCATTTGCTTGTTATAGTTCAACAATATTCTTTTAGTGTCAAACATGTACCGATATCCTGTTCTTCAGTGAAAAGTAATGCTAGATACTTGAGTAAAATTTCCAGGATATATTTTTCAGGATTCTCAACAACATATAGTTCTGGTATACTAATCATGTGTAGGGGTTCAATTTCCATTTTAATTGATGGTTCTGTTTGGTATTAGCTAATACAAGCCTTATGTGTTGATGCTTCAATAACCATATCCTAGTCATGTGAACTCATCTTAGAACTTCTTCAATAACCATATATGTTGTTGTATTTTAGCTTCTGTATCTGAAATTACATTCTGTCTATATAACCATACAAATTGAGTAAAAAAGTGAAACTTGTACTGTTTTTTCTCAATATTCAATCAAAACCATATTTTCAACTAAATATCCGCATAGATCTAATGATTAATCATTGCTATTACTCGCTCTCTCGTTGCAACAGGTTCGAATGAGAGATACAACAGTAGGATAACAGAGAGCCAGAGGGGATACAGAGGTCTAACAAAATTCATACAAATCAAATATTTAATACACACAGAAATTCAATATCAAACACCATTTAATCATACAAATCGACCAAAATACACATAAAAATTTAAAATTAATAGACACCCCATGAGGAGAAATAAGAAAAAAAGAGAAAAATCAAACCTGGAAGAAGGAGAATATAGCGTAGAATTCTTTCTCAATGACGTTGGAGAAGGAGAATATAGCGTAAAACTCTAAATGTAGCGTAGAATTATCTCGTGTTTTGTTGTTGGAAGGAAAGAAGAAGACTGTGTTTTGTTGTTGGAGGGCGGAAGTTTCTAAGCGAAAAAAATTAGAGGGAATTGAAATAAAAAAGACCCGCTATTATTTTAGGGTTTTAGACCCCCGTAAATCATATCATTTTGTGGGGGCTAATATATTGCCACAAAATTATGTAAATTGCGGAGGTTACTTGTACCCTCCGCAAATAAACCTCCGCAATTTACCCGTTTTTTTGTAGTGACAATTATTGTGCGACCGCAGAAGAACAGTTATGCGACTGCAGTCACATTTGTGCGGTCTGTAGAAGAGCAACGTGCGGTCGCACTCAAAAATGTGTGAACCGTAGAATGAGAGAAATGCTGCTGCAGTTCAGAATTATGCGACCGCATTTTTCCAATCATGTCAGGTTGAAGCAAAGCGCGGACCACTCATGGAATTATGCGGTTGCAGAACCTCTAAAAGGGCATTTTTGTTTAAAAATTCCTGCATTGTATAAATAGAAGAGTTTCATATTTTTAGGTCAAGTTTTGACATCAGCAGCTATAATAGACGGTTTTCTTTACTCTCTTTAGTAGTTTTTGCTATTTTGAGCTTTTTGAACGTAGATTTCATCTTTTTAATTATCAATATGGATTTAATTATCATTTTTTCTTCTATCTTAAGCATGAGTAGCTAAATTTTCACTAGGGTTGTGACCCAATCCTACAGTGTAATCTTAATGGGTGTTTGATTTATTGCTTATTTATGGTTGGTGTTTATATGTAGCCTTGTTCTTGCTTTTAATTGTAGAATTAATGATTGCAAATATTAGGTCATGCCTATTTGACTTGGTCTCTACTTGAGAAAGGAGACTTAGTCTAGGAAACATGAGTAACAAAAAATTGGGTGAATCAAGAGGTTGGTAGTCCCAATTAAAGGGTTGAACCTAGAGATAGTAAAACTCGACTTGAGATTTGTATTGACCATTTTGTTCAATATCCATTTGGACTTGAGAAAGCCAAATTGGGCAAGATTACTCTCTAACCAAGAGGTATTGAGTGGATAGTCAAGTGTTGATAGATATAAAACACCTCGACTAATAAAATAAGCATTAATGTTTATATCCCATTAGGCAAACACCTAGGTGATGGTCATAACCCTAGGCATTTTACAAAACTTGAAAAACAAAAAAAAACACTTCCTTAGTTTCATTTCTCTATCTTGCAATCTTAGACTAGAATAGACATAGAACCAATACCAATTTATGGAAGTTTAAATTGACATAGTTCCTACTCATACACTACAATATATACTCCTAAATCTCACGTAAGCTCGCTGAGGAATTTGACCCCGATTCCTTGTTGGGTATTACTATTGCGATCAACCGTTCCGTAACCATGAATTGAGGTGTGAACTTGGACGAGATCAGTGAGCATTAAGAGAGACTTCGAAGGCTACCATATGTCACCAATGTGTTCTTAACAAAGGACAAAGGTAAGGTCGAAGTGATTTGATGCAAGACGAAGACGAGATCGAGCTGACACAACAAAGAAATGAGGACGAGCACAACCCTTTAGAAGGATAGTAACAAATAGTTTTAATGAAAAGACTTTAAGGAGAATATTATAGTAAATATTCTTCGGATATATACTATTTGGGTTTATGTGGCCCGTGTACCCTTATAAATATAAAGAGATGTATCCACAAAGGGGGATAGGACACTGATTGTAAGAAACAACACTTTGACATTCTCTAAAGATTCTTGCTTTATATACATACAAAATATACCTTTTCCTCATATTTTATCTTTTCTCCCTACAATCCAAGTGGAATTTGAATATTCAAAGGCTCATCCATCATTCACCATTATCAGGAGGAATATCACTGATGGTAGGATAGACATCCGTATTGTCGTAGTTTGCACTCCAATTACTGCATTTTAATTGTGTTAGAGATTCAATGTTAGTGTATTGCACTTACAATTGCAGGAAGTTATTTCTAGTTAAAATGATAATTTAGAACTGAATTGAACAATATGGAGCTGTGAAGTTTGAGTAAAAGCCCAAGAAATTAAGCTTGGACCACGTTTGGGGGTCGAAGACCAAGTTTGGATGTCAAAAAGTGAGAAAATAAAAATTACTGAGAGATAATTGAACTACCGCGCCGTGGGGCTCATAATGCTAGTGCAAAATCCATACATAGTGAAAAAAATTAATTGTCTTAAATTCCTCACTAATGTGGCGCACGAGGTAGAGCATGGGGGTGGTGCACCAGTGTATTTTTGTGGTCCAATTGTCCCACTTCGGCTTGAAAAGGTTAGTTTCATTAGGGCCCGTTCCTACATGATATAAATACACTAAAAACATGATCTTTAGATAACTTTTGACCTTTGAAGCTTTGGGAGAGCATTGGAGGCTACAAGACACATGATTTCATCATCTTTCCATCAATTCTATATGGGAGTTTGAATTTTAACGTTAGATTAATGATTTGTTACTCTTTAATTATAATTGCAATGACCTCCTCCCTGATTATGGAGTAATTTCTATTAAGGTTTGATGGATATGGTGTTTTAATCAATATTTGTGAATTTTAACTCTAGTTCGTGCTTGAATTTGTTTATGGAGTTTTGAATTATTGCAACTTTATTCACCGGTCTATTTAATCGAGAGAGAAATATTTTGGTGATTATCTTTGCATTATTTTGTTTGATTTAATTCATGATTCACTCAAATAATCGAAAGAGCTTGTTGAATTGTTGATTAAATCAAGTTAGGAGAATATTCGAGAGGTGTTTTCCTAAAGACTAATCCATTAACTCATGCTTGCATGCTTTCATAGTATTTATATTAGTTCACTTCGTAGAGTTAAAATTTAATCGAGGAGGAGTCCGGACTACAAGTTTGAACTAATCATCAAGTGAATTCATGAAAATCATTAGAACATTAGAGTTAATTAAACTAGAGTTGAATCCCAAATAGCTATTTTGCACCTATCCTGTCATATCCTTATTCCTCACATTGATAAGAAACCGAATCTACGAATCTCCAATTCCTTGCCGTCAATTGTCAATTGCTTTATTTTAGTAGTTAAACTCAGTTCATAATCATTAAACTCAAGTGTTGATCCTCATAAATAGCAATTAAACCAAATATTACTCAAATATTATTTAAATTTAATCCATGTGAAGACGATATTTTACTATACTATCTTTGATTAGTGAGCATCAATTTTATATTGTATTTTTGTCACGATCCCAAATCTATTGTAGGTTGTGATGGTGCTCAACGTCGCTATTAGACTTGCCATCGGTGAACTACCAACTTTTAACTATGCTTTTTATTACTTTCGAAATTGTGAATCTTATTAGATAAATGAATCAACGCTTTAAAATCATGAAAACTTATGATTTAAACAGAATAAATAATAGAAATGTGTAAATGCTATGCAGAACCACAGACAATTTACAGAATTTCCCAAACTCCAGTGTCACAAGTGCATAAGAATTTACCAAGGAGTACTATAATAATAATACAATATCTGTCTGGAATATGAATAAGACATGATAAAGTAAATAATACGATAGAGACTCTATGGGCTGCGATACATAGCCTGGAATTTCATGCTCACAACAAAGTCTCCTCAGCAGCTGCGCCTATGCGCCAAGATGACCACCGAATGAACCTGTCAGATCCTGCACGTTTAGTGCAGAAGTGCAATAAGAATACGTAAATTCATGTGTACCCAGTAATTATCTAGCCTAACCCCAGAGAAGTAGTAACGAGGGGTCGACATCGACACTTACTAGTGGTCCAGTGATTAATATGATAAATGATAAATAGATAAGAAGCACAACAGTAATAGTGAGGTAAATATGTAACTAACACAATCTTCAAAAAATTTCTTTAATAATACCAATCTCTCAATCTCGTATTCTATCTCAACAACTTGGAAATATCATGTGCCAATATCAAACAACTGAAGAAAATACTATATAAAGTGTCGGGTATTAGTGGAAGGATAATCTCGTGAATACTTGATCTATTAGCGATATAACACACGATTATGCCGAGGTCGTATGGACCATCCAGAATAATATGTACACTATCGAGGATCGAGTGGTACGAACCATAGATGCATCTATTATACTGTTGAGTTGTTCGGCCCGCTCCACATGAAAGGAAGGAACTTATTGCATTACGAGACACGTGCTTACAATACAGTACATGAGTATAAAGTGAATGTAACCTTTATCGTTTCTCAAATAACTTGCTGACAACTCAAGATAATAAAGCTCGGCCTAATAAATATACATGTATTTCTAAATCAATTCCAATTTATAGATTTGATTAATTAAGCCAGCAGAATAAGTTCAAATAATTCAAGTGTTGCATGATAAATTCTAAGCCTACCCGGACATAAACGTGCTTTAGTTATATACAGACCCTCGTCACCTCGTGCGTACGTAGCACCCACAACTAGTAGCACATAATAGTTAAATCATCTAGGGGGTGTATTTCCCATCACAAGGTTAGACATGAGACTTACCTCACTCCGTAGTTCCATAACCGGCTCCAACACCTCTCTAGCATCTCAAGCAGAGGTCCATCAATTCTAAACTATTCACACAATCATGAATGCCAATAAAAATATACTCCAACGTCATAATTAATTAATTTATAACACATTCCATGTCACGACCCGGATTTTCCACCATCAGAGTCGTGATGGCGCATACTCGTGGTAGCTAGGCAAGCTAACTTATTTACTTTTTCATTGCTAAACAATTATCTTAACAGTTTATAGCATCAATATAGAACATGAAATCTACTAAGAACAATAGCGGAAATTTCTTATAAATATGAATTAAAACGCAGAATATTCAATAATAACGTCTACCCAAGATTTGGTGTCATATTACTCACGAACCACTAAGAATAAACTAAATACAAAGGTCTGAAATAAATATATAAGTTGTCTTTCTCGAAAATAATGAGGCAACAGTCAAAAGAGAACATAAAGAAGAGACACCGGGCCTGCGGACGCCTGCAAGTTACCTCAGTCTCGTGAGTATGAAAGCCTGCTCCCATACTACTGCTGTTGCTGCTCCTTAAAACCTAGACCTGTGCAAAAATGCGTAGAAGTGCAATATCAGCACAACTGACACAATGTGCGGGTAAGTGTCTAGCCTAACCCCGGCGAAGTAGTGACGAGGCTAGATTGGACACCACATAAACCTGTGGAGTTATAAATATACAATAGAAATGAAATACCAAACAACTAACCACAAGAAAGGGGAAATGTGCTATGGGGAAATACAGTATTAACAGAACACAGAGTAATAGACTAAGCAGTTAAATTTATCGAAAAACGCAGTATCAACCCTCATTATAAACACAAGATATCTACAATTGTTGTGGCGTGAAACTCGCTCCACAATTATCACTATTATGGCGTGTAACCCAACCCATATCATTTATCATGAATTATTGTTGAGCGCGTAACCCGATACTCACATATTATTGTTGCAGCGCGCAATCCGATCCTCAATATCATTGTTGCGGCGTGCAACCCGCTTCTCATATCATTTAACAGATTGATTTCCCAAATAATAGTCACAATTAAGGGACATAACAATAAGCAAATATTTGACAAACATCCCGACAAGGGAAAGAATCCAAAAAGTTCAACCAAACGTCCCGACAAGGGAATAATTAACAACGCTTTCTTACTTTTCGTTATCTCATAATTCACTCTTCTATTTTGAGCCAACGCTCCTAATGATCAAGTCAATTCGTATGCCTTCAATATTCGTATAACAATTCGAGCCAATGCTCCCAAGATTCAATTACTGATTTTACAATTCACATATTATTCACAACATTAAGAAATCCTCCAATAAATATGGAGTTTACAGCCAAGTCATGATAATCACATTAAAAGGACTCACGATCATGCTAGACACCAATATATAGATACTCATCACCATGCCTATACATCTTACTCAATCACATAACAATTAGCAACAATACTAAACTCATATTCACTCAAGCTAGGGTTAAACCAAACACTTACCTCAAAGACTTGAAATCCACTTAATCCTCAACTATTACTTTACTTCACGGTTCCACCTCCAATTTTCTCGAATCTAATCATAAATTGTTCAATTACTTTAATAAACTCTATATGAATCAATTTGAATACATAAAAATGGCTTTCCCAAGTTTTATCCAAAAAATCCCAAAAAACCCCTGGCCCACATGGTCAAAACTTGAGGTTCGAACCAAAATAGGGTTACCCATTCCCCCACAAGTTCAAATATATAATTTGTTTTTAAATTGGACCTCAAATCGAGGTTCAACTCCCCAATTTATAGGAACCTAGGTTCTACCCAAAAACCTCAATTTCATCCATTTCAAGTGAAAAACATGTTTAATGATGTTAAAGATTGAAAGAATTGAGTAAAATCAACTTACAAGTTATTTGGGATGAAGTTTGCTCTTGAAATATCGTCTATAGTGTTTGGTTTTTGAAAGAATGGTGAAAAGTGGTGAAAAATCGACTAAGTATAAAATTTGCTTGGCCTCGGATATGGGAATTGTGAACATAGGTTCGCAATTGCGAACAATGCAGGCATGAGAATTGTGAGATTCCTGTTCGCATTTGCGAACACTGGCCCCTAAAGCAGATTTCGCATTTGCGAAGAAAGGGTCGCATTTGCGTTCGGGGTCTTCTCTCATTTGCGAGCAAATTACTCACATTGCGATCCCCAGCCAAAACCTCAAAATTGGCATTTGCGATGGTGCACTCGCACTTGCGAAGCTCGCATTTGGGAGAAAATCTTCGCAAATGCGAAGATACAAGAACTGAAAATACCAGATTTTTGAAAATGAGAAAATGCAATCCGATGCCTATTCAAAACTAACCCGAGCCCTCGGGGCTCCAAACCAAACATGCACACAACCTCAAAAACATCTTATGGAATTGCTCGCGCGATCAAATCGCCAAAATAATATCAAAATCATTGAATCAAGCCTCAAAACACATGATTCTTCTTCTAAACTTCATAACCTTTCAAACTTTGAACTCATAGTCCGAAACATGTCAAATGACGTCCAATTCCGACCAAACTTTAGAGAAAGTGCTTAACACATATTCAAGACTTGTACCGGCGTCGGAACCAAAATATGAGCCCGATACCACAATCTTTTAATCGACTTTCATTTTCATTTTCCTTAACAATTTTAGAAAAATAATTTAACAGAAAAATTCTTTTACTTGGGTTCTAGACCTCAAATTTCGACTCCGGGTACATGCCCGAGTCCCATATTTTTCTATGGACCATCTGGGGCCATCCAATCTCAGGTCCGGGTCCGTTTACCAAAAATATTAATCGAAGTTATCTTTAATCATATTAATATCAAAATTATTCAAATATTTTACCGATTTCACATATTTCAACATAAAAGCTTTTCGGCTACACGCCCGAACTGCGCATGCAAATCGGGCAAGTAAAAATGAAAATTTTAAGGCCTCAAAAGCACGAAACAAATAAGAAAATAGGTGATGATCCTTTGGGTTGTCACATTCCAACTCCACAAATTCAACAAAACCCTCAGGACCACATGCCCGGATTATGAAAATATTCGAAGACAAACATTATCCATAACGTTACGAACTCAAATATGTAATTTATTCTCAATTCCATGTTCCATTTTGTGGTCAAAATCTGAATATACCAAATTCTGGGTTTTCTACCAAAATCTCAATTTTCTACTAATTTCATGTTTAAATCCATATATAAACATTGCATTCGACTCAAAATATGTGGGCATTACTTACCTTTATATGGATGATGTAATCTTCCCTCCAATAGCTCCAAAGATCGCCCAACCAAATGAAAATGGGAGAGAAATGGGCTAAGCAATTTGCCCAGCATGCTCTTCTTCATGATAGCGGAAAGACCATCGCGATCGCGAAGAACAAATTTTCCTCTACGCGCTCGCGACCTCCTTATCATGAGCCGCATTCACGAAGGCTTAACTTGTCCAGGCCTATATCCTTTTTCCTTCTACACATTTGCGACCTCCCTGTCACATTCGCGTAGTTTGCCTCTGCTTCCCTTCCACGTTTGCATCCACCACGTCGCGTTCGCGATGAACAAATCGAGTAGCCCCTAAAATCCTTCTTCGCGAACGCATGAATCCCTTCGTGTTCGCGAAGAACAAAGCCTAACACGAGCAACCAGCAACAACAAATCATCCAAGCTTTGTTTGAAACTATCCCGAAAAATGCCCGAGGCCCCCCCGGGACCCTATTCAATCACACCAACCAGTTTCATAACATAACACGGACCTGCTCGAGACCTCAAATCATACCAAAAGATATTAAAACTACGATTTGATGATTGAAACCTTCTTTAAACTTTCAAACATTCCAACTTCGCCGAACGTGTCCAAATAATGTCAAAATATTTCAGAATGACGCCAAACTTTGCGTAAAAATCACAGATCATGATACGAACCTACTCCAACACTCGAAATCCCAAAGGGACATCAATGCCAAAGTCCACTTCAAACCAAACATAAGAAATTCTTAAACTTTTGAAATGCCAACTTTTCATAATAAGCGCTGAAATGCTTAGGACCACCCGATATTCAACCCAAACATACGCCCATGTTCGAAATCATCATATGACCTATTGGAACCTTCGAATCCTGATTCCAATATGATTTACTCAAAAGTCAAACCTTAGGCAATTCTTCCAACTTAAATCTTCGGAAACTATAATTTTCCACCCGAATCAACTCTGAACTTCCCGAAATTCAATTCTGGCTACATGTACAAGTCGTAAAATATGAAGTCAAGCTACTCAAGGCCTCAAACCGCTGAACGACGCGCTAGAACTCAAAACGACCGATCGAGTCGTTACAGTTTTGCGCTCGTCAATCATCGAATCTCGTCCTTTTTCGATTACCTTATTGACATATATTTAATACTATCTTATTTCATATTACTCTTTAATACTCTCTTCTTTGTTCTTGGGCCATTTAATATTGTTTAGTGTCACACACTTATTGTTATTTGAACGAAAGTTGTGATATTTTGCAGCGAAATGAGTTCAACAGTCTTTTAGATATTAATATTGGCTAGGATTAATCTTATTATATTAAAAAGTTAATTATTTAAACCTAGATCTAAAATTTTGGATCAAAAACCGTGGCCCTAATTGTACAAATCCATTGTACTTATATACTCGTTGACTAAAAAGACCGGAGACTATAATATGAATGTATCTACTCAAAGTGCCTTAACTTACATGATTTAATCTAAGTGTGATATCTATAATAATAATTAATCAAAGAAAAAGTTACAATTATAATTATCACGTAAATCCTCATGTTAGAAATAAAAGACGTGCACTTAGATTTATTATAATATTGATACACATCTTATAATACAATGTCAAAGGGTATACTATTGCACTTTCATCTCCTTAAATAGTGTGAAATCTCAAACACCCAGGCCCTAATTGTACAAATCCGATGTACTTATATACTCGTTGACTAAAAAGACTTGAGACTATAATATGCATGTATCTACTCAAAGTGCCTTACCTTACATGCTTTAATCTAAGTATGATAACTATAATAATAATTAATCAAAGAAAAAGTTACAAATATAATTATCACGTAAATCCTCATGTTAGGAAAAAAAGACGTGCACTTAGGTTTTATTATAAGATTGATACCCATCTTATAATACAATGTCAAAGGGTATACTATTGCACTTTCATCTCCTTAAACAGTGTGAAATCCTGGGTTATTTGATTAATTAAAAAAAATCCATAAAAAATGATGCAAATAGTAGCAGAAGAGTGTGCGAGACTCCAGTCATGAAAAAAAAGACTTAGTTCCCTTGAAAACGATAAGCAGACATGTAAAACTCTCTCCCTAGGAGAGCATTTAACTTTCACCAGCTACCATCACTTCTCCAAATAACCACCATTTTTCACCATAGCAATTCTGCAAAACCTTATTTCCTAACAAATCTATAGTTCATAACTTTAATGGACACGTTCAAAGCAACATCTACAACCGACTCATCTTGTACAGAAAACCCTGATATAGGAGCCATGAAAATAGAAGGTAAAACACTCGCACCTGCTCCTGCATCTTTTCTCCAAACTCTACTTGCTCATAAACATCTCCAGCATATCCCTTATATACAACAGAGTATGGAAATTTAACTAGACTTTTCTGATAAAAGCAAACACAATAGTACTGATGATGATATTTTTATTCCCATTACAAGTGAGGATATATGTCGTTTATACAATCCTTGGAAGTATTCTATCATAGTAAAAGTCTTTGGTAGGAAGATACTGCACCAAGTTCTTCAAAGTAAGCTACTGGCCTTATAGAATCCTTCAAAAGACATCCATCTCATAGATTTGGGATCGGATTTCTTTCTCATCAAGTTCCAAAAGGAAGAAAACATGCTTAACGCTCTACATGGAGGGCCATGGTTTATATTAAATCACTTCCTATCAGTTAGACAGTGGGAGCCAAAGTTCATCGCTTCTGAAACTCAACTTACTTACTCAGCAATATAGGTACGCTTACCTGAGCTTCCCACTGAGTTTTATGACGAACAAATCCTATACAGGGTAGGCTCAAAACTAGGACAACTTCTTAAAGCTGACGCTTCTACATCCTCAACTACTAGGGGAAAGTATGCTAGGATTTGTATTGAAGTTCCACTAGAGAAACCATTAAAATCACATATACTAATTGGCCACCATAGACAAAGCTTGTTATATGAATGACTCAACATCTTGTGCACCAGCTGTGGTCGGTTTGCACACCAATATAAATTGTCTTTTCACTTCTCCAACCACAAACACAAATTCAAACATAGAAGAAACTCAAAAACAAAAGGAGATAGACCAACAAAATGAGTGAAAAACAGTTAATTTCCCAAAGAAAACAATGCAACGAAATGCTAGAGATGCAAGAAAATTTAGGTCGGCTATGGGAACGACTGAATCAGGGCAACATTGGAGGGAAGCAAGCATGAGGCCAAACCAAAATGGGCCTGCTAAGGCTTTCAAAACAATTCAGACTCGGACTGGACCAAGGGATCTCAACAATAATAACAAATATGATAGCCTAAATGGCCTTGATATCATGGACTTGGACAATACAAAAATAGTAGGCCCAAATGAGGAATACATTCATAAATCACTTCTTACAAATAACCAGCCCAATAAAAATATACCTTTACCACTAAAATCCAATTCAGATCAGATAACTCCAAATAAATCAATATCTTCCGCAACAAGTCCCAAGGCCCCATCTACTTCGAATCCTTTACCTCTCCATCATAATCTTTACCAAGGTATGCTTAACTTGGTAAATAAAATACCTCAATCCCATCATGTCCAAGGCTTACCGGATGAAGCCTACGTCCATAGCAGCAACAGTATGTTGCATACTACTGTAACCTATATCTCTAGCCAGCCCCAACCCCAACAAAAACCAAATAATTACTTTTTATGTGAAACCCCTAAGACCCTTGAGACACAAACAGGTGAAATACATGACAAACTAAATAGTACCCCTATATTATCAAACACTACTAAGCAAGATCAAACTAATATCCACTCTACTAAAGTGCCAAAACAAAAATATCAAACTATTCAAAATGTAGAGGCCAACTTTCATAGGGAACAACAATCCTTCTATGGTGAGGAACTGGAACAACAATCAACTCTTTTATCTTCCTCGCATGTGCATGCAAGGACCTCGTGTTCCACATATAGAGACTCCTTTGGTGTATACACTCGATGGATTTACCACCGGATTCTTGGCTGGAGATGGGACAACAAGGCTATGCACTTGTGTTCATGATGGAGTTAAACAACCAGGAGATTGTTCTTCTTGTTCAAAATCCATCACACCTAGCAGAGACAATGACGGAGGGCATGAGAATAGGGATGGAGGGGTATGCACAACACCAATGGTACAATATACAAACACCCCTTCTGCTAGATCACCAAGCCTCAAGCTCGAGCCTACCACACTGGAGTTACCCCATGTATTCCCAGATGCTATTACCAACAACGACAAACCTGCTCCCTTTCTACCCACCACACCACATAGGACAAATTTATGCACCATGGTTCCAACACCTACACTCTTTCAATCCCCTATCCCCATATGGAAGTCCACTATGTCCACTGGATACACAATCCCCCCTAGGCAGTCCACGGAGTCCACCACCACCTCCACCTCCATCTCCCAATGAACTAGATATGGAAACAAGGGAGGAGTTAGCAGAAATAATAGCAGAAATCAGAGAGACAAGGACATAATTCTTATGGTTAAAAGGGATTTAGCTTTTCAATCTCAAGGAGCAATTTTCAAAAAAGCTCATTCTAAAATGCCCCCCCAGAGATGATATTATGCAGCGTCAGCTTCCGGGTTACAGCAAAAATCAAGTGGAAGGGAAGTACTCGATGGTGATGATTCCAAACCTTCGTCAGAATCAACCAATGATGGAATTTCAGGATCAGATGACATCAATATTTGTGAACTCGTTGGTGTCCATTCCGGCAGCCATGCAACCGCAACTTAGCATTATGAATATCTTCGTTTGGAACTGTAGAGGATTACACAATTCGGAATTTAGAAGATAATTTAGATCCCTACAAGATAACTATAGGTCAGCTGTGATAATACTACTTGAAACTCACATGCAGGAACATGAGGTACTTAGGCAGGAATTTGGGTTCTCAAACATGTCGCAAGTATCAGCGAATGGACTTGAAGTAGGAACAATCGTAATGTGGAATGACTCTCTTATAACTGTGGAGGAACTAAGGGTAGCATAACAAGAAATACACTGCATCGTACAGGTAGGTCACACTAACCCTAAATAAATATTATCTGCTATATATGCAAAAAACTTATGTCAAGCTCGAAATGAACTCTGGGAGAACCTTAAACATTTACATGATCACTTTAAATACCATCGGTTGCTTGGAGGAGATTTTAATAATATATTATATGCAAATAAAAAATTTGGAGTGTTACCTGTAAATATTAATCAAACAAAAAGATTTTCGAGTTGTATTAATTATTGTCACTTGATAGACTTAGGATTTAAGGGAAGTAGATTTACATGGACTAATAAAAGAAAAAAAGGACATACCATACTAGAAAAATTAGATTTAGCCAACTATGAATGGATTAAATTATATCCTGAAGCTACAATACCACATTTTCACGTACTTATTCTGATCATTGTCCATTACTGCTTAATTTAGATAATTAGAGACAACCACCTAGGAACATTTTCAGGTTTGAAACTATTTGGGTGTCTCATCCTTAATTTCATTAGTTAGTTCAAAATAATTGGAAAAATACATATCCTTTACTAGAGACTGTGAAAAAATTTCAAACAGTTCTAACGGATTGGAATCATAATACTTTTTGAAATATCTATAGTAAGAAGAGGAAAATATTAGCTAGACTTGCAGGAATTCAGTCTTCCATGCACTACCCAACTAGCTCTTTTTTACAAAATCTAGAAGTTCAATTAAACAATGAATTTAGTAACATACTCAAGATAGAAGAGGACTTCTGGAAGCTCAAATCAAGAGTGACTTTGGCTTAACGAATGTGATGCAAATACCAAATTTTTCCATATGTCTACCTTGCACAGACGTAGGAGAAATAGAATAACATCTCTTAAACACTCAATTGGGAATTGGTTCTATGATCACCAAACTATTCAAGAACACATCCTTTCTTATTACAAAAATCTTTTCACACTGAGCATTCTGAGTCCTCAAATGTAACTTTCAACTCAAATTTCAATTTTTCTACTACAATAAATAATCGAGCTCTCAAGGCACCACTTGAGGATATTGAAATTGATCATGCCATATTTAGCTTTGGTCCATACAAAGCACCGGGTCCGGATGGACTTCACCCTTTATTTTACCAAAAGTTTTGGCCCGTTGTTTGTGGCAAGGTTAGACAATATTGCCATGAAGATTTGAATCAAATGAAATCTCTAAATCAAACTTATATTTGCCTTGTTCCTAAAGTTAAAAATTCTCAATCCATTCAATAATATAGGCCCATTAGTTTGTGTAATACTTCTTATAAATTAATTACTAAAATAATTATTAATCGTCTAAAGCCTATTATTTCTCTAATAATAGGATCAACTCAAACCAGTTTTCAACAAGGCAAACGTGCTGATGCCAATGCCATAATAGTTCAAGAAGTAATTAATCAGCTAGCAAAAATTTAAAGAACTAAAAACTACATGTTACTGAAATTAGACATTGAAAAAGCGTTTGACCGATTAGAATGGTCGTTTATTAGGAAAACTCTTCAATATTTTAACATCTCACAAAATACAATAAACCTTATCATGTCTTGTGTTACTACAACTTCTACCTCAATCCTTATTAATGGATCACATACTGACTTCTTCTGCCATCTAGGGGTATTCGACAAGATAACCCTTTATCACCTTATCTTTTTATAATATGTATGGAGATTCTTTCTAGAAGTATTACATTGTCTGTAGAATACTTACAGTGGCAGCCTCTTAAAATATCAGCTAAGGGGCATCAAATTTCTCATTTATTCTTCGTAGATGATATAATACTATTCTCCAGAATTAACAATAAAAATTGTAATGCCATCATTGATGTAATAAATCACTTCAATAAACACTCAGGACAAAGAATTAATTTTGATAAATCAAAATTATTTTTCTCAAATAATGCAACAACAAATGACAAGGCTTTAGCTAATGACTATTTTCACATAAAGGAAGGACTAAATTTTAGACGTTATTTAGGATTTCCAATGTTTCAGGGTCGCCAAAAAAAGGCAGATTTCAATTTCTATTTGACAACTTCAAGATTAAACTAGCAAGATGAAAAACTCAATTCTTCACCGTGGCAGAACGAGCTACTTTAATAAAATCTATTCTTAATAATTTACCTAATCATATTATGCAATATATACACATTCCTGCATCAATTACAAAAAAATGGATAAGTACCAAAGAGATTTCTTATGGGGAACCACTTCTATTAAGAAAAAATGTACCTTATTAATTGGAAAACAATTACCCAACCTATTGAACGAGGAGGTTTGGGAACTCAGATGCTTAAACAGAAAAATATGACTCTGCTAGGTAGTTTAGCATGGAGGGCATTCCACTCAAATTAAAGTCTTTGGGCCAAGATACTTATTAATAAGTATAACACTTTGCGATCAGCTTCCAACTACTCCAATACTTGGTGAAACATAATAAATGGTTGGAAAGCTTTCCAACTGGGAGTTCAATGGAAAATAGGAACATGTGATCATATAAAGTTCTAAGATGATACATGGTTAGGTCCTCGTCAAACGGTTCACTCCTTAATCAGTGGACCTATTCAAAAGTCACATCTTAATACTTACATTAACTCAATATATAATGGGACTAGTTGGAACTGGACCAACGCCCCTTCCAATTCCTGAAAATCTAAAAATAAACATTGAAGCTACTTATATTTCAAAGTATAATTATAAGCTGGACCATATTTTTTGGGCTTTAACAAATCATGGAAAATTTATGGTTAACTCGCTTTATAGAGCCCTTGAAAATCATAATAATAATAATCTACTTGAACGAAATGACCAATTTAAATGGATTTGGAACCTTCCAATCCACCTAAAAATAAAATATTTTATTTGGTTACTAAATTATAATAGGTTACCAACTCTTCAGTACCTAAATTATCTTGGCATCATTGCAAATGCGACTTGCTTCAACTGTCACAATGCTAATGAATCTTTAAACCATCTATTTCTTGAGTGTAGGAATGCAAAGATATTTTGGAAGACACTAGGAATGAGAAATTATATAAGTAGCCTCTTACGTTTTAGAACTCCCCAGGATTGACTAATTCCTTTATTGAAATATACTGGGAATAAATTCCCCTACAATATCAAAAAACGTACTTATCTTCCTTTATGTCTTTGGAATATTTGGCTAACAAGAAATAAGAACATGCATGAGGCTAGACATGATCTTATAAATAAAAGTCTTATCACTAAACAAGCAATAGAATATTGCTACTTAGTTGCACCTTTTCATAAAATAAAAAATAACATTTTTGTACCACTAAAATGGATACTTCCCGCGCCTAACATATATAAATTAAATACAGATGCAGCGCATTCGACGCAATCTACTAGAAATAGCATTAGTGGGGTAATTAGAGATTATAGGGGCAATTGGATCTTTGGTTTCGCAGGTACAGTGCTCTCCAAAGACCCAAATATAACTAAAATACTTGCTTTACTGCAACGTCTTAGATATGCGGTTCAACTCAAATTAACTCCAATTCACGTGGAAATTGATGCTAAAGAGGTACTTAGACTACTAACAAATAATAATATATTATATACTAACCTACTAAGTGATTGCAGGCACCTACTGGAGCAGCTACATGATCCACCAGTCAGCCATGCATACAAAGAGCAAAATAGGTTAGCAGATAAACTAGCTCATGCAGGAAGCTTTTTGAAAGATAACACCAAGATGGAACTTTTTGATGTGCCACCAATTTTTGCTAGTAAAATATTAAATGAGGACAAGCTTAGAGTAACTACATCACGCTTGATTTCGCAGTGTACATACAACCCTGCAGTGCAGCATGTAGGATGTGATAATACTAATAGTAGTAGCCCTATTTTGAAAGGATATAATAGTAACTTAGTTGCAAACACTACAAACAATATAGCTAATAGTAGTAACAACTTACCCCAACAAATACAAACGGGGCATAAAGCTCTCTGTACGCTTTAATTTGTTTAAATATACATCCAGGGGCGGACGCAGGGGGGCGCAAGGGTGTTCACCCGAACACCCTTCGCCGAAAAATTACACTGTTTATATAAGGAAAAATCTATTTTTTATCTCTATATATTAAGTTTTGAACACCTTTGACACAAAGCTAATGCTTGGCTCAGTGGTCAAGGGTGTTCAAAATTAGTAAAGGATCACGGGTTCGATTCCCATGACTTGCATTTCAAAATTTTGAACACCCTTGCTATAAATCCTCCGTCCGCCACTATCTTTATTACCAAAAAATAAAAAAGACTCCAGTCACCAGTCACTACACTTTATACGTGTCATATGTATAATATATACAATAGAAGAATTTAAACATATAAAATAATACTAATTTCGCATCGATTTTTTTAAAGTATTGATCGTATACTTCTCAACCGTTCATGACCTAAATTCAGTGTTCATATTATCTTCAAGAAAAAGAAGACTAAAACCATTATTGTTGGTTAAAGGTCATGTATTGATCATATCAGAAAGAAATAACTGCACTTTATGTCTTTCTCATAAAAAGTAGGAGGAGTTATTCGGTATTTGTGTTCGTGGTCAGAAGTAGCATAAATTTGATAAAATTAGTTGAATTGCGCGCAAGCTGACCCTCATGTCATCATTACGGGGCAAAAATAAAAATGGCATAATTATTTTTTTGTTAAATTAAGATGCAAGTATGCCGTATATTTGAAGTACAATTGTAAATTTCTTTTTTTTCCCCAATATTTTAGTCTTAGTGATAATTATTACTATCATGCGGAAAAAGGTTTAAAAAGGAAAAAGGTCAAATATATAAAAGTATAAAAAATAGCCAAATGATTATTCTTGATATCTTTTTAATTGAATATATATTGTAAGTTGTTATAACTCAAATTTCACGGGCATACAGTTTGTACTTTGGTGCATGAATGTCAAGATTTTATTCTTTAAAAAATTAAAGTGCTGTTATATGACTTTATAAGATGTGGCAGCAGTGACATCACAAATAAGTGTATAGTACTAATTTTCAAATGAAATCTCATAAAAATTTGCTATCGTTTTATCCAAATAGTCTTATAGGTAAGCTTACTTTTTTGAACTAAATATAGTGTCGGCAAAAGTTCAGATTTGCACAATCTGGAAAATAGTTATGTGCTTTCTTAGCAATTCTTTAGTCTTACATAGTGCTCTACATGGGACATTTTAGTACACAATAAATTCAAAGGTTGATAATTGTCCCTTGACTTAAACCTCATTTCGTTTTTTTTCTTCCTCTTGAGGTCCTCACATAAACTACTTAGCTATAGCCAAATTTATCTATAACAATCTTATTTGTCCCGCGATATTTTTTTATTGTATTAACAAAGTGCTATATTATAGAGAACATATATTAGAACATAAAATAAAAATTGATTTCGAAGAAATTTTGGACATTATAGTAAGTGTTGTTATAAAAAACTTGGACTGTAATTTTTTTTTTTTTTTTTTATAATAATGATAGCGTAGAAGTTAGTTTTTATGACTATTTTATTGAGTATCAGTTACCTCGTGATATCAAAGACAATTCCAATAGATTACTTTTCCTTTTCTACGCACCATATAAAAGAAAGTAAGTGCGATCCTATAAGTTTTCTCTCTAGTTCGACCTATTATCTATTATTGAGAACAAATTTTCAAATGTCCGATCCCTTGTTTCTCCATTAAGCAAGTTTATGTTAATGCAGCGTTAAAATTAAGCACTTCGACTGAAATTCTTTTTATACCGCCATATATTAAAATTAAAACTTAAAAGGATCAATATCACACTTTTTTTTTTGGTGTAAGGAAAATTATTATTAATCTCTCAAACACCTGTATACATTTTCTGTAAATCTGTACTGTATGGGTCATAATCCGATCCTACAACAATCAATAAGACTAGTCGTTTCTTTTGACTAACGTAAGCATAATAAGTGCCATGATCACTTTCAATTAAGGGAACTTTCCGTATCCGCCTAAAATAGTTATTGAGGTCATGACTCATCTGATATGACTGACACAACCTCCTAACGTGGGCCCAACCCCAAAAAAGTCAATTCATACAACAATATCTATAAATACCAAGGGAGGAGCCAGTGAAGGGGGTTCCACTCTCTCCCTATGGGGACTCTAAAAATACAGAGTAAGAACCCAAGAGAAAAGGCAGAAAGAGGGTAGATCGAATTAAACATGATTGTAAAGTTCTGAACCTCTCCATGGGGAGGCAGACTACTCTATTATCATGAATAAAGATCACCGATATTTTCTGTTGCCAATATTAATATTTCCGTTATCTTCTCCTTTGTTAGATTTTTGATATGTTACGACTTGCTATGATTGGCCCTTCATTTATATCGATTGTTTTGAATTCATAAATGATTAGTAATATTTTGAGTCAAATAATTTGGCGCCGTCTGTGGGGATTTCCTAGCAAGATCGCGTAGCTCTTCCTGAAATCAGAAACAAAGGGAAAACATCGGGAAAAGGAAAAATAACCCAATCAGAGCAAGCCTGCTTCATCTCGTCTACACACAAGAACTCGGGCTATGCGCCTTGGACTCAAATTAATCAACGAATGTTCAACAACAGTTGAATAGGGACTCATGCCATGAGCCTTCGCCGAATCAATTCAACCATAGTTGAATTAGATCTCGGGCTATGCACCCTACTCTCAAATTAATCAACGAATGTTCAACGACAGTTGAACTGGGACTCAGGCCATGAGACTTCAGCGAATTAATTCGACCATAGTTGAATCAGAACTCGGGCTATGCGCCCTCAACTCAAATTGATCGATGAATGTTAAACGACAGTTGAACTGGGACTCAGGCCATGAGCCTTCAGCGAATTAATTCGACCATAGTTGAATCAGAACTCAGGCTATGCATCCTCGATTCAAATTAATCAATGAAGGTTCAACGACAGTTGAACTGGGACTCAGGCCATGAGCCTTCAACGAATTAATTCAACCATAGTTGAATCAGAACTCGGGCTATGCGCCCTCAACTCAAATTGATCGACGAATGTTCAACGATAGTTGAACTAGGACTCAGGCCATGAGCCTTCAGCGAATTAATTCAACCATAGTTGAATCAGAACTCGGGCTATGCGCCCTCGACTCAAATTAATGAACGAATGTTCAATGACAGTTAGAACTGGGACTCAGGCCATGAGCCTTCAGCGAATTAATTCAACCATAGTTGAATCAAAACTCGGGCTATGCGCCCTTGACTCAAATTAATCAAGGAATGTTCAACGACAGTTGAACTGGGACTCAGGCCATGAGCCTTCAGCGAATTTATTCAACCATAGTTGAATCAGAACTCGGGCGATGCGCCCTCAACTCAAATTGGTCGACGAATGTTCAACAACATTTGAACTGGGACTCATGCCATGAGCCTTCAACGAATTAATTCAACCATAGTTGAATCAGAACTCGGGTTATGCATCCTCAACTCAAATTAATCAACGAATGTTCAATGACAGTTGAACTAGGACTCAGGCCATGAGCCTTCAATGAATTAATTCAAACATAATTGAATCAAAACTCGGGCTATGCGCCCTCGACTCAAATTAATCAAAAAATGTTCAACGATAGTTGAACTGGGAGTCAGGTCATGAGCCTTCAGCGAATTAATTCAACCATAGTTGAATCAGAAATTGGACTATGCGCCCTCGACTCAAATTAATCAACAAATGTTCAACGACAGTTGAACTGGGACTCATGCCATGAGCCTTCGCCGAATTAATTCAACCATAGTTGAATCAGAACTCGGGCTATGTGTAAGGCCCCGTAAAATTTTTGGTGCATAAAACCTAGTAGCTGTGGTGTCATGGTTCGGACACCTTGGCAGTGATTTAAGTTTCAAAAATTTAAAGAAATTAATTTTTCCAAAAAGAGTCGATTATGCGGTCAGGAATGCGACCGCAGATCTGCTATGCGGACCGCATTCCTACCGCAGAGCTTAACAGAGTGTTTACAAAAATTGGTGTTGAGAATGCCGTCGATATGTGATCGTAGAATGGATCTGCGGACCGCAGATCTACCGCATAAATTCTCGAAGGTTTTTGAGTGACAAATCTGCGATGCACTTTGCGACCGCAGATCATGAATGCGGACCGTATTTTGGTCGCATTCTGTAAAAGAACTTGTGTAAATTTTGAGGCTATTCTGCGATCATTATGCGGACCGCATGTCTATTCTGCGATCGCAGATGCGACCATAGAATTGACCCGGCCCAGATATTTTATAAAATTCGACCCATCCTCTTCTTTAATATAACACCTTTCTCCTTCATTTTATCATATCATCTTACCAAAATTAGAGAGAGAAGAGAGGGGTTTTAGAGAGAGAAGTCCTTCATCTTCAAAGATTGTTCCAACCATTTAGTCCAAAGGATTCTAGGGCCAAGATTCAACTTCCCCAATCTTTACAAGGTAAAAACCCTAACTGTTTTCTTTGATTTTCAGTTTTAAAATGGGTAAGAGAGAAGTTTGCATATAATAGCTTTTGAAAATGGAATTTTACACTCATGCATGATTATTAAACTTGATTTTTAGTAAAAAGGAAGTGAATAGGCGTAAGAGTCTGCAAAACAAGGTCGGCAAAGATAGGATAGCTTGGGTAAGCATAAAGTAGGAAGTTAAAGGAAGAAAACTTGATACCAGGTATGTATGGCCAATTTTGATTCTTGTGAAATCGCCTATATGTGTGAAATTTGTTTGGTTCGTGTTAATTTGACAAATTGTGTGAAATTCTTGATGTTGTTGTTAGATATTCAAATTTGTTGTTGAACTATGAGTGATGTAATATGGGGTATAAACTGAAAGATAAATGAGAATTGAATTTGATAAAGAATTATGAATAATGGTTATGATGGCATATATGGTACCTTGTGGAAAAGAAACGAAACACTTGAGGATTGGTAAGTCGTTGAACAATACGGTATGAACACTCTCGATTTTGAAAACATTGTAACTTGCTTGTAATATTAGTTTGAGATGAAATTGTGAACATGAACCAACTTGTAAGTTGCTTATTTGAACTTGTTGTAATGGTGTGTAGTGCCTTATCTGCTGTTTGTGATTGTTGTGTTTGAAACTATACGGTGGGATGGGGTTGCATGCCGCAACATGAAGAAATAAGGTGTGGGTTGGGGTGATAAGGGTGGCCGAGGTAATAAGGGTGGACGAGGTAATAAGGATGGAAAGCGATCAAAATCGCAAATGAAATTGATACAAAATCATTGATATGAAATTGTGAAAGGAGACAACAGGAGAATTTGCAACCTGTGGGGCACTGATTGCCCCTTTATCTGACTACTTGCGATTTATGTGGTTGATTGGTCGTTGTTCTATTAGTTGACCTTAAACGTGCTTCTGTTGAGAATTATCTGAAATAAGTAAAATGTGGAAAAACCTGGTTAGCTGGTTAAATTGATTCTTGAGGTTATTTTATTGACTGTCTTGCCATCGTGATTCTTGTTTAACGACTTGAGTTTACTTGGGACAAAGTTTGTCCATACATACCAGTACAATTCAAGTGTACTGACGTCCATTTTGCCGGGGACGCTACATTCGTGTTATGATTGTAGGTGGATCCGTAGCAGGCACTTCAGCTCGTCGGCAGTAGTATTCTTCATCTTCCAATGCCCATTTTGGTGAGCCCCTTTCTTTCTCGGGGCCCTGCGTGGCTCGTGCCACTTTTATTTTAGACTTTCTCTTGGATTCTGTAAGGTATAGCCGGAGCCTTGTTACCGGCAAGTATTGTGTTCCCTTTTGTATCCTAGAGGTTCTGTAGACATATAAACTGTGGGATTCCAGTCTTATGTATATATATTATGTCGGGCGATGTAAAAACTGTAAACTCGTTAATGAATCACTCGCATGGTTATGTTTGTATGTTGTGAAATCAGTTATAATTGGTAAGATATTTGGTTAATGAGAAATAATCAACATAGGGGTAACGCGTGGGAATGGAAGGCACCCAGGTCCGCTTGACTGGGGCTACCCGGTCAGGCGCCGATCATGTCCCTCGATTTGGGGCGTGACACTATGCACCCTCGACTCAAATTAATCAACGAATGTTCAACGACAGTTGAACTGGGACTCATGCCATGAGCCTTCGCCAAATTAATTCAACCATAGTTGAATCAGAACTCGGACTATGCGCCCTCAACTCAAATTGATCGACGAATGTCCAACGACAGTTGAACTGGGACTCAGGCCATGAGCCTTCGCCGAATCGATTCAACCATAGTTGAATCAGAACTCAGGCTATGAACCCTCGACTCAAATTAATCGACGAATGTTCAATGACAGTTGAACTGGGACTCAGGCCATGTGCCTTCAGCGAATTAATTCAACCATAATTGAATCAAAACTCGGGCTATGTGCCCTCGACTCAAATTAATCAACGAATTTTTAACGACACTAGATCTATGACTTAGGCCATGAGCATCACCGAATTAATTTAACCATAGTTGAATCAGAACTCGGGCTATACGCCATCGACTCAAATTAATCAACGAATGTTTAATGAGAGTTGAACTGGGACTCATGCCATGAGCCTTCGCCGAATTAATTCAACCACAGTTGAATCAGAACTCGGGCTATGCACCCTCGACTCAAATTAATCAACGAATATTCAACGACAGTTGAAGTGGGACTCAGGCCATGAGCCTTCGCCGAATTAATTCAACCATAGTTGAATCAGAACTCGGATTGTGCGCCCTCAACTCAAATTGATCGACGAATGTTCAACGACAGTTGAACTGGGACTCAGGCCATGAGCCTTCGCCAAATCGATTCAAATATAGTTGAATCAGAACTCAGGCTATACACCTTCGACTCAAATTAATCGGCGAATGTTCAATGACATTTGAATTGGGAATCAGGCCATGAGCCTTCAGCGAATTAATTCGACCATAGTTGAATTAGAACTCGGGCTATGTGCCCTCGACTCAAATTAATCAACGAATTTTTAACGACAGTTGAAGTAGGACTTAGGCCATGAGCATTGCTGAATTAATTCAACCATAGTTGAATCAAAACTCGGGCTATACGCCCTCGACTCAAATTAATCAACGAATGTTCAATGACCGTTGAACTGGGACTCAGGCCATGAGCCTTCGCCTTCAACCATAATTGTATCAAAACTCGGGCTATGCGCCCTTAACTCGAATTGATCAACGAATGTTCAATGACAGTTGAACTGGGACTTAGGCCATGAGCATTTGTCAAATTAATTCAACCATAGTTGAATCAGAATTCAAGCTATGCGCCCTCGACTCAAATTGATCAACGAATGTTCAACGACAGTTGAACTGAGACTCTGGCCATGAGCCTTCGCTAAATTAATTCAATCTTAGTTGAATAAGAACTCGGGCTACGCGCACTACTAGACACAGCTCCGAGACATCCTAGGACACTTTAAAACCTTAGGCTCTGATACCAAGTTTGTCACACCCCAAATCGAGGGACATGACCGGCGCCTGACCTGGTAGCCCCAGTCAAGCGGACCTGGGTGCCTTTTATTCCCACGTGTTACCCCTGTGTTGATTGTTTCTTATTAACCAAATACCTTACCAATTATAATTGATTTCACAATATACAAACATAACCATGCGAGTGATTCATTAACAAGTTTACAGTTTTTACAACGCCCAACATAATATATACATGAGCCTAGAATCCCACAGTTTACATGTCTACGGAGCCTCTAGGATTACAAAGGAGGATACAATACTTGCCGGCAACAAGGCTCCGGCTATACCTTAAAAAAATCCAAAATAAAGTCTAAAATAGAAGTGGCATGAGCCACACAGTGCCCCGAGGAAGAAAAGGGCTCACCAAAACGGGCAGTGGAAGATAAAGGATACTATTGCCGATGAGCTGAAGTGCCTGCTACTGATCAATCTACAATCATAACACGAATGTAGCGCCCCCCGCAAAAGGGACGTCAGTACACTGGAATTGTACTGGTATGTATGGACAAACTTTGTCCCAAGTAAACTCAAGCCATTAAACAAGTAATCACAATGATAAGACAACCAATAAATTACACCAAGAATCAATTAAGCCAGCCAACCATGTTTTCCACATTTTCCTCATCTCAGATAATTCCCAACACAAAGCACGTTTAAGATCAACAAGTAGAATAACAACCAATCAATAACATAAAACACAAGTAGTCAAACAAAGGGGCAATCAGTGCCCCACAGGTTGCAAACTCTCATGCTGTCTTCTTTCACAATTTCACATCAATGATTTTATATCAAATTTCAATAGTGATTTCGATCGCTTTCCATCCTTATTACCTCGTCCACCCTTATTACCTCGGCCACCCTTATTACCTCGGCCACCCTTATCACCCCAACCCACACCTTATTACTTCATGTTGCGGCGCGCAACCCGATCCTACCGTACAGTTTCAAACATAACAATCACAAACAGCAAATAAGGCACTACATACAATTACAACAAATTCAAATAAGCAACTTACAATTCGATTCACATTCTAAAATACTTTTCAAACTGATATCACAACCAAGTTACCATATTCAAGAGTACACAGACAAGTATGTTCAATAATTTACAACAATTCAAGTGTTTCATCTCTTTCCACAATAAACCATATATGCCACCACAACAATTGTTCTCAGTTCTTTACCAATTCCAATTCCCTTGTCATCTTTCAATTCATATTTCATACCATACCACATGTAGTTCAATCATCAATTGAATACCCAACAATGACATCAAAGAATCACATATAATTTCTCAAATTAACACATGCCAAACAATTTCACACATATGGGCGATTTTACAAGAATCAAAATTAGCCATACATACCTCGATTGAGCTTTCCTTAAGTTACTACAACACTCGAAAAACTCTAGCAATTCCAATCTACTATGAGACATAACAAAATTAAACACATATTAGAAAGATATTCATGAAACTTGCTCATTCGAACATTTTATCAAACACTAGTTGAGTATCTTGATTTCGAATCCCCTTTTGAAGACTTCTTTCATTCCCTAACCCAATCTTTACTTATTTAAGTTAAACAATCTTTCTATAAACCTAAGTTATACATGCATGTATACACAATACTAATAAACCCAAGAATCATACCTCAATAACTCATCTTATACACCAAACTCGAAATTAAACCCTAGAGTATAGAATCTTACCTCTTAGATGAAGAACTTGCAATTGGGTTCTTGATTCTTGAAGATTGATGCACGATTTGGATGATTTAAATGTTGGGTTCCTCCTTCTCTCTCTAAAATGCTCTCACCACTCTCTAAAATCAGTAAGATATGACCCCAAATGAACCCCAAAGCCTATATATTGAAATGGGGAATTAAACCTGCAATGTCAATTATGCTATAGTAGAATGGACCGCAGAATGAACATGCTGGCCGCACAATGCACCGCAAAATTGGTACCCAAACCTAGGCTTCTCTGGTTCAATCTGCGACAGAAATGCAACCGCATTGTTAACAATGCGACAGGAAATGCGGTCGCACATTTGGCACAAGACAGCATTTTCCAACCTTTGGTAATTTGATCATAACTTTGTGTAGGAATGTCCAAATGATGAACGGTTTGAAGCGTTGGAAACTAAACTCAAAGGACTTCATTTTATATGCTATTGATCACATAAAACTTTATACATAATTATATATGATCCTTTAAAGTGGAGCCTTATGCGGATCCATTTAAAATTTTGGCCTATTTCGAAAAGTGTCCCATTTGGCGTACACCTAGGCTTCCATTTGGACCTCACATAACTTACCATAAGACTTATACTCATATTTACCAAGTCTAATTGATGACCACCATATTAATAGTTTATAAAAATATTATAATAAGCCCGTGTGACACTACAAAATCCTAAATTACTTAGCAAAATTTTTCGGGGCCTTACATTATCCTTATAAGACAAGATTATGACCTTCCTTGTACCTAAATTGTTCTCAATGGTTAATTTCTCTCTGGTGGATTGAGTACTAAGTACTAATACCACTACCTGGAGCATCCTTAACCACAAGAGTACATGCAATCTTGATTGCTTCCCTGAATGTTGTTTCTTATTTCCTCCACTGTGTTTACTGTTGATGTGCTTCATCCAGTTGAAGTTACTGTCAGTACTAACTTTGTATTGTATGTGGGTCCAAAGTATATATGGACCCTGGAGGTATCTGAACCTGGTTCTGATGTGACCTCTTTGAGTAGAAGTGTTTGGTTCTCCTTTCTTGTGTGCATTGGTTAATTTGTTGAACTTGAGAGTGTTTGATAATAGGCTACTTGCTATGCCTAAGTTCCACCAGGTGGGTTGAGTACATAGGAGTACTAATACCACCACCTCAGTTTTACTTAAAACACAACTTATAGCTAGCATAGAAAAACCTACAAAAAAAAAACCAAGTTAGTAAAACTAGGTTCCTTCTGTTCTCTTTGCGTGAATTTGATTTCTTCTCCCCTGGAGTTTGTACCTATGCTATTGCTTAGATGCAACTTTAATCCATTGGATTGAATGTATAGCATTTATACCAGGAATAGAATTATCATTGCATCACAGAACAATAACAAAGACCAATAGCCTACAACACAACTGCAATTGTTTATTGGAAACTTCCTTATGCTCTTCTCCTAGAGGATTTGAGCATGCTGACCAGTAGAAAGGCTCCTGTCCTTTTCCCTAAGGAATTGGACATTTGTCAGCATTCCTTTGCTATATTTTGATAATATGCTAAAGCCTCTATCTTCTATTTCCTCCTTCCTTTCTCCCAATATCAATAGGAAAAGGATATAATGTGAGACTATAGCATAGTGGTCAGGCCCAATTCTCTTAGACATTTTGGGCCCTATTACCACCTGTAGGACTCCTATGATTGAATCCTTCTTCAGTTGTGGGAGCTGCTCAATGGATTAAGTACACTGTACTGATACCACCACTTGAGTTTTTCCCACAACATGAACAAGAAATTCATCTTCAGTACATGCAAAATAAGAAACGCTGTTAGTGAAAAAGGCTGTCACTTTGCTCTCCTCTTTCCAGATTTGAGCAAAGTGTGTCTGATTATGGCTAGAATTCTCTATCATTGATATCTCCCCTTTCCTCCTCTTCACTTTGAGACTGAGACTCTCAAGTAAGGGCATTGTGATTTGTCTGAGTTGAGGAGTTTTATTCCTTGAACATCTAACTCTTCAAAGCTATAGCATTCCATAGGTCCAACATCTAATGCATAATTAGCAAGGTGATCAGCCAATTTATTGCCTTCTCTGAGAGTATGAGCCACTTTAACATTGACTGTATTCATTAGTTCCTTTATGTCCTCCACCAGGTTACCTATACTCCAAGGTGGTTTCCATTCTCCTGTTACTACCTTCTTTAATGCCATGGAGTCTGTATGTAGGTCTATGAGAAAGTAGTTATGCTGCACACAAAACTTTAATGCTTCAAAGATGGCTGTGGCCTCTGCTGCAATATTAGTACCCTCTTGAATCTCCTTTCCACATGCATATATAACATCCCCCTCTTCATTTCTTTGAATAAAGCCAATAGAGATCCTACCAGGGTTACCTCTAGAGGCTTCATCAGTGTTTACTTTCACCCACCCTTGTTCTGGAAACTCCTATAGGACCTTTGTGTATTTAAGGGTTGGTGTGAATTGGTCCATCATTCCTATCATGTCTGGACATCTGTAAGGAACCTGCTGAATACTTGGCTTCCTTACTTTAATGAGAAATTACAATGTAGTAGATATCTGATATACCACTCTGTTGATAGTGACTGCCTCCCCATATTTGTATCCATTTCTTCTCTTCCATAGCTCCCATATGATTACAGTTGTCAATGCTTGCATAATAGGCTTCATTCTTGATACTACATCTACAGTCCAGCATCTAGTTATAGCTTGATGAAATGTAATCCCTTCTATTTTGATTCCTGCATGTCCTAGAAAATACCTCCACACCTTGCCTACTATATATGAAGTGAAAAACAGGTGTTGTGTTGTCTCTACTTGTGGCTGTGCACAACACCAGCACTTGGATACCATGTGGTAACCCAATATTCTAAAGAAATCATCCAATGGAAGTTTATTGCTCCACACTTTCCACATAAAAAATGATATTTTGAATGGCAATCCCTTAACCCAAATAATCTTGTATGAATTCATAGGATTAGATCTCCTTCTCAAGTAGTCCCATGCAGTCCTTACAGAGAAATGACCTATAGGTTCTAGCATCCACTGAGGTGTGTCTTTAACCCCCATCCTGAATTGGTGGCTTAATGTTCATCAGGATGTGATCTAGAAATTCTTCTGGTAGTAGCTCAAATAGCTTCTCAGCATTCCAGTTGCCCCTTTCGATTACCTCATGTACATTATGAACTGATTCATCTATTCCATAGTTTTGAGGCATTAGGAAATATAAGGCCCCCAATCCTGTCCAATTATTAAACCAAAACAGGGATGATCCCATTCTAGGGCACCACATGATCTGATGATCTATCAACTCCCTGCATTCCAACATCTTCCTCCAAATGTGTGACCCTCTCTTTCAAGGGACAATCATAGTATTTAGATTTTTGCAGTACTTATTGCTCATAAAAGTTCTCCAAAGGCTTGATTTTGTTTTGTAATTCTACCATAGCTTACAAAATAGAGTTGTTGCCACATCATGTAATGATCTAAACCCAATACCCCTTCTTCTTGTGGCATACATAGTGTAGACGATGATGCCCAGTGACTATTATTCCTTGAAAGTGAGCTACTCCAAAAGAACCGAGCAAACATTTTTTGTAATCTGTTGATCACATACTTTGGCGGGTTAGCTGCTGATAGGAGGTGAATTGGCATACTCTGTAGTACATGTGCAATAAGAACAGGCCTGCCCCCTTATGGAAAACATCTTGCCCTTCCAGGATTAAAGCCCGTCTAACACTTTTTTAATCATGGGTTGGTAGTATTCCATCTTCCTTATTAAGTAGAATATAAGGCACCCTAGGTAGATAATAGGAAAATCTTGCCTTTGGAAGCCTGTAATTCTCTCAACCTTCTCTGCCACTTTAGTGTCTGAAAGGTGATGCATGTACACTGCAGATTTTGCCTTGTTTACCATCTGACCAGATGCATTCTCATATGCTGTTAGAACTTCCATAATAAGTTTCAGTGATCTCTCATCAGAAGATGAGAAAATTATTGTGTCATCTGCATATGCAAGATGATTTATTTTAGGACTCCACTTAGGAATTCCATATCCACAAAAATATGGATTCAAATGTAGTGAGTTAAGTCCTCTTGATAATGCCTCAGCAGCTAGGATGAACAATGTAGGAGATAGTGGATCCCCTTGTTTTACCCCTCTTGTAGACTTGAAGAATCCATGAGCTTGACCACTGATTAATACAGAATACTAGTTGTTAGACACTATGCCAAACACCATGCCTATGAATCTTTTTGAAAATCCCATCTTTCTTAACACCTTAGTCAAGAAAAGCAATGATAGTCTGTTATAAGCCTTTGTCATGTCTAGCTTCATGATCACATTTGGCCCAGCTTTTGTTCTTAGTCTCATCCTGTCACTATTTCTTGAGTTAGCAGAACATTTTCAACAATACTCCTACCTTTGACAAAACCAGATTGCTCCTTAAAAATTAAATTTGGCAACAACCCCACTAGTCTTTCATGGATTACTCTAGAAATGATCTTATTAGAGAAGTTGCTCAAACTAATTGGCCTCAAATCTGAAAAGGTACATACCTCTTTTTTCTTAGGTAGCAAAACCAAGTTAGTATGTGTAACACACTTAGGCAGGTCATGACCATTTAAGAATGTTCTTACCATTTCCAACACATCCCCACCTATTATATCCCAACAGGATTGGTAGAATATACCTGTGAAACCATCTGGACCACCTGCACTATCTCCATTAAGGCCACACACTGCTGATTTAACCTCTTCTAATGTAGGTTCCTTTGTTAGCTCTGAACTCTGTTCCATATCCAGTATTGCTGGCACATGATCAATAATGTCAAATGAAGTAGGGATTGATCTTTCAGTGAATTGGTCTTCAAAAAACCCAATTGCTTCCTTTGCTATATCTTCATCCTCTTCTATCCACACACCTTGACTATTCTAAATTCTTGTAAGCTGCAGTTTCTTCCTTCTTCCCCTAACTTATGCATGAAAAAATCTTGTATTTCTTTCACCATCCTTATACCAAGTCATTCCTGCTTTCTGTTTCCAAAATTTCTCCTCCAATGCTAGAACACTAATAAGATCAACCTGCACTTTTTGTAGTCTTTGTCTATTCAGCCTTGTAGGATTTGCCTCAAATTCAGCTTCATGAACAATTACAACTTCTTGCAAGCTAGCAAACTTTTGAAATATGTATCCAAAAGTACTCTTACTCCATTCTGTTAGTATCCTCTTAAGCTTCTTCAGTTTGTGTTTGAAAACCACATATGGACAAGCACTGAACTCGACTGTCCAGTTTTATCTCACCACCTCTTTGAAAGAGTCATGGTCCACCCAGAAATTCAGAAACTTAAAAGGTTTCTTCACAATAGGAGCCTCCAAATCACACTTTAGTTGAAGAGGACTATGATCAGAACCTATTTTGGGGAGATGCTGAACCTCAATGCCTGGAAATGCCTGTTGAAACTCATTATTTGCTAGGCACCTGTCCAACCTCTTGAAGATGCAATCTTCTTCTGCTCTTCCATTCCACCATGTATATATGCTTCCCTTAAATCCCAAATCCATCAAGTTGCAAGTATTAATGCAATGCCTGAAGTCATCTATTTCATTTAAAGAAATAGGTAGACCTCCAAATTTTTCTTCCTCATCCCAAATGACATTGAATTCCCCTCCAACTAACCATGAGACTGTCATATATTGTGCCAAGTCATATAATGAATCCCAAAGTTCATTTCTTTCTAGGACATCACACTTAGCATACACCAAAGTCAGCATAAATTCATAGTGTGATTTTGTATGAAATAACTTCAGGGTTAATTGCTGTAAAAAGTTATTTACTACAGTGACCTCATAAATTCATCTATGAATGCCCAAATCTTATTTGAAACATTAGCAATTTCCCGAGAAAAACCAATTCTATTTCTGTACCTTTCCAAAGTTCTAGCATGTTGCTTGGGTTCCATGAGTCCAATGAACTCATAATGATTCTTTCTATGCATTTTGATGAGCAATTCAAATGCTTGATGTGCGTTAACTGATCTTATGTTCCAAATAAGGGCATCCATTACTGTTTAGATTGGGAGAGTGATAAATTTCTCCTTGTTTGAACTCCACCTATAGGAATAGAGGAATTCTCCTTTTGCTACTTTTTCTTTCCTTTTGGAAGAGGTTTCACCTTATCCATGTGCCTTGGTGAAATGTCTGCTTGCCTGACTATATTCTTGAAATTCTGAGCTGTGGATTCTTGATCCATGTCTTGTCTTTTTCTATTTACCTCATCCCCTGCTTCTTCATTCTGATCCATATGAGCATCTAGGTTTGCTTGTTGAGCAGGAGTATGTGACACTGTCTCCCCTCTCTTCAACAATTTCAGTAGTTGTTACTCCTTAGGTGCTATGATTAACTCTGCATTTTTGACATTGTTCTCCTTATTACCAATGGCCTGCTGCTTTTCTTCCACATTAGCCTTGTGATCTGCTGTTCCTCCAGGATCAATTGCTTCCACTCTTATTCCTTCTATACCTTCTGCATGTTGTCCAGTATTCTCCTTTACATCCATTGCCTGAGCTTGATCTTTGTATGTGATTTGCTTTGGAAATTTCTGGTTGGTAATATCCTCTATACTCACAATTGCATTATCATTAACAATTTGTTCCTCATCCTCTTTGTCTTCATAGATTGGTTCCTCATCCTCATCAACTCCTAGAGGCAAAATTTCTGCACCTGAGTCATCTTCTTTTTGATCAGCCCATAGTTTACTACTACTCCATTGCACCTTCTCAGCTTATTTGGGCATGAGATTATCATTTGCTTGGACTTCTGGAATATTAGTCATCTCCTTTTCCACCAATGTGTTGTGTGAAGGTACCTCCTTGCATGAAGTATTCATTCTGACTTGAATCTCCTCTGAATTGACATTGAATGCTTTGTGTACCCATTGAGCTGTTGTTTTTTGTACACCTGCTCCTCCATTAGTAGACTCTACCCTTGCTGAATTTTTATTGTGTACTGGGACCATCAAATTGATTCTATCTCCTGTATTTTGTGCCCATGCATCTGTTAACTCCTGGACTTATTGTTCATACACCTCTAATGCTTTAGTCTTTGTTAGTTCTTTGTTTTCCTATGTGTTAACATTTGCTGGTGTTCCTGTGGCTGCTGCATTAATGACTGTATCCTTCTTCCCCTATTATTTCCTTTATTACTCCCTGGAAATCTTGGGTTAAATATTAGAGCTACAGGGTTTAAGTTAGCTTTAGGCATTGTATTTTGTTCCACTTGTTGCTCTACCAAACTAGTTGTTTGCTTCGCTTTTCTTCACTGTTCTCCACTATGGTTAATTGATGGTTACCATTATCCTCACTTGCATCAATCTCCAGCACTGCAAACTTATTATTTGTTTGCACTTTTTTAGCAGTTTTAACAGGTACAAGATCTTTTCCCACTTCTTTTGCATCATCATTTGTACTTTTTTTAGAAATAGCTCTTTTATCTCTCACCTGTTTTCAGTGTGGACCCACGTTACCCACCACTTTTCCACTTGTTAGAATCATTAGCTTGCTCTTCTTATCATTTGCAATTTCCTGTATTTCTGTATTTGTTTTCCTTTTTCTCTCCTGTTAACCATGAGTTCAGGATTAATCCTCCAGCATTCAATCATGTCATGACCTTGTATTTTACATTCTTTGCAATATTTAGGCAAGTAGTCATAATTTATGTTAACCCATTCAGTTCACATATCTCCACTATTTTCATTTATAATATACATGCATACCTTCTTAGGAAGATCAGCTGTTAAATCCACCAACACTTTCACACGAGCAGAACTTGGTCTAGTCTTATTCACTATAGCTTGATCAAGGTGTAATGGTTTGCCAACACGTGAAGCTAGTGAGAATAGGCATTCTTTAACAAATTACATAGGCAATAAGTTAGGAAACGATATCCAAGCCATAATTTTTTGTGTTTCTTCTCCAACTTTAAACTTGACATCATATATTAAAGTTCTAAGTTGATATTCGTCTCCAAATTTATCTTTCACGTAATGCACTACTTTCGAAAAGAAATCAACATTATCTTGCCATAATGTCATTATTATTAAAATATGCCTCTCCCGTAAATACCCAATGTTACATTCTCCTTTAATTCCACATTGAATAGGCAAAATTCTACATAACTCATTAAGCTCAGGCCAACCATAGGAAAATCTGCAAACTACTGCATACTGCAAACCTTCAATAATGTTCATTTGTTCAACCTCTGCCTCCGTAAAGCATACTAATGGTTGACCTTGATGTATCGTTGCACGCCTGAGAGCAATAGGTTCAACAGGTGGTGTTTTATCGTGCATGGCAGCAATAGTGGTTGTAGGTTTAAGAGCTTTTAGGTAGTTCATGGGCGGTTGTTGGTTGTTTATAGTAGCTGGGGCTGGACGACGTTAGGGGAAGGCTGACCGGCCATTGTAGGCGGCTGGCCGCCGGCCAAGTTGGCCATGGCAGCCACGAAAAAACTATTTCTCTATCTAGAATGGGAAAATTGCCAGAGTTTCTCTCTCTAGCTAGGGTTATTTCCCCCCACTTCTTTCTCTATGAACTGCTCCTCTAGCATCTTTCTTTGTGTTGAATTCACAATTGGTCCTTGCTTAATTAAGCTACTATTAACATGCTCCCTTTTCTTATTAGTAGTTCATAGTAATTTTATGTAAAAATCTATGAATGCATGCCATATTTTATCCAGTTATGTTCTGTTCACTCCTTGTTCATATGTGGTTGAGAAGATTCTATTCATGTTCCTCCTTTTCTTTATTATACTATGAAAATATTTTGTATTCTGATCTCTATCCACATCACTTTGCTCATTTTCCTTAAGTATTGGTGCTTTGCTTCAGTTAATCTTTTAGTCTTCCTTTGTAGCTTTGCTTTCTCCTCTTGTAACTGCTGGTTCAAAGGATCTACTTGCATTCTATATTGACACTTTAGTGAGTCTTCTTGTGTCTCATCTACTTTCCTTTCTATTTGACTAAAATTCTCCCTGTTGAGTTTTATTTAATTTCACTTTCAAATTATTCAATTTTCCCACCAATTCATACATTTTTGAACCCTTCGTGTTAGTTCTCCATCCATGTGCCACTATTTTTTTAAAATTTACATCCAAGATCCACATATTAAAATATCTAAAAAATGGTTCCCTTTTCTGGTTCTCTGCTCATCTAATTACTACTGGACAATGGTTATATGTTCCCTAATTTCTGTAATGAACTTCTGATTCAGGTAGCTGTGTTATCCATTCTCCATTGATCATCACTCTGTCTATCCTGCTATATACTCTATGTTCACCTCATTTTTTTATTGTTCCATGTATAGAAAGCCCTTGAAGATTTCATCTCCTACAATTCACATTCCTCTATACAGTGTTTAAAGTCTCTGATCTCTGCCATTATCACTTTACTCCCCACTATATCTTCTGTATTCATCACACATTTAAAATCACCCATTACAGCCCATGGACCCCTACTTTGTTCATTAATCTCCTTTATTTCCTCCCACATGCTCTTCCTTAATGCTGCATCATTAAAGCCGTACACTATAGTTACTACAAATTCCAATCTACTCCCCATATGTTGCACTTCACAATGTATTAACTGCTTTAATACTATTTTTATGTTGACATAAAAAATGTATGGTTTCCATAACACCCATATTCCACCCCTTTATGCTTACCCAAATTAGTACTATAGGAACAACCATTACACAAGTTAAGAGCAGCTTTTTGGGCTTTAGCTCTCTTAACCTTAGTCTCTAGGAGGCTAAATATCCCAACTTGAGAGTTATGCATGAACATATGCATTTCTTTCTGTTTGTTAGGATTATTTAGCCCCCTAGTATTGCAGAACCCTAGTCTATCCAAGTTTTGGGGGTTCTCCTCCCCCCTTCTCCCCTGCTACTTCTGGTTTCCTTATATCACCACTTCCCTTTTCAGTTGATGTCATTGCTGTTTGATTGGTACTTGCCCCCTCTATGTTTTGTTGCTTCCCTAATGTTGTAAATGCATCCCTTATTTGCAATGGTTCTTCTTGAATTATCCCCCCTCTTTTGACATATTTCACTGTTCCATATCCTTGTTTGTAATACTTTCCTCTCTCCATTTGTTCAAATCTTCCCTTCTGTTTCTGAAATTGTTGTCCCTCTTTTTCTGCTTGTGGTTGCTGTTGCTGAGTTCCTTCTGCTTCTTTTTGTTGTTCTTGCTTGTCATGTTTTTCTATTTTTTTGTTTCCTCTTATTCTTCTCATGTTCCTCCTTGATATATTTTCTACATTCAGTCAATTCATGACTATAGTTCATGCATTTCTCACACATTACCGGTTTTCATTCATATTGAACTGGCTGGTCCACTATCTTTCATGCTTCATATATTTTTGAACCTGATGCTTGTTGGATATTCCTGATTCAACTTCACTTCTACAAGAACTCTTGCATATATTAACCTTTCTCTCTTTGTAGTTGCAACATATGCTCTCAATGGTTTTCCTAACAGTCATGCAATTTTGTAAGAGCTGTGTGCCCTCAGTATTTGACATCCAGTCCCACCATTCTCACCCATATAGGTATGTTTTTCATTTGCTCCTTAGTGATCTCCATATCTGCCTTCCATGGCTTGACTATCACAAGCTTTCTGTCGAACATCTGCACTCCATCTTCTACCACATTATTTCTGCTTTCTATACTGTGAAACCTAACCATGAACTCCCTTGTTTAGTTGAGCTACCTTATCGATCCCTAATCCTCCCCAAATTCTTCTAAAATAACCATCAATTACAACTTGTTGAGGGTTTGATCCCAGCACATAACATACAACTGCAGTTGACCTATATTCTACTTCATCCTTGATTTCTGCCATTGTAATTTTTTCACTTCTCTCCATTATTAGGCCAATTCCTTCCTCTATTTGTTCTTTACCCACAACGTTGCTCCATCTTTTACTAATTGAATTAATTGTTGTAAATGAACCTGTCTGATTTTGATTCTTCTCTTCCTCTTCTGCTCGATCTGCCCAGGATTTTCTACTCGCCTCTAAATCACCATTCACTTGTGGCGTTGTTGGATTTGATAGCAAATTAAAGTCCAGTGGTACAATTCCTTGTATTGAGTTAATACTCTTCACTTTTTTGCCATCCTCCGTCTGTGGAACCCCTATGCGAACTAAATTTGAGATCTGATTCCTATTGATTTGCCTCTATTCCCTGATTTCCTCGCCATCTCAGTTTTCACTAAGAGAGAATCTTAGTCATAGAGAGAGAAATGTTATAAAATAAAGACTGTAAAGTAAAGTCAAGTATAGAGAGAGACTGATATATTATTCGAATTCAAACTTATGTACATAATGAAATGAAAACCCTTCTATTTATAGAAGAAAGAAAGCTGTTGTGTAAGCTGCTACTGCAAGCTGCTGTGTAAGCTGCTACTATACCAGACATGGATAATCTTATACTAAGAGTAAAGTTTATCTATAATGGAGTACTCAAAGGATAAGCTCATTATACCCGGTATGGATAATCTTCTACCGGAAGTAATATTTATCCATAACCGGATACTGAAAGTGATAAGCTTCTTCATGAAGCTTATTTCCAATATAGTACTAAATAGATAAACATATTTACGGTGCAACCCCATATGAATAAACTTCTTCAGGAAGCTTATTCACAACGGAGTACGAACATCCATAATATAATATATTTATAACACTCCCTCTTGGATGTTCATTAAAAGATAACGTGCCTCATTAAAAACCTTATAAGGAAAACTTCATGGGAAAAAACCTTAGTAAGGGAAAAGAGTGCATCGCATATTTTACTCCCCCTGATGGAAACCTTGTTTCAAATATTTGAGTCTGCTGCATTCCAATCTTGAATACCATCTTCTCAAAAGTTGAAGTTGGCAAAGATTTAGTGAATAAATCTGCTGGATTATCACTTGAACGGATTTGTTGCACATCAATGTCACCATTTTTCTGAAGGTCATGTGTGTAGAATAATTTTGGTGAAATGTGCTTCGTTCTATCTCCTTTTATAAATCCTCCCTTCAATTGGGCTATGCATGCAGCATTGTCTTCGTATAAAATTGTGGGTCTTTTTTCACATTTCAAACCATATTTTTCTCGAATAAAATGAATTATTGATCTCAACCATACGCATTCCCTACTTGCTTCATGAATAGCTATTATCTCTACGTGATTTGAAGAAGTAGCAACAATAGATAGCTTTATGGAGCGCCATGATAGATCTGCACTATCTTTGTTAGCATAAAACAAACCCATATCAAGAGTTCCCTTTAAATATCGCAATATAAGCTTAATCCCGTTCCAATGTCTCCGTGTAGGAGAAGAACTATATCTTGCTAGTAAATTAACAGAAAATGCTATGTTAGGTCTTGTAGCATTAGCAAGATACATTAGTGCACCAATTGCACTGAGATACGGTACTTCGGGACCAAGGAGTTCCTCGTCCTCTTCTGGAGGTCAGAACACATCCTTATTCACTTCAAGTGATCGAACAACCATTGGTGTACTCAATGGGTGTTCTTTGTCCATGTAAAATCGTTTTAAGACCCTTTCTATATAGGCAGTTTGATGGATAAAGATCCCTTCTGCTAAATGTTCAATTTGCATACCAAGACAAAGTTTAGTCTTTCCAAGATCTTTCATCTCAAATTCTTTCTTAAGATATTCAATTGCCTTTTGGAGCTCTTCTGGAGTTCCAACAAGATTTATGTCATCAACATAAACAACAAATATAACAAATTCTAATGCCATTTTCTTTATAAAAATACATGGACAAACAACATCATTTATGTAACCTTCTTTCAGTAAATATTCACTAAGGTGATTATACCACATGCGATCGGATTGCTTTAAACCGTACAAAGATCTTTGTAATCTAATTGAATACATTTCGTGAGATTTTGCTTCAGGCATTTTAAATCCTTCAGGGATTTTCATATAAATTTCATTATCAAGTGAACCGTACAGATAAGCTATAACTACATCAATTAGATGTATTTCAAGCTTTTCATGTAGTGCTAAACTGATGAGATATCGAAATGTTATGGAATCCATAACAGGTGAATATGTTTCATTAAAATCGACTCCAGGTCGTTGTGAGAATCCTTGTGCAACAAGGCGAGCTTTATATCTTTCAACTTCATTTTTATCATTCCTTTTTCGCACAAAAACCCATTTATGACCAACTGGTTTTATACCAGTAGGTGTTTGGACAACTGGTCCAAATACCTCTCTTTTAGCAAGTGATTTCAATTCTGATTGAATTGCCTCTTGCCATTTTGGCCAATCAGATCTTTGTCGACATTCTTCGACAGATCAAGGTTCAAGATCCTCACTATCTTGCATAATATTAAGTGCGACATTATATGCAAAAATATTATCCACCACTATTTCAGAACGATTTAAATTAATCCCATCACCGGTCGAACTTATTAAAAGTTCTTCACTTACATGAGCTTCAGGTTCGTTGATTTCTTCAGGAATCTCAGAACTAATTAGATCTTGGGTCTCTTCAGGAGATCCCTTCATGGTATCATTTTGATCATTTGCCGATTTTCTTTTTCGAGGATTTCGATCCTTAGAACCCAAAGGCCTACCACGCTTCAGGCGTGCTTTAGGTTCACTAGCTTTCATGCTAGTAGATGGTCCTACTGGAACATCAATTCGGATAGGCACATTATCTGCAGGGATATGTGACTTAGTTATCCTTTTCAAATCAGTAAATGCTTCTGGCATTTGATTTGCTATATTCTGTAAATGGATGATCTTCTGGACCTCCTGATTACTATTATATCCGTCTCGGGTATTTGAACATCGAGGTCTACCCTATAAGCACATTTTTGTGCTTTTTCGAGGGTAGTAAAAAGGGAGGTGTGACAAAACCGACAATCTGCAAATCGAGCAATAAATAAATCTCCTGTCAATGGTTCAAGATAGCGAATAATAGAGGGTGATTCAAACCCAACATATATTCCTATCCTTCTTTGTGGTCCCATCTTACTGCGCTGTGGTGGTGCTACTGGCACATATACAGCACATCCGAAAATTCGTGAATGGGCAATATTTGGTTGATGACCAAAAACTAATTATGTTGGAGAATATTTATTATAATGTGTCGGTCTGAGACGGATAAGTGATGCTGCATGCAAGATAGCATGGCCCCAAACAGTAGTGGGCAATTTTGTTTTCATAAGTAGTGGTCTTGCTATCAATTGTAGGCGTTTAATAAATGACTCTGCAAGGCCATTTTGAGTATGAACATAAGCTACAGGATGTTCAACTTTTATCCCAACTGATAAACAATAATCATCAAAAGCTTGAGATGAGAATTCTCCAGCATTATCGAGGCGAATAGTCTTTATAGGATAATCTGGGAATTGTGCCCTTAATCGAATTATTTGCCTTGATAACAAGCATCACAAGAAAATTCGTCATTCGTAAGAATCTTCATGTTCTTTAACGGATGCCCACTCGAATTTTCAGTAATTCGTCTCATCATTATTGATCCAGGATGGCCCAAACGGCCATGCCAAAGCACAAAAGTATTTGAATCCGTAAACTTCTGGTTTACGATAGAGTGTGCTTCAACTGTACTAATTTTTGAATAGTATAAGCCAGAAGATAAAGTTGGTAACTTTTCTACAATGCATTTCTGGCCGGAAATATTCTTTATAATACAAAGATATTCCATGTTCATTTCATTTATTGTCTCAACATGATACCCATTTCGGCGGATATCTATAAAACTCAACAAGTTTCTTCGGGACTTGGAGGAGAATAATGCATTGTCTATAATAAGTTTTTTTCCTTTAGACAAAAAGATAACGGCTCTTCCGGAGCCTTCAATCAAACTTATATTACCAAAAATTGTTGAAACATTTGCTTTTTCCTTATGCAGATAAGAAAAGTATTTCTGATCCCTGAATATGGCATGAGTTGTTCCACTATCAATAACACAAATATCTTCATGATTTGTCTTTGATCCAAACATAATTTGAGGATTATCCAAATTCTTCAAAATGACATAAATAAAATATATTATCAAAACATTACTTTTATTTATGTACAAAAATCACATAACCAACCTATCTATTACAAACCACAAAAATTAAAAATATTTATATTTCTACAGATTCACTACCGATTACATGACTTGTTTCTCCTTCTGGAAGTGCAAAGTAATCAGCTACATCTAAATGCGTGAAGTCAAAATTATCTTCAGAGATAAAATTTGCTTCAGTATTTTTCTCTGTCTTTTTCAAGGAGGCTTGATAAAGCTCAACCAGGTGCTTTGGCGTACGACAGGTACGTGACCAGTGCCCTTTTCCTCCACATCTATAGCATCCACTTTCTATATTAGGTGCTTGCATCGCTTCATGCTTTTGTTCCTTCTTTTTCCACTGCTGGTGGCGAGGAGGGTTCTTTGGTGCATTATTATTACCATGATTTGGATTTCTTCCCCGACCACGGCCATGACCACGACCTCTTCCACGTTTGGCTTGGTGGAAGTTTGTCTCATTCACTTCAGGGAATGGACAAGAACCAGTAGGTCGACTTTCATGGTTTTTCATTAATAGCCCATTATGTTGTTCGGCTATAAGAAGATGTGAGATAAGTTCAGAATACCTTTTAAATCCCATCTCTCGATATTGCTGCTGCAGGAGCATATTCGAGGCATGAAAAGTGGTGAAAGTTTTCTCCAACATATCATAATCAATAACATTATCACCACATAATTTTAGTTGGGAAATAATTCTGAACATAGCAGAATTATACTCACAAATGGATTTAAAATCTTATAGCCTTAGATGAGTCCAATCATATTGTGCCTGTGGAAGAACGACCATCTTCAGGTGGTCATATCTATCTTTTAAATTATTCCACAGTATGACTGGATCTTTAACAGTAAGATATTCCATTTTCAGGCCTTCATCAAGGTGATGACGTAGGAATATCATTGCTTTGGCACGGTCTTGGTTTGATGCCCGATTTTTATCACTGATGGTGTCTGACAGACCCATCGCATCAAGATGAATTTCAGCATCAATCACCCAAGACATATAGCTTTTGCCCGATATATCCAGGGCTACAAATTCAAGTTTAGAAAGATTTGACATTATTTAGGAAAAGAAAGTTCTTACCTCAGATACTTTCAAAATATTTGCTCGAGATGGCAGAGTCTCGTGCTGATAACGTGTTATAAAATAAAGACTGTAAAGTAAAGTCAAGTATAGAGAGAGACTGATATATTATTCGAATTCAAACTTATGTACATAATGAAATGAAAACCCTTCTATTTATAGAAGAAATGAAGCTGCTGTGTAAGCTGCTACTGCAAGCTGCTGTGTAAGCTGCTACTATACCAGATATGGATAATCTTATACTAAGAGTAATGTTTATCTATAACGGAGTACTGAAAGGATAAGTTCATTATACCCGGTATGGATAATCTTCTACCGGAAGTAATATTTATCCATAACCGGATACTGAAAGGATAAGCTCATTATACCCAGTATGGATAATCTTCTACCGGAAGTAATATTTATAAGCTTCTCCAGGAAGCTTATTCACAACGGAGTACTAAATTAACATCCATAATATAATATATTTATAACAAGAAAGTCTTTTTTCCCCATTGTTAAGACTTTGTTGAGATAATATCACACGTTAAAAGCTAGATATTTTTCGAGAAAATTACTCATTAAATTAAGAAATAACTAGGTACGTTTTGCGGCATTCACTCACCCTAGCTAGTTACTCATTAAATAATTAAGAATCTACCCTTAAAAAACCATTGACTATATTAATTACTTTTTCTAGTTGTTAAGTGATTAGTGAAAATTGATATTGAAAATTTAAGAAACTAAAATCCATTAGTTTTTAATGTCTTGGTAGGTCCATTTTTTTTGGGTACGCATTTTATTCTGTTTATACCAAATCAATGTATAAACTTAGTAATTAAAAATTAAAGCAAGAGGAAATATCATGTAACATGGTAAAGCGACAAATATGTATAAAAATGATGATTGTTACACATTTATTAATTGGAGTTAACACTAAAAAGAAATCAATTTCACCCCTTGTATCATCATAGAGTATATTTCTCACTGCTTCATCAAAAAAGTTTATATAAATAATAGTTTGAAAAAAATAATATGATCTATATGTATTATTATAGACTGAAATCACTTGAAAATAATATAACGTAAAGATCAGTTTGGGACATGAATTTGAGCCTTAGAGCCACATATACATCCAGAGGCATAAAGCATGTTTGGATTAGCTTAAAAGTGATTTTTCAGAGAAATAACTTTCAAGCAAAAAAGTAATAAATTTGGGATTGTCTAGCTTATTGTTTTTGCCATGTTGTAAGCAGATTTAACTTATTTGAAACACTTTTTAACTTTTTCAAATACTCAAAAAGCTAAAAAGAGCTTAAAAGCTGACTTGACCAGATTAAAAGCCAGTTCAAACACCCTCTATAAGCCGACAAACAAACCGAGCTCTGGCATAAGTTGACCTTACTTGCATTAGAGCCAAAGACGGACCTATGCTATATTGAGAGGGGTCATTGGTACCCGTAAAATTCGGCAAAAATTTCATATATATATATATATATATAAAAGAGTGATATATTAGTTATATACACCCTATATATAAGTCAAATTTTGGTTGAACCCAAAAGAGCATCCTCGACCTTCAAATTCTAGGTCCGCATCTAATAAGAGTCCATGTACGCCACTAGCTGTGAATTAGAGGGTGCTCGAAAAAACAAGTAATAGCTTTTTAGATTTGATGTGATCATATAAAATCTAGCAAAACTCTAATTAAAACAAAAAGGCAAGAAAGAAAAAACACTTGAGTGATGACATCCATATTGGTTACTTTAAAGAGGCGGTAAAGTGAGAAAATTCGTGACCTGTGGGCCGAAGCCGCACGTAAATTTTGACCCTTAAACAACATAACACTGAAAAAAAAGTTTCGTAAAAAGTTAAAGACTTTTTGCAGCCCAAAGAAGCAACCAAGAAATTGTCCATATGTCATGTGAGAAAATGTATTTAGCATAAAATTACTATACTATACTATCATTTCTCGCGATGTAATAATTAGTTTGAGAGAAAAATACAATGTCAAATCTCTTAGTGATAAATATATGGTCTCAAAAAAATATAAGAAGAATTGCTTGACACCACTTACGCTGTTGAAAATTTAAAGGAAATTAAAGCATTGAATTAATTGGACCATTTTTTCCACGTTTTTATGTTTTTATATGTACTAATAGTTGGCTTTTTTGTCACTCCCTTTTCATTTAGCCTTATTCTCCTCAACATCATATTTGTATTATTCTCCAAAGAGAGAGAGAAGGTGAAGGAAATAAGCCAAAATGGTAAGGGCTCCTTGCTGTGAGAGGATGGGATTAAAGAAGGGGCCATGGACTGCAGAAGAAGATCAAGTTTTGATATCTTTCATTCAAAGATATGGACATGAAAATTGGAGGGCACTTCCTAGACAAGCTGGTGAGTTAATCTGAATGCAAAAATGTGTATTTTTTCAGCTTGGCTTCTTGTGTTTCTTTTCTCTTTTGATTTATATTATTGATTTTCTAGAGCTTTGGCGCAACTGGTAAAATTGTTGTTATGACCAGAAGGTCACTGATTTACATTGTGAAAACAGCCTCTTAGAAATATAGGATAAGATTGCGTATAATAGACCCTAGTGGTTTGGCCATAGCGTGAGCTTAGTAGAGCATGCTACCATTTTCTCCTTCTTCTTCTCAAACACTTACATAGTTCAAAGAATTGTTATTTGTTGTTAGTTTTGATCTATAACTCTCTCTGTTTTTGTTTTTTTGGTTTCAACTTTCGTTTAGGTTTATTAAGGTGTGGAAAAAGTTGCAGACTAAGATGGATAAACTACTTAAGGCCAGACATTAAACGAGGAAACTTTAGTAAGGAAGAAGAAGAAACCATCATCAAGCTGCACCAAGTTCTTGGAAACAGGTACAAGATATGTTCACATTCAACAACAAACATCTTTTGAACACTTTTACTTGGATCTTATTTCTTTATATGTAAGTTTCTTTGTAATTTCTTGGTCATGTGCATGATACTAGATATATACATAAGGGTACATAGCTACTGGTAACTGCATCTGCCTAGGAAATATTTACGTCCAACATTGTTCTATATATCTTATTTTTTTAGGTTACTAGTTCCATTTTTTATGAACACATTATCAGTTATTTCACTTTAAGTGATCTGATAGTGTATAAAATCCTAGAGTTAGCACAAGTGCTAAATATGTATTTATTATTTCATGTTATATACCTATGTTTTAACATTATACGTCTAAACAAAAGAAGGATTCGTATGATATAGGACGCAAACCCTTTCCACCAAAAAAAGGGAAAAACAAAAAAGAAAAAGCATAAATAGAGGTTTGGCATATTAATTTTGATGCACTAATTCTATTTGTTTTAGTGTTCTCGTCATTTGGTCTTTCACTACTACTTGATGTTGAGTTTGCATTGGTTTTGTCGCTATCTTTCTGTTGTTACTATTTCTTTTCATGAATTTTTCACTATTATATTTCCTCTCTTACTGCTTTGATTATACGTGCCGCTGGCCGAGAGTCTTTAAGAAACAACCTAAGACTGCGTAAAACCTATTATTCGCGTACTATACTTGTGAAAATATATTGGGTATGTTATTATTATTATACTAATTCTATTTGTTTCTTTTTTCTTTAGATGGTCTGCAATTGCATCAAGGTTGCCGGGACGAACCGATAATGAAATAAAGAATTTTTGGCACACTCACTTGAAGAAAAGATCAGAACACAATAGTCATATAGCATCTACTACAACTACAAAGAGAAGCTCTCATGATATGATGATACCTAAAAGGACAACAAATGTTTCACAAAAAATCAATCACCATATAATTGCTTCAAATTATCAAGCTTCCCAAAATATTGTTACCTATCATCCAACTTGTGATGTTGAAGATCTTCAAGAGAATAACTCATCAAGTTATTCTGAGAGTACTCAATCAAACAAGGAGGAAACCATGCTATTCATTAATGGTGAAAATATAGGTACTGAATCTGCAAATGGACATGGGGATACTAGTTTCAGCAATGATATGGTTTTTTGGTATAATATCTTCATGAGTGCAGGAACAATATCTGAGAGTTAGAGGTGATCGAATCCAGGCTTTAGAGTCAACAAGTTCAGAATAAGTATGATCTTATTATATGTATATGTTTTAAATTTTTTCGTATATGTATACAAAGTTCTAGACAAGAAACGTAACATCAATGACCACGAGAGTTGGATTTCCACGATATGATGTGTGTTTATAGTTAGCATCTATAGTACTTGAGCTTATTGGAATTTTTGGACTCCAATCATACAGTAAGAAGCCCCCTTATGAAGTTAACGAGTGAAATAAAACAGCATTAAAGGAGATTTACATATTAGGGCTTTCTTGATAATGTTACCTTGCTGTTGAATCGTGCTTTTCATAAATTGGAATAGATCTTGTCAATTTTTCTACTTGCTAGAAATTACTTGGTACTCTAGCAGTGTCTTAAGTAAAGTTGAATTTTACGAGTTTTTCATTAAACTAAAATTATTCATACTTGTGATGAGAAAGGGTCACCGCTTTCGTGCAATACAAATACTTTGTTGAGTATGGAGATTTTGATGATTAACAAAGTTTGTTCAGAAGAAATGCTCTGAGAACCAGGTCCTCAATGTAGTTGTTTAACTATTGTAACAATCAGCTCCTCAAGGTTGATGATTGTATGGTCTTGCAAGACAGTAACTTAATCTCAAGTTCCCAAGTCCGAGTTTAATTTGTTGGAAAAGGAATGCTAAACATGATAAGGGTTGTTGCCAAGAAAATACGCTTGCATAGCAAGAGGCAAGAGTCCCAAGATTTCTGAAGTTCTTGGATCAGTAGGAGTTATTCTTATCAATTGAGAAGCTAACTACACATAGGGCTCCTAAAAGATCTCGGATTCCAAAGAATTTAAATACTATTTTTTGGACTAATGAGATCATCCTTTTACACATCATCTGAAGAACCACATTTTTCATACTCAAGTCGAGTACTAGTGTTATGTTCTTCTTGAGTCGGTGTAGTAAATGTGTTTTAGGAAATCAAGTTGTAATAAAAGTGTCATATATAATTAGGGAGTTGGAGTGAGCGTTTGATTTTGCAAATTAGAATAACTTATAAATAAACAAGTTGAAATAATAGAACTGGAGAGTATTGAGTTACATATTTATAGTCGGTACATTTGACTCACTGTTCTAGCGAAATTGAAGCTAAAATCCTACGTGGTAGGTCACGGTTTTTACACCTTTTAAGTCGGGTAGTTTGCCACATAAAAATCTCTTATGTATTTAATTTTGCACTTAATTATTTTAGTAGTTTAACGAAGGAGCATATATAATAACCAAGTTCTTATACAAGTGTGTAAGTGGTGTTTCAAACTACAATTGGTATCAGAGTAGGTTCTCTCGCACACACGGTTAACACCCAGAGATATCTTAGAAGCAAAATGAGTTCTCCACCTAGAATTAATGAAGGACAGTCAACTATCAGACCACTCCTATTTAATGGAAAATACTACAGCTGGTGGAAAGCAAGAATGGAAGATTTTCTGACGGTTGAGGATTATGAACTATGGACCATAGTGAACCAAGATCCGCTAACTTCTACTAAACAAAATGGGCAAAATGAAACTGATTCCAAAGGCCCCTTTGAATTTGTAGCAGCAGATTTCAGAATGATGAAGAAGAATGCAAAGACTAAGAAAATCCTCATAAGTGAACTTGGTCTTAATGAGTACAACAGGTTATCAGCTTGCTCTAATACAAAGGAGATCTGGGATGCACTTCAAACTTCTCATAAAGGAACAAACCAAGTGAATAGATCAAGGATCAAATTGCTTATGAGAAACTTTGAGCTCTTCTCTATGAAGGAATTTGAGCCCATCCAAGAGATGATGACTAGGTTTACTATAATAATAAATAAATTGAAATCACTTGGAAATGTGTTTATTCAGAAGAATTGGTAAGTAAAACTCTAAGAATTCTTCCAGCTTCATAGGAATCAAAAGTCAGAACTATTCAGGAAGCAAAGGAGTTGGATAAGATCTCGCTTGATGAGTTGGTTGGAAACTTAAAGACACATGAGATAAGAAATATAGAACTGCACAGAAAAAATGCTAGAAGGTATAAGGCCTTGGTTCTTAAGGCATATGAAGAAGATGAATCTCACACTGATGATTCTGGCCTATCAATGTTTGCTAAGTTTGAGAAGTTCATACAGAATTCCAAAAGTACATCTAAGAGAGAAAACATTGGTAAGCTTAAGTAGATCGATAAAATCACTTACGATGGGTGCTATAAGTGTAACAAGCTAGATTACATGATCAATGACTGCCCAACGTGGAAAATTGAATGGAAGAAAGAAAGAGCTGGAAAAGGGAAACGAGAAATACTGAGAGAGAAGGGTCCAAACAAAGGAAAATCCTAGGCAAATGATTCACTAAAGTAATCAAGTAGGATTTTCTAGCAGCATATGAGGACAATGGAAGTGATAAAGAGGAGGACGCCGTATGTCTCTGTGCTGTAATTGATGCATATCAGAAAGTAGGGAATAAACCTCTAGTAAATCTTAGAATGCATATTAGAAGACCTCATCTATTTGATGAACATCATTATGATGAATGGAAGATGCGTATGGAAACGTTCCTTTAGGCTACTAACTTTGATCTATGGCTAATGTCTGTTATGGACCAATCATCCCCACCAAAGTGGATAGTGAATGAAACAAATGTTAGAAGAGAGAATAGGATTATGATGATAAGGGTCTTCAAGTAATCCAGAAAAATGCTGAAGCAAAGGACATGTTGTACAGAATTTGCCTAAAAATATTATCTATAAAGTGTTCTCTTGCATTTCTTCTCATGATATATGGTGGACCTTGGAGGATGATTTTAGAGATGAAAACCTTGAAGTGGCTCTGATAGCAATTGAAGAAATCCAAACAGTAAAAGAAGTTATAGGGATGATAGTGTGACGAACCGGCCAGTCGTCTCATGAGTTACCGCTCCATTTCCCCCGTTTCTACTTCTTTGTACTTCATTATCCATGTTTTGTGGTATCAGATTAGTCGGATCGATTCCGGAATTATTTTGTTAATGTTTGAGACACTTAATCTATTTTAAGAAGGTTTTTAGTTGGAAAAAGTCAATCGGATGTTGACTTATGTGTTAGAGGGCTGGATGTGATTGTTGATGGTTTGGTTAGCTTTGGGATGTGTTTTATGTCGTATGAGTGTGATCGTAGTGGGCTTTAAAGGTCCGGAGTAGGATTAGGCTTTAATTGGCGAAGTTGATATTTTAGAGATTTCCGGTTGATAATTTTGATATAAGGGTCAAAATTGAATTTTGAGAGTTTCAGTAGCTTCCTTGTATCATTTGGGATGTGTATGCAATATCTTAGGTCATTCGAACGTGATTTAGTTGGATTTTTTATCGAAAGCGTATTTCGGAATATTTTAGAAACTTAGGCTTGAGTTCAATGTGATTTGGTAGATTTAATGATGTTTGAGTTTGGATGATTGAAACAAGTTTGAATAAGGTAGTGGGGTATGTTTGTGCTTTTAGTTGAAGTCTCGGGGGCCTCGGGATAATGTCGTGTGGTTAACGGGGAAGTTGAAGTATAACTACAGCTCCTGAAGTTTTTCTGCTTATGGTGTTTTCGCATATGCGGTTTGGGGACCGTGGGTGTGGCGCCACATATGCATTGGATTGGCCGCAGAAGCAGACAAGGAGGAATTTATCAAGGACCGTAGAAGCGGTCAGGTTAGCCGCATCTGCGAAGTCACAGATACGAAGGGTGTTTCGCAGAATCAGGACCTGGTCCCTTAAGTAAATTCCACAGAAGCGGATAGTGGACCGCAAATGCGGCACCACAGAAGCGGTTGGTGTATCACAGGTGCGACAATGTCTGGGCAGAATGTATATAAGCTTGCCTTCGCGATTTTTGAAGGTTTTTACCATTTTTGAACTCAGAATTGGGAGCTTTGGGTGATTTTGAAGAGAGGAATCAAATGGACTTCGATAAGGTAAGGATTTTGGACTTGAAACACACTTCTATGGTAATATTTCATGGATTGACACTGAAATTTAAGGAATTAAAGGGCTAAAAATGGAGGTTTAGAGCTTGAGTTTAAGAGGGCTTTAAACGGGGATTTGAGGGGTCATTTGGACTCCGATTTCGATGTTGTTGATATGTATGAACTCGTAGGGATATGAGGAATCTATTGGTTTAAAAAAATGTAGTTTCAAAAAGTGGGTCCGGGGATCGGGTTTTGCTAATTTCTGGATTTTTGGTATCTTTCGATTGTTTTTCTTGGGCTTTGTTCCCTTAGCATATTGTGACATATTCGTTCTGATTTTCCTTAGATTCGACGAGCGTGGAGATCGATTCGAGGAGAAAAGGTATCGCGAGTTAGAGATTTAGCCGGTTCGAGGTGAGTAATGAATGTAAATGATGCTCTGAAGGTTTGAAACCCCGTATTGCACATCATAGTGCTATATTGAGGTGAGAGACACGCTTGATGATGAGCGTGGGGTCGTACATTATTGGTGATTGTGAGTTGGTCCATCCCGATTTATGGTTTTACTGCGTATCTGATTGAAAATTATGTGCTGTCATCATGATTTCGGCTGATTGCCATATTTGGGCTTCGTGCCAACTCTTTGAACCCTTCGGGGACTTTTATTACTATTTCCTTACTGTTTTGACTTATTACTTGAACTTAGTCTTGATAATTTCTACTATTTTACTATTCATCCATTCTTTCTCATATTTTAAGAGTTAAATGATATTTTAAATAATATTTGGGCTGAAAATGCTATTTTACTATTGCCCGGGGGGCTTGTGATGATTTTTCAGACTGGTAAGATCGAGGGCCTATATTGTGAGGAACACTGATACTAATTTGAGGCCTGAGTTACATATATTTCACGATGTGGCTTGATTGATATGATGTCAAGGGCCTAGATTTGATGCCACAAGGTGGCTTATGATTGCGCTTGGGCCGTAAGGGGCCCCTCCAGGAGTCTGTACACCCCAATGTGCGCGGGTACCCATTTTGTGATATGAGATTGAACCCGAGGGGCTGCCACTGTACTGAGATATAGCCGAGGGGCGGATTTGTGGATATTGAGCGCAATGGGTGAACTTCTATCTCATACTTTACAATATTTACGTATTTTACCAATTCAAAAGAGATTTTACTTGATTTTCACCGATTTACTATTTTCAAATGATGTTTTACTGCTACAGTATAGAATACCTTGTGCTTTATGTGATTTCTTACCTTCAGTCATTATTTATATTTGTTACTCTCTGGGTTGGAGTACTCACATTATTCCCTGCACCGTATGTGCAGATTTAGGCTTTGGTGGTTCCGCTCCTGAGTGCTGATTCTTCCAGTCCCAGGCGGTATTCAGAGACTACGAGGTAGTTGTTGGCGTCCGTTGTCCTGTATCTCTACTATCTTATCACTTCTATGTCTTTCAAACATTTGTACTAGATATTTGATTTAGTAGACTTGTATCAGGAGATGCTCACGACTTGTAACACCCCGGTTAGGGTTGTGTCGGGTTGGATTTCCGCATTTGTTATATGTATTTTCACTATTCCGTATTATTAAACCATTTTAGACTATTTTATATTATTTAACTATTTAAAAATGAGAATTGGTTCAATTGGCTGGCCTTATCTTCACTAGAGACGCCATCACGATCGGGTTCGGGGTTAGCGTAATGACAAATGGTCATGAGTAATTCAAAGACTAAAGATAAATAAATTAGGTGAGTAACTCTTACTTTAAAGAAAATACTCATGATATGTCTAAAAGAATAGCTGATGGCCATAATTGTTACCATGACGAGTGAGATGGACAAAACGAGTGCTGAAAGTAATAAGTTAACAAGCAATCTTTACATTACAAAAACCTTAAGAACAGGGTTCTTGAGCTCACTTCTAAAATTGATAAGGCAACTGATGCACATGGTAAAGGAAAAATGAATGCTATTCAAGATAAGCTTGAAAATGAATAAAAAGAGTTTAAAGATAATTTTTGTGATGTTGAATGTAAGAATAAAGAAGTGAAATAAAATCTAGAAAAAATCTAAATATAAACTATCTAGGCTAAGCAAGTTGCATGGATTTTCGGATGCATTAAACTGGCTGAATGAAAACTGTAGCACTAACAAATCAAGAATTGGCTATAGAAAACTTGTTCCTAAATTTGATTCAAAATATGTAGAAATTTCTGATAACAAAACATGCACTAATTGTGGGAAGGTAGGACACTTTAAAGATACTTGACTTGCCCTAATTCATGCTTAGTTTAATAACACTTTTGGTTTTGCTAAAAAAGTAAAGAAGGAAGAAGAACCAAAAGTCAAGCTTTTTGTTAACAATATAACAAATGTTAATCCTCTTTCTTTATGAGGATGGAGAGATCTGACGCTTTTCAAACTAAAGGGACCTAAGCTTGTCTGGATTTCCAAGACTAATTTGTGATTTTTGGTGCAGGCTAAAGTAAGAGGGGAAAATCAAGGCCGGTATCTAGACAGTGGATGCTCAAGATATATGACTAGAGAAAAGAAAAACTTTCTCTCACTGACAACCTTCCAAAAAAGGGAGTGTGTCATTTGAAAATGGAAAAAAGGGCCAAATAACATATATTGTTAAGGTTAGTAAATCACTCTCTCATGCTATAGAAGATGTGTATTATGTAGTAGGTCTCAAACATAATCTTCCCAGCATTTCTCAAATGTGTGATAAAGAATATGAGGTAAAATTCAATTTCAAAATCTGCATTGTCACTAAACTTGATATTGATGAAATTGTGTTAAAAGGTAAATGATACAACAATGTCTACAAGATATCTATTATGTCTTCCTCAAAGTGAGCACACATGCTTAAGTGTAGTGAAAGATGATCCAATGTTATGGCATAGAAGACTGGACATGCTCGTTTATCTCAACTCAACAAGTTGGTAGCAAAGGACCTGGTCCTTAGACTACCAAACATTGAGTTCACCTTAAACAAGGTATGTGATGCTTGTATTAGGGGTAAACATGAGAGGTCATATTTGAAATATAAAACGGTTGTCAATACCACCAAACCCCTTGAACTACTTCACATAGAACTATGTGGACCAATGAGATTGAGGAGCATGGGAGGCAAGAGGTATGGCTTTGTCATTGTAGCTGACTTTTCTAGGTACACCTGGACCCTATTTCTGGCATCTAAAGATGAAACTTTTGATGCTTTTTTATATTTGCCAGAATGATACAATAGAAACTGGCTATGCTATTTGTTTTAAATATAAGAACAGACATGGAACCGTGTTTAATTTTTTTTTAAATTTCTTGAGTTTTGTAGTACACATGGCATTGATCATAAATTCTATGCACCTACAACTTCATAATAAAATGGTGTTATGGAAAGAAAGAATAGATCCCTATAAGACATAGGGAGTATCATATTGATTTCCAATGGACTTCCTAGTAGCTTCTGGGCTGAGGCATTAAATACTGCTTGTTATTTGCTAAACAGGTGCATGGTAAGACCCATTCTTGAGAAAACTCCATATGAGTTATTTCAAGAGAGAAATCCCAACATCACTCACATAAGAGCTTTTGGATGGAAATATTTTGTGCATAATAATGGCAAATAAGCTCTAGGTATATTTGATGGTGGAAGTGAAGAGGAAATTTTTCAGGGATATTCATCACACAGTAAAGCTTACCAAGTTTTTAATAAAAGAACTATGTGCGTAGAAGAAAATATTCATGTTATTTTTAATTAATCTAACATCATGGTTGAGAAAGGTCGGCATGATGAATACTATGGCATAAGGAGAAGAGAGAGCTACTCTGGTTGCTAACCATACTGATAAAGTTGTACCTAGTGACATTGTTGCTTTGGGTCACCTCTTGGGTGAGCCATCTCTAGGGATGTAGATTAGACCTTGGAAACATCGGAACATCATCTCTGATCCTGATGCTGGAGTACATACCAGGACATCTCTAAGAAATCTATGTGCCCTTACATCATTCCTCTCACAGGTTGAACCTAAAAATATAAAGGAAGCTCTACGGATCCAGATTGGATTATAGCTATGCAAAAGGAGCTAAATTAGTTTGAAAGAGCATGGTCTGACACTTGGTTCAAATACCTTAGGATAGAACTGTCATAGGTACGAGATGGATGTTCAGAAACATGTCGGACGAGCAAGGAAATATCACAAGGAACAAGGCCAGACTTTTGGTTAAGGGATACAATAAAGAAGAAGGCATTGACTATGATATGATATTTTTCACATGTAGCCAGAACGGAACCTATAACGATACTAATAGCTTTGATGCACACATGGAGTTCACTCTATATCAGATGGATGGAAAGAGTGCATTTTTCAACGATTACCTGAAGGAGGATGTGTTTATTAAACAACCTCCTAGGTTTGAGAGCGAGGAATTTTCCGACTATGTGTTCAAGTTAGACAAAGACATGTATGGACTGAAATAAGCTCCAAGAGCTCTGTATGAAAGACTCTTAAAATTCCTCTTAACCAATAATTTTGTAAGAGGAAAGGTGGACAACATATTATTTTTGAGGAGTAAAGGCAAAAACGTTCTAGTTGTACAAGTATATGTGGATGATATCATCTTTCGGGCTACTACTGAAGCAATGTTCTAGGAATTTGCTGAGATAATGGGGGAATGAGTTTGAAATAAGCATGAATGGTGAATTGAACATCTTCTTAGGGTTAAAAATCTAGGAAACACCTACTGGAACCATGATACATCAGCAAAATACATCAAGGAACCGCTGAAGAAATTTAACATGGACTTTTCTATGTCCATAAATAATACAATTGTCATTACAACAAAGTTGGACCTTGATGAAAAAGGGAAATATTTAGTGTGGGATTGTGTGAAAGATTTCAAGTGAATAACAATGAGTCTCCTTTGAAGGTTGTCAAGACGATACTTAAATATCTCTAAAAAGCTCCTGATATGTGATATTCTAAAAGGTATAGTTTTGACCTAGTTGGTTATGCCGATGCTGACTATGTAGGCTTTTATATTGACAAGAAAAGCACTTCAGGAATAGAATACTTTTTTGGTTCTTGCCTGGTGTCTTGGGGAACTAAAGAGTAGAACTCAGTGGCTTTATTTACAACTAAAGCAGAAGATGTGGCAACAACATCTTGTTGTGCTCAGTTGTTGTGGATAAGACAACAACTAAGGCATCATGGTAATTTTATTGATTGTGTTCTTATATTCTATGATAACACTAGTGCCATAAACATTGCTAAAATCCCTATCAACACAAGAGAACCAAGTATATTGACATTAGACATCACTTTCTTAGATATAATATTGAAAAGGAAAATATCTCAATTAACTTCTGTAAAATTGAAAATCAGATTACTGATACTTTTATTAAAGCTCTTAGTAGGGGTCACTTTGAAAGGAATAGAGTGGAACTAGGTCTAATTAATACTTCCAACTAGGTTGAACCCAATGATTGCCTAGAAAAGATACAATTAGATGTAGATGGCTGAGTACAATGTGTTTGATTCTATCTCGTTCTTAATTTGAGCACACGCACTCTCCCAGAAAAGTTTAGCTAATAATCATGTCTTGTAACACTAACCTATAGTGCTGAAGCTTTGTTACAGAAATGAGTAAGGAGTTAGTGAAGAGGTAGTTCTTTGACTCTAATACGTGCAATCTTATATTAATTTATTGGGGCTTAATATAAAAAATTACTACTATACTCATACTCTCTAATATTGTTAGCATCACTCTTAGTTGTCATGGATTAAGGGGAAATCCTAGAGAAATTAGAGTCTAATTACTCCTACAATTACAATAAATCCAAAGTAACTATTATTAGAAACACATTAGAACTCAAATTTAGTTACTCTCGTTCTTCCAGACAAATCAGGAGTTACCTCTTTAAACCCCCCATTCTCCCTCATTTGTGATCCATTTATCAGACCTTATTGTTCCACTCAAACCCTAAGAAAGAACCAAGAAATATTTCTCTCGTTCCTTTATCAATTTTATTCTTTCATCACCATGCCTAAATCCAACCAAACTCCCTCTAAAGCAAAATCATCATCCAAGACTAAAGCCAAACCCAAGAACATGAAGCCCAAATCAAAGGAAAGTGCAAAATCATCAAGTGAACCTGCACACATACTTGTTCCTTCTCCACCTATACCATCTACTGTACCTGCACCATCGTCTGTTGTTATTGTTGCATCTACTATTCCCACCTCTACTAGATCTTTACTTCTAAGAACACCTTCACATGCATTTATGTCTACATTGAAAAATACCTCTAAGTATACTAAGGTCAAGGCTACGTTAAGGAACTTTGTTAAGAGTGACAAGGTGGTGATTGATACTTCTGCTAAGATGGACACATTGGTTAAGGAAGTTGTGTCTTAGGGGGAATCAGTGTCAACTACTACAAATTAGGTAAAATTACCTCCATAAAAATTAGATATCCTCGTTTCTACTATTGATGTTGCACCCTTAAGTATGTTCCACCAACAAGTGATAAACCACGAGTAGAGGAACCTAATATAGAAACAGACAATGCAACTCATGAGTAAATGGTAGATACCACTAATGTTATGCATATGATTTAGGGAGAAGGCGAGAAAGAACCAATGAATACGGAGGCTTTTGATGGTCTCTCTTTCAGCTAGAGTGAGGATGAGGATGAGGATGAGGGTGAGAACAAGGATGAGTGATGACTCGTCACGAAGAGCACCTGACTCAGAATATAGTTCATGACACTGATGGGAAAAAGAGTGAGAATGAGGGAAAAATCGTATGAGGAAAAAAAGAGTGAGGTAGAAGATAAGTTCGATGAAAAAGTGGGTGATTCTAAAGAGGAAGAAAAAGAAAGTGGGAAGAAGGTTATTCTAAAAGTAAAGGTGGGGAAAAAGAAAAAAGGAAGTGAAAGTGAGAGTACTGAATAGGAGAATGAGGAAGAGAATGCAAGTGGGGAATCTGAAAGTTCTATAGCTATTGGAACACTGTTATAGCTCCTTCATAAAAAAGTAAGTGGAGTGAAAAGGGCTGAAAAAACTAGGTCTTTGTTAACTTTTTTCACTGGAGAAGAGGAGGCCAGCAATGATGAGGATAATTTATCCCTGTCTGTAGTAGGGAAAAAGAGAAAGAAGGCCCCTAGGAAAGTAACGAAGTCAGTTATCCATGTAAGAAAAGAAATGACTCCTCTGCTAGAACTCCTCTCATAAAGAGTAAAAGAAAGACAGTTAATGAACAAATCATTAAAGAGTCCAAAGGTGCAGAAAAACCAAGGAAGCAAGTCTTGGTTGTTGAACCTGCAGTTGAGTTGGATGAAGAAGATGAGTATGATTTTACTTTGCAAGAAAATACATTGGCACAAAAGAGGAAGGCTGTTAAACCAACCAAGGCATCTACCACATCTAAAAAGGCCGGTAAAGCCAAGAAAAAGAAGGGTATGCATATTGTGGTTGTTAAGCTCACTGAGTTTATCTATAAGAGGTTTGAGATGGAGTTTGATGTTTAAGAGCTTGGGAAGCTACTGAATATTCACTCTTTAGGTTTTGACAAATACTTGAAGAAAAAATGGTCAGCCATAGACATTGATGTGGACACATGAATTATGGTCACAAGGAAGTTTTCTCAGAATTTTGAGTTAGATGCTCTCCAGAAGGTGTACATTATTGATATGAATCTTTTCACAAGCTGTTGTTCACTTTGTGAACTCCTCTATATTGCAGATATCTGAGAGGTGGCATAAGGCTACCTTGTTGGACACGGTTATGATGCAAATACTTAATATTGGTAGACCTATCAATCTCCCTAGCTTGTTGATTCAGCACATGGCAAGGGTTGCAGACACTTTCTAGCCTAAGCATGCTATGCCTTATGGCTTCATGTTAACTGAGCTGTTTGACAAACTCAATATTTCTTTACCCAAGCTTAAGTTTGGAAACCACAATGTTGTTTTGGATTATTGTTATCCTCAAGCAGTGTTGCTATAAGGAGATCAAGGCTAGGGGACCAAAAAATTTTGATATTCTTCCTGGTAGCTGCAGGGCAGTAGATCTCACTAAAAGGTTGGAGTTAGCTTCGAGAAGATAATTATGAGTTGAGACAAGAAACCAGGTAGCTTAGGGAGGATCCCTAAAGGGACAGAGAGGCTCATGCCTAATAGATTTCCACCCTTATGAAAGCCTTGACCCCCTCCTCCTCCACCCTTGACCCTGGTCCTCCACCCCACGACTTCAGCTTGTTTTGTTAACCCGGTGGTTTCTTTTGTTCTAGTTCTGACTAGTTTGCAGGATATTAGTATAATTTGCTTTAATATTTTGTGTCAAGGCACTGGGCTTAATTTCGCACAACTAATTGAGTTCTCTTGTAAAGTTTTAATGCTTTGCACATGGTTATATCATACAACTTAGTTTATTTGTTATGATAATTATTGAGTTTGTGATGCAGATTAAATGACCATGAATCTTTCATGAACTGTGCTTGGTCCATCTAACATCTTTTTATTTTATTATTGATGTTGTGCCGAAAGGGGAAGATACAGTTGGGGGTTGTAGTTGATGTGCTTGTTGTATAAGTTAATTACCTAGATTTAATATGCCCAAAGTTTGTCATCATCCAAAAGGAAAATTTGTTGAGTATTAAGGTTTTGATGATTAAGAAAGTTTATTTAGAAGGAATGCTCTAAGAACCAGGTTTTCAACTTAGATGTTTAAATGCTCTAAGAACCAGTTCCTCAAGGTTGATGATTGCATGTTCTACCTCAGTATGTTGTCCAGCCACTAAGATAAGGTAAGAAATAAGAAAAGAAATAGTTAAAAAGAAGCCATAAAAGCAGCTTCAAACTACCATGAAAATGCAGCCGTAAATATTTCAAAACACCATAAAAATGCTGCCATGTTGAATCCATGACACCCAGCTCCCAAAAACGCCTCAAAACTCTTTGTTTCCACCACCATCGCAATCTGATAGGAGTTCGAAATTGAGAGGCCCGTTGGAGTCGAGGATGTTGGTCTAGTCGCTGGATTGTTGTTTATGTTTCTTCACTGTATTCCCACGTTGGAGGTTCTTATTAACGTGAAAGGGAATTTTCTTCCCTTTTCTTGATTTGTTTCCACCACCATCGCAATCTGATAGGAGTTCGAAATTGAGAGGCCCGTTGGAGTCGAGGATGTTGGTCTAGTCGCTGGATTGTTGTTTATGTTTCTTCTCTTTCATCTCTTTACAGTAGCTTGGAGTGTGTTGGATTGACTTGAGATTTTCTGTATTTTTATTTTTGTTTTGGATTAGCAAGTCTTAGCTTTCTTTAGTTACTTTAATTAGTTTATTCGTTTTTGTGATGTATGCGGCCTCTGTCCTTGAATGAATGCATTTAAATTGTTTAGATGAATTACGTTGGCAACTCAGTGGGTCGTGTGGCTTAATTTGAAGTTGGACTGTTTGGGTAAGAATATTTTCTTGGTTTTGAAAGCACTTGGGTCGAACAAGTTTAATTGGCCAGGCCCAATAATTTTAGCCACTAGATTAATGATGAGATTTTTACTTATTTGTGCCATATATCAAATATTATTATAAAAATATTTATAATTTGTTATTTACCCGTATTGCCTACACTTTTACTACAAATTATATACCAATCCAAAAATAGATAGATTTTACCATTAAAAACGCGCTTAAATGATGACACCAAATCTGCGTATGATTATGTCAACAGTAAATACGAAATTTGAAACGGAAAGAGATCTCAAAGTTGAAAAAATCTGTTCTTCTATATATATTCCACCATTGATAGCCATTAAAAAGCTTGAAAGCTTTGAATTAAAATTTGGGTTTTCAAAAAGCATTATTTGATTGGATTGGGTGATGTTGTAAATAATTCGGAATATGTTTAGGAGTTTATATCTCAATTTTGAGGGGTTTTGGTGAAGATTAGACCTGGTTTTGACAGAATTTTACATTGAAACTCGTCAAAGAAGAAGACATATTTTCAGAAATTATAGATAAGTTGTAGATAAAGTGTAGATAAATTGTAGATAGTTTGTAGATAAATTGTAGATTGGGAAGACTAAAACTTCTGAAAGTCTTCTACAATTATACCGAAAATGCCAATTGTGCTACAATTTAAATGAGAATTGGGATATTAAAATTCAATGTATTCAGTTTGTAGATATCTTGTAGTTAAAATTTTTCAAATAAACTACAAATCAGTTTAAGGGTGTGTTTGGTATGAACGAAAATGTTTTCCATGGAAAATATTTTCCTAGAAAATGTTTTCATGGAAAATGAGTGGTTTTATCACTTATTTTCTCTTGTTTGATTGGTAAGTGGAAAATATTTTTCGGAAAATATTTTCTATTGTTTGGTTAGAGAGTAGAAAATAGCTTTTTTTAGAAAAATATTTTTATGCAACTCTCCTCACCCCTCCCCTCCCACCTCCCACCTCCCCCCAACCCTTCCCTAAGGGGGTGTGGTAGATTGGTGAGGGTGATAAAGGTTGAGAAGGGGCTTTGGAAAATGTTTTCCCTTCTTTTGATAAGGAAAATATTTTCCTCCAATTGGAGGAAAATGAATTGATAAGGAAAATGTTTTCCAAAACATTTAAGCCAACCAAACATGGGAAAATTGGAAAATATTTTTCAGAAAATGTTTTCCTTCATACCAAACACACCCTAAGTATTGTATAAAGTTGTATTATTTTTAAGAGTATCCACAAAATCATTACATGTATACTACAATTAAACTACAATCTTATGTAAAAAAAAAATGTTGACAACAAAATTTGCTCTTCATTTACAAAATTTCTACAAAAAACTACAAATAAACTACAATTGCACCCACACTGTCAACTTTATTGTCTTGTCAATTGAAGATTCATTTCAATATTAAATCAATTCCTTGCGACAGCTCCAACAATTTCTATATCACTACAAAAGCTGTGAAAGAAGCATATGAAAATGCCCAGAAATCAAACATAAAAGTCAAAGGCTTGATTTTGACAAACCCATCAAATTCTTTAATTACCACTTTGGACAGAGACACACTGAAAAATCTCTAAAAAAAATCGTGGCGATACTACTGAAGGTAATTAAGTATAGAAGAAAGAGATGGTCATTGTAGTGAGAAGAGATTGTACGATAATGAGGGAAAAACTGAAGGAAAATCGTGGGGTGGGGGGTGATTAACTGTAGGAAAATTGTAGGGGTCTGGGTGGTGGGAGGAGAGAGAGGCGGGTAAGCAAAATAAAGTGAAAATATGGTCCTAAAATCACACCTAGTATAAATGAAGCAATAATTATACCCTTAATTTGAATTATGGTATATAAATGATAATTTGGTATGCTTAAATATAATTAACACAATCCTTAAACAATGAAGATAATAAAATTTGGTATATGATATAGATATGTAAAAATCCCATTAATAATTAATCAGTTCTCCCATAATAGATTAATGTCTCCTAATTTTAAAGATAGAGTAGTAAGTTGTAAACATCTCCAAGTGTGGATAACATGTATATCCTTTAAATTGCTAAAAAGGTTGACTTCCACATCTATTCCATATTCATAAATCATGACTTTGCAACAACCTCAAATTAGTTTAGGAAAATAACTTTTGAACACTTTAAGTGCAATTAATAATAAATTATCGTAATTATGAGTATGATTCTTATGACATAGTCATAATACATAATACCATAGTCAAGTGCGCGTTTCACACGACTTGATCCCAACTTCAAATAATTAAAATAAACACGTTATGAATCACGGGTACATTTTGTGTGGCATGATTTGTGATGTGTATAAAAGTACGTAATAAGTGCGTGACACCGCAACTTGTTCAAATAAACTCCATAGTTGTTTTAAAAATCATTAAAAGTGGTATAGAAGTGGTAACGTATAAAAGGTTTTAAACATGTAATAATTCACATAATTAACCCAATTATAATTTTTAAGCAACTGTGCTAAAACTACAAAATTCGAGAATGCCTCACACCTTCTCTCAAGTCAACTGAATATCTTACCCGGGCTTCTGTGTCCGCGGACCATAAATAGAGTCAATTTCCTCAATTTGGGATTTTAAAATAAATTGATGACTTGGGACACCATAATAATTATTTCAACTGGCGATTCTAATTAAATAAATAATTTCATTTCGAATAATGTCATTTTAATTCCAAAAATAGAGGAGTTACAGTATAAAAACGAATATTACCATAACAACCAAAATAGTTACATCCTTTCCCAATCTATCTAAGATCTCTTTTTTAATTTGAGGAAACACAAAATCTCTACCTCCATTTACTATTCTAAAAATTCTTCAGTTTCTTGCTTGCTAAGTATAGTATAGCATGACACCCCATGCTGCAATAATTATTTCCTTTAGAAATTGGCTCCATCATTTCCTTTTGATCCACTTGATCACCTGACTTGATTCACTATTATGAATCTTGATGTCCAGCCAAATGCTCAACTTTTCACTTAGTGATGAAATTCACTTGCACTGACCAAAGAAATTAGCTCGTGTCTCCTTCTTTGTCTGAGCACATATGAAGCAATACTGATCATCTGCATGTATCAGAAGTCGAGTTAATCTTTCTTTGGTTAACAATTTATTTTGAACTTCCTTAACTCTAGGTTGAGGGCCAAACATGTGTTGATAGCTTCTGGGCACTGAATATTCTCTTATTAAGGTTAATATATATTTATCTCCCTAATACCATCTTGTCATTTGAATTTAAAGGGAATTCAGTTTCTTTCAATACCAACTACAATCTCCTATTGGAATATGTTTCCATATACTCTCTTTGTCCTTCGTGTAGATACTATTGAATCATTTCACCCATAAAATGCCTTTCTTCCTAGTAAGTTGCCACAGTTATTTACCAATATATAGCAACAATATATAATTTGCAGGTTGCCCTTACTGCTTAAAACTCCATATTTATTTGGAGTACATACCTTGTGCCATGTAACTAGGTTAATTTTCCTTTTATTCAAGAAAACAAAGCTACGATGATGATCACGCCCAATTATGCCCTATAAAAATGATTCTGTGGACGCAGCAAATATAACACAAGTATTACGCTCAGGGTCGAATCCACAGAGAGTTAACCTATCAACTAGAGCTGTCAATATGGGCTGGGCCGGGCTAGCCCAACACAGCCCACGTGGGCTTGAGTAATTGACGGGCTGGGCTGGGCTAGCCCACCATTTTGGTGGGCCTTATAATGGTCAGCCCACCCCAGCCCTATGTGGGCCACGGGCCCCTACGGGCCGGCCCATCATTTAATAAAATATAATTTTATATTTTTTCTTTAACTTCTAACGTAAAAAAGATAAATATTTAAAAGTTAAAAAATATCTTATTGAAAAAAATTTCACAAAATTTAATAACTTTTTAAACTATTCCATTATATCACAATAAATATTAAAATGTAAAAGACAAGACTATATTTCAATCACTAAAAGCCAAAACTCAAAACAAACTATTCAAGAGAACGTCCATGATGCTTATGCGATATCCAACACATCATTTTCATCAAACACATTTGAATCCGCTTGTGACAGGGTGGTCTTAACATCTTCACTTTCATCAACATTTATAATTCATATGCAATATTAATTAGTTAAATATTAAGAGTACTTGAATTAAAACTAATAATATTAAAATTCACAAAAAAAATATTACCAGTTTGAGTATGGAAAAACGACTACGAGAGCGAAAGAGGGTTCCAAAAGAAGTAGCTTTACTTTCTTTGAAGTTTAGCCGTTTAGGGTTTAGATTTTTACTTTACACAATTTAAGATTTTATTAGTTATTTATTTAATAATATATTTTACTTAACTAATTAATATTTTAAGACTTTAATTTTGATATTTTAATATAATGAGTTTAATAAACTTTAAGCTTGGGATACTCTTCTTGTTATTTTTAGTATCATATATTTTTTATATGTTATATATTTTATGTAAATATTTTTACTAGGCTCACGGGCCCCACGGGCCCCCACGGGCAAGCCCTCATGGGCTACGGGCTTATTCGGGCCGGGCTTAAAAGCCTCATTTTAAAATGGGCTTAAAAAATTATAGCCCAACCCTGCTAAATTACGGGCTGGGCTGGGCTAGCCCAACGGGCCAAGCCCATATTGACGGCTCTACTATCAACTACTATCTTCAAACCCACTAACTTTTCAGAATCAGCTTCCCAAATATTCAAATCTCAGCTGAGTGTTCCTTAATAACTACTTTTGCAAAGAACTAAATATGGTAAAATAAACTAAGCATGTTGTAAACAATAATGAGAAAGAACTAAGGCAATGATTTATCATATTGATGGAATCCCTTCTGTTTATGCTCATACAAATTTACCAACACTTCTCTATTAATCACGAACACTAGTTTTTACCGTAAATCTCTCCCGAGTAATTATAGTAATTTACTATTGCACTCTTTCGAGATACACTAGCTTACTTTAATTAGCACAATTCACTTAAGATTATACCCAAGGCTTCGTTATTCATAATCCGCCTTTAAACCAATAATTATAGATTCCTCTAATAATCTAGGAGTGGTGTTGTTCAACAAAAACTTAAATATACACCCTTTTCCAAGTGATGCACACTAAATAGGCACAACTAATTGAGGATCCTGTCAATTAACTACAACAAATACGAAGTTGAACAAATAAAAGATTTAACTAGCAATTTGTATTCACATAAACCAGAAGTTCATCACCTAATAGGTTCCATCAAAACCTTAGATAAGAGTTTAGCTACTCTAACTAGGGAAACATAAACTAGAATAGAATTCATCATAAAAATTCAAAAGAAAAGAAGAAAGATGTTTGGAGAAATCTCTCATAATAGGTTTCCTTGCAAAAGTACTCTAAAAATCAATACATGTCTCCTTTGGGAGAATCTCCTAATATTTTATATAGGGTTTAGGTCAAAAAATTCCGTATTTGACACTTTGGCCCCTCAAGTTCGCATCATCTGCCGCGATCGCGGTAGAACCGCGGCCAAACACCTTCTCTGATTCTCTGAGATTCCTCTGAATTTTAAGGGCTGAAACTGCGTGGCTTCAATGGGAATTTACACAATTGGCCTCTTTTCTCCCGTTTTGACTCCAACAACAACAACAACAACAACCCAGTATAATCCCACTTAGTGGGGTCTGGGGAGGGTAGTGTGTACGCAGACCTTACCCCTACCCTGGGGTAGAGAGGCTGTTTCCAAATAGACCCCCGGCATCCTTCCCTCCAAGAACTTCCCACCTTTGCTCTTGGGGAGACTCGAACTCACAACCTCTCGGTTGGAAGTGGAGGTTGCTTACCATCAGAGCAACCCCTCTTGTCTACCCCGTTTTGACTCCAAAATTGCTTATTAGCCTTCCTTAGTCATTTATCACCTACAAATTCATGAAAAACACTAATACGAGCATTTGTTATCACATATATCATCAAAAATAACATAAGAAATTGATTATTTAAGGTGTGATTATAGTCAAATTCACCTATTATCAGATGACATTTTATAAATGTCGATATTTATCGCATAAATGTCACAAAATCGTTAAACGACATTTATTCTACATTTAAAATAAATGTCGGAATTTCAATGTCGAAAATTTTTCGACATTTAAATTAGTCTCGGCGAATAATTAGTGTCATTTTCTTTACCAGATTTTATCAAATGTCAATGACATGTACTCTCGAGTCATCTTGCTTGCGACATAAAATATAAATGTCGAGAAATATGTCTTGTCAATGACTATTTTATTTTTAGTTTTTATATTAAAACAGTATGATAAATTTTAAAATTCTTCATGATGAAATAACTATTTGATACTTTAGAACACCATACACAACAAGAATAAAAAAAAATAGCCATTTTTGCATATTATTTTGTACATAATTAATGAGAAACCATGAGTATTAAAAGATTGTAAGGAACGAAACAATACATAATTGTTCTCAAATAAGTATAAATTTTCGTTACACATTTCTAAAACTAGTTAAGATCGTCTTTTTTTTTTCTAAGGGAAATAATAATCAGCAGTCGGAGCCAGGATCTTTCTTCGAACTTGGTTTCAAGCATTTTCAATCTTGCCATGCCCATCTCTAAAGATAGTGTTGGAGAATATTTCTAAAACCATATCTTCCATAATAATCGAACTTCCCATCATATTTACCGGGAAAACGTAAAATCGAACGGGGCCAAATTCTCAAGATTGATCAGCTAGAAGAGGTCTTTATTGAAACAGATCGTCACCCAGGTTCCGCAACCTATGTCAACAACAACAACAACAACAACTACCCAGTATAGTTCCACAGGGTGGAGTTTGGGGAGGGTAATAAGTACGCAGGCCTTACCCCGCCCGAAAGGGCAGAAAGACTGTTTCCAATCGACCCTCGGCTCAGAACTCGCAAGTCGCAACCTATGTCACTGATTTATAAATCCAAACTTGTGGAACTTGTAACTGGTTAAAACATAAACGAATGAGAGGATAAATAATACTCCTCTCTTGAGAAAAAAGAATATCTTAGAAGTTGATAATAATCCTAAAATTCATAAGACCTTGTTGATGTCCTTTCCCAATTCCTTATTTTCTTGACTTTGTAGATGGAAATTTGGACAATCGTGAGAAAGGATTGAGGAAAGGCAAGAGGGAGGTTAGGGTTTTGAGAGAAAAGAATTAAAGTGAGGTCTTTATTAACAGTTCCTCATTTGTTTTTCGGTAATAGTCTTAAAATTTCCGTAATATCAGTCTATCAAGCTTAAGTTACAAATGCGGTAAAATTGCCATTTTTAGTTCTAAGTATCACTAAATTCTTCTTTATTGTGATTTAAAATCAAAAGTCTCCGTTATTGTATTTTAAACTATTCTGCGTCATCGTTAAATGATAATATTTTAAACCACTTTTTTGTCGACATTTACTATCACTATTAAATATTAAGAATGACTTATTTTCTTCTATAAAGATTGATTTAACAATTTAAAAAGTATTAAATTTCCAACATTAGATATAAATATTGATAGTTATCGACTAATAATAAGACATTTTAAAATAACAGTCATAATTTTTTGACATTTTGTATCAAATATCATTGTTTTTAAGATTTTTTTATCAAGTGTCATTAATATTGCGATATTTTATGTCAAGTGTCATTATTATTATGATATTTTTGTATCAAATGTCATTGTTTTTACTATATTTTGTATCAAATTTCGTTTCTTTTATGATATAATTTCATAAATGTCATGAAATATCTTTTTTCTAATATTTATTTCAAATGTCACTAAATAAATATTGTCGTATCCCCACTTTCTCGTAGTGACCCCATAGGAAATCCCTGCATTTCTTGTCAACTTGCTTTACTACACTTTGAGGTAATATGAACACTGCACTCCAGAAGTTATATATATAGAGAACAATACTGCCATGATAATTTGCAATCTCCCAACATATGACAATTGCCATGTATATGCAGTGATTTTGTTTGTTATCTTGTCAACAAATTGTCCGCCATCTATCTTGTTCCATTTCTTGAAGTATAGAGCTTACTATTATTTTATTTTATTTTTACTATTGAATTCTATCAAGAACACTAGTTAGAGTTAGTTCTTAGTTAGTTAAAATGCTAATAGAGGAACCTAAGTGTAAAGAAAGAAAGTTGAGATTCACAGTGTTAGAAAGTGGGAAGGGACACGTGTTTTCTGTTAAATGAACAGTTCCCCTCCAAAAATCAGTTGTACTCATTTTTCTTCAATAGCAGAAGCAAAAAATGCATTTGTCTTCTCTTCATTTCCTTCTTCTAGATCCTTTACAATTCTTCTTTAAACTAGATTGCATGATATCAATCTAGGATCATTGAGTATAGATCAGATTCAATAAATTAATATGGTATTAGAGCCTCGAGCGTTATAATCGCGTAGATCAAACTGATTGAAATTGCAGAATTTTGAGAAATTGCATAATTTTTTAAAGCTCGCCTATGGCGACAGATGAAATTGCATAACTACCTCACAATCACCCATTGTTTCTTCGAGATTCCGATGCACCTGGCAAAATATTAATTTCATTGAATCTCACAAGGCTAGAAAATTGTGCCCTATGGAGCAGAAGAATGAGGGTTGCATTGTTAGTGAAGAACAAGCTAGGGTTTGTGGACGAAACATATGTAAAGAAAACGTACAGAGGAGAATTAGAGACACAATGGAAAAGATGTAATGTTGTTGTGGTTTCCTGTTGAGTAGCACTGTAGCAAGTGATTTGGTACCTAGCATCATGTATGCTTCTGGTTCGAAGAAAATATGTGATGAGTTCAAATTTGACAAGGATAATTTGACTCCAATCTATCAACTTTGGACTAAGATTGCAAGCCTAAAGCAAAGAACTGAGTCAGTTACCTCATACTTCTAAAAAATGAAAGATTTATGGGATGAGTTAGATATTTTGGCCTCATTACCTTCTTGTGACTGTGAAGAAGTGAGGCCTTATGTGGAACATCTAGTGAGCAATGATTGCTGCAGTTTCTCATCGGACTCAATGAGAGTTACAGTCAAGTAAGGAGCAATATATTGCAACGAAGACTAGTTTTGTTGGTTAATCAAGCATATGCAGTAGATGTACAGGAAGAAAGTCAAAGAACGCTAGGTATTGTAGAAACAAATAAGGAACCACTAACAATGTTAGCAGGAAGAGGTAAGATGTTCAAAGGAAAAAAGCCAGGGCTAATCTACGAGCATTGTGGTTATAAAGGCCATTTGAAAGAAAATTGTTACAAAATAATAGGCTATTCTCCAGATTTCAAGAGTAGGAAGAAGGGAAAACTAGGTACATATAAAGCTTTTGCTAATAACGCTATCACAGATGTAGGTGTTGAAACCAGAAATCAGCACAGGGAAACTATTTCACGGCAGAATAGTACAAACAATTGCTAAGCTAGTTGGAGAAAACTTTATCAGAAGAGATGAGCGCAGGCCCTCATAGTTGACTGGATCATCAAACATGGCAGGTATTATATCGTTGATGTCTAATGTATCCAATGTAAATGTATATGATTGGATAATAGACTCAGGTGCATCACACCACATAACATTTTGTAAGAGTATTGAATTTTATTAGACCTGTAGAAGGACATAATGGTTTTGGAGAACAAATACCTACATGAGATAGATCTGAAATCACACATGCTGGAGATGCTACAATTTTAGGGAATCCGAAAATCAAGAATGTGTTATATGTGCCAAACTTAAAGTTCAACTTACTTTCAGTATTCAAGTTGACTAAGGATCTATGCAAGTCTACATGCTTTTCCCCTGATTTTTATGTATTTCAGGGACTATACAGTGGCAGGGTATTGGGGATTGGTAGAGAAGATAGTGGACTTTATATACTTAGTAGATGAGATATTGTTGTTGCTGGTTTATTTCATACAGAAGGAGTAACAACCACACTGTGGTATCAAAGGCTAGGACATGCCTCCTCACATGCTATGCAGCATTTGCCAGATTTGAAGAATAAAGTGAGGTTGGAGATGCAAAAGTAATGTCAAATTTGCCCTTTAGCTAAACAAAGCAGACTGAGTTTTCCCATTAGTAACAGTAGTTCAAACTGTGTGTTTCAATTGGTGTATGCTTATGTATTGGGACCAAAGTAGAAACATATGATAGAAAATAATATTTTGTTACTCTAGTTGATGACTATAGTAGATATACTTGGACTTGTTTGTTAAAGTCCAAATGCGATGTTTTTGTTGTTGGACTTGTTTGTTAAAGTCCAAATGCGATGTTTTTGTTGTGCTGAAATATTTTCTTTCTTTAGTAAAGAGTTAGTTTGGTGTGATGGTTAAGACATTGAGAACAGATAATGGTACAGAATATTTCAATAGTCAATGTAGTGACTTGTTTAAAGCACTGGGATTGTTCATCAAAGTTGTTGTCCATACACTCCATAGCAGAATGGAGTGGTGAAAAGAAAACATAGACATATCCTTGATGTGGCTAGAGCACCCAAGCTTCAGAGCAATGTGTCAATCAGATTCTGGGGAGAATGTATTAAAACAATAGTGTATCTCATCAAAAAGATACCCACATAGGTTTTGAACAAAAGATCTCCCTATGAGTTGTTGTATAGCAAACAACCAAACATAGATCACTTGAAAGTATTTGCTTGTTCATGCTATGCAAGTACCTTTCCTAGAGGAGACACCTTTGCTGCTAAAGCCAGAATAGCAGTAATGATGGGGTACTCAAAGACACAAAAAGGATACAATCTTTTTGATTTAATATCTAACACCTTTATTGCCAGCAGAGATGTAACTTTTAGAAAAGGTGTCTTTCCTTTCCAAGGAGAGGAAGTTTGCTAGGAGGATTTGTTCATTCTTGCACCAACAAATATGAACATTGATACACCAAGAACATATGGTGATGGTGTCCTTGTTGACTCACAAGAAAACCTAGACAATGGAAATATGGAGGAAGGAGAAATCTTTACTACAGATCTTTGAGATGCAGTTTTGGTTGAGCCAATAGGAGTTGATGCACCTACTACAAACACATCTGAAGATATTGTAGCTGAACCTCTAATCACTATGTAGGAAGTTGAAGCAGATTTGCAGGGACAAAAAGGTCTCACTCACCAATCACAGCTAGTTGAACCTGCTATCAATGCACAAACTCCCATTCTTATAAAATCCACTAGGGGGACAAAATCAGCAATTTGGCTCAAAGATAATATCACTGGTCTGAAGCCATTAGGAAATATTGTCTATCCAATTTCAAGTTATATCAACTACACGCATTTTCCAGAATACTATCAAGCCTACCTCTCCAATTTCTCTACTCTCACAGAACCTATGACATTCAATGAAGCCTCCACATATGGGAGATGGATTCAAGCTATGCAAGAAGAAATTCAGCCACTTGAAGCTAACAACACTTGGGAGATTGTAGACTTGCCACCAGGAAAGAAAGTAATTGGTTCAAAATAGGTGTACAAAATTAAATACAAGGACAATGGTGAAGTTGATAGATTCAAGGAATGCTTAGTTACTAAAGGCTACACCCAATAGGAAGGTCTTGACTGCCATGAGACTTTTTCTCCTATTGCAAAGATGATCACTGTAAGGATTGTGATAAGTCTTGCAACCTCTGAAGGTTAGAAGTCATTCCAAATGGATGTAAATATTGCATTTATGTAGGGCACTCTTTATGAAGAAGTCTACATAATTTTGCCACAAGGATTCCATAGGCAGGGGGGAGTCTTAGGTTTGCAAGCTACTTAAGTCTCTTTATGGACACAAACAGGCATCAAGACAATGGAATATCAAGCTAACCAATGCTCTGACTGAGAAGGGATATATGCCAAGTGCCTATGATCATTCCTTGTTCACAAAGAAGTCAGGAACTAATCTGGTGATCATTTTGATATATGTTGATGACTTGATGATTACTGGCAGCTGCAGTGTGATGGTAGATGAAGTTAAAAGGACCCTACATAAGCCCTTCAAACTCAAAGACTTAGGAGAACTGAGGTATTTTTTGGGGATTGAAATTATGAGGTCACAGAAATGCATACTATTGAATCAAAGGAAGCATGCACTAGAGCTCATATCAGATTTAGGAATGACTGGGGCAAAAACTGCAAGTTCACCTCTTAAGCAAAATCAAAATCTTACAGCCATTGACTATGATAAGCATGCAGGACTCAATTGAGATGAAGAGATGACATATATAAGAAGTTATCAGAGATTTATTGAGAAGATTTATTTGACTTTAACAAGGCTGGATATCTGCTTTGAGGTGCAAGTCCTAAGTTAATTCATGCAACATCCAAAACAGTCACACTTGGAGGCAACTATGAGAGTAGTGAAGTATATAAAAGGATTACCAGAAAAATGAATACTATTGAGGAAGGGGACATTTGAAGAGATTACAACCTATTGTGATTCCGACTGAGAAGCTTGGCCCAACACCAGAAGATCAATGACAGGCTATATTATTAAGCTTGGTGAATCATTGATTTACTGGAAGTCCAAGAAGCAACAAATTGTCAGTAGAAGTTCAGCAGAAGCAGAGTACTGAATCATGGCAACAATTAGTGCAGAATTGGTATGGCTAGTTCGATTGTTGAAGGAATTTGATGTGTCTTTGCAGATGCTAGTAAATGTATTTTGTGATAGTAAAACAACTTTACAAATAGTTGCAAATCCAATTTACCATGAACGGACAAATCACATTGAGATTAATTGCCATTTCATGAGAGAAAAAAGCAAAAGTGGATTAATATCCACCCACTACATCTCTATATAGAACATGTGGCAGATATGATGACAAAGGGAGTTGGAGTAGCTCAGCATCAAATGTTGATGTCCAAACTGGGAATGTTCGATGCTTTCCATTCTCCAGTTTGAGGCGAGTATCAAGAACACTAGTTAGAGTTAGTTGTAAGTTAGTTAAAAGGCTAATAGACAGACCTAGGTGTAAAGAAAGAAAGTTGAGGGTCACAATGTTAGAAAGTCGGAAGGGGCAAAAATTTTCTGTTAAATGAACAGTGCCCCCAACAAAAATCAGTTGTACTCATTTTTCTTCAACAGCAGAAGCAAAAAATGCATTTGTCTTTCTCTTCATTTTCTTCTTCTAGATCCTTTATAATTATTCACTAAACTAGATTACATGCTATCAATCTAGGATCATTAAGTGTAGATTCAACAATTTAACAAATTCATTGCACTTATCCAGATATTATGGGTACAATCTTGCATATAAAAGCTAGTTGGCGTATTTCTATAGTATCATGTACCTTTGAAGAGAGAGAGATTAAATTGATCATTCAAAAATTCATAACTATTCCCATCCTCAAACCAAAAAATCTTACACAGTCAGTGACTCAAATGTTAATCGAAAAAGAATGCTTGTTATGAAGAACAACTCAAAATAGGGTTTAGCTTGTACACAAATTATGTAGAAGACTTTGCGCTATAACTATTAAGTAACTATTCATAATTTGTGGAATTAGTAATCGATGAATTAAGACAATTACTAATCCTGTACTGCAGCTTAATATTGCATTGTCAAAATTTATATACATTGTGATAAACCTCACATATTTCCTGAAAACTCATCCCAATATTCTTGCTTTTCAAAATTTACTATAATGCAAAAAACAATTACATACGCAAGCTGTTTTCAGTTCTAAATCATTAGTTAATGCTACATATATCAGTTCAAAATCATTGGTCCCAATAAGTTCGCGTGGCCTAATGGATAAGGTGCTTGCATCCGGAGCAGGAGATTGTGGGTTCGAGTCCCATCATGAATGGCATCATATATTACTTTTCCCTGAAATTATATTAGTATTTCATATTCAAGTCTCTTAATGATTAAACCTCTCTTTTTTTCTTTGGTTTCACACATCATATATTACTTTTCCCTGAAATTATATTAGTATTTCATATTCAAGTCTCTTAATGATTAAACCTCTCTTTTTTTCTTTGGTTTCACACTCCGTACAATTGAAATCCCGACTAATTTAAATTCGCACGCTATTAAAAAGGGAAAATACTCCTTACTTTTTTTTTCTATGCTCAGAACTCGAGCCTGAAAGGGTGAAAAGATCTTATTCATTTCATCCCAAGCTATACTGATCTTTGTTACCCCATTAATTTTGTTTAGATGTAATTTACTCAGTATATAAAATGGAAAAAGACTCATAAATGTTAAAGCATCTCAAACAAGCAACTACAATACTGTTTTCTAAAACATATAGGAAGAGGATGAACAATGAAATCAAATAATTGCCTATCACAGTACATAAATGAAAATAATGGAAGTTGGAGACAAAAGTTATCTGAAATGGATTTAGTACGTTGTTTCACAAAAGGGAAAAATGTCACTTCAAGATTTTTGGATTAAGTTTTAGGGGTATCTGCTACGAAATTTCCTAGATTTGTTGTTTATTTACCTCTCGTTCAAAACTTCAAATGTTTGGAATGATACTTGTGTAATATATTAAGCATCCTTTTGGTTTGCGGACGAAGTATACCCAATTTATATAACACAAAATATATTGTCACGATCAAGAATTCCCACTTGTTAGGCAAGCCAATGTTTGAGAATCATTAAGCCAATTCTTATATATTTCAGTTATTAACAGCAAATAAGCCATAACGAGTTACAGTGAAAGCGAAAACTTATAACAGCCTCAATATATGTACAACTATCCAGATCTGGAGTCACAATTCACGAACATTCTAGGATTTACTACAACAACAACAACAACTACTACTACCCAGTAAAATCCCATAAAGTGGGGTCTGAGGATTTACTACAAGTACAAGTCTGAAAAAAATACAACTGTTTGAACGATCGAAACAGTAAAACAAAAGAGATAGACGGGGACTTCAAGGTCTGTGAACGCCGACAGATCTTCCTTGAGTCTCCGGTGGTCCGGTCCGAGGTGCTATGCCTCTCAATCACCTGGGACCAATATCAAAATCTGCATAGAAGTGCAATGTAGTATTAGTACAACAGACCTTATGTACTGCCTAACCTCAACGAAGTAGTGACGAGGCTAACATAATACGCCCACAGATAAAACATGTGTATTTGAACACTATATGTACTACTAACAACAATGAAAGAACGAGACAAGTAATATCAAGGAGGGGACATGCTGAGGGGATCACAAGATAAAGAATCACAACAGTAATAAGAAATAGATCAACCGATATACCTTGAACATATAGGAACAAGTAAACAGAGTAAAAGAAAATGCACGGCACTACACTTCGTGCTTTTACTCTCAACCTCACCATATGAATCAATAGAAACAGCACGACATTATCCTTCGTGCATTAGCTCTCTCATAACATGACACGACATTACCCTTCGTGCATTAAGACTCACTATATGGCACAATATTGTGAGCACGTGATTTTTGCCCTATATATGAGTTATTCCAAAAAATCCAAACAAAATAATTTTTTCTTTATTTTTACAATTTTGTATATTTTGGTGTCATTTTCTGATATTTATTGCATTTTTGTGTTAATTGGTTGCATAATAATTCATATTAAAAAATATAAAATAGGCATTTGCATTAGAGTTTTAAGTTCATATTTTTTTTAGTATTAAATAGGTGTTAATTCATTTTAGAATAATTTTAAGAAAAATAAAAAAATAGTTCATTTTATTGCTTTAATTGAAAATAGTTACAAAATAGTTTTTAAAATAATTTTAGGCCATTAATTAGTTTAGTTTTTAGTTTTATTTTTATTTTTTGCATTTTTACAAAATAAAAAAAATACAAATATACAAAATACAAAAGTACAAAATGAAGTACAAAATCAAATAAATAAAAGAAATAAAAATAGAAAAGAAAATTGAGGGCTGCCCAGATTGGGCTATGCCAGCCCAAAGACCAAAACAGATTATCTTAGCCCAAATTTAATTCCTTAAAGTCACACACGCCCAGGCCAAAATATTCTCACCTGGTCCAGCCCCATCTATGCAAAACGACGTCGTTTAATGTGGATCGTCTATTCACCTTCATCCAATGACCCTAGTCCTTCCTCCCACATTAATTAAAAGAGACTTTTTCCTATCTATACCATATATGAATCTTATTACAAAAAATGTGCATATTTGGTAAATTACCCACCTTGTCCACTATTTTTCTACAATTTTTATACCATTCATTAACTAGTAATTAATAGTAGCTAAATCTTCCTAATATGGCGCGCTAAAAATCAGGAAAAGAATATCCTAATTGATTTAGTGACCTTAAGTTCAAATTTAAACGCAAATCCTTTATCTGATCTCTCCCGAATTTTTTTCGTAATTCAAAAAAAAAAACTTCAGCAAACTGAAATCAAATCTGTTCTTCATTTTTTTTCTCAATCCACAAGTCAACAAATAATAAAATATAGAACAATACCTCAGCAACATCATTCAATCATGTCCAAAAATCCCAATCATGCTACAATTGAATGGAAAAAATTCTGTTTATAAAAAATGGGTCTCATCTCTGTATTTTTTGAGAAGAAGAAGGAATGGAGAATAGGAAGTCTGATTTTATATTAATATTTACAAAATTCTTACATTTATCTACAAATAAACTACAAATTAATTTAAATATGTATAAAGCAGTATTAGTTTTAAGGGTATCTGTGAAATTACTACATTTATACTACACTTAAACTACGATCTATGTTGAAAAAAATGTAGACTACAAAATTTTCTATTCATCTATAAAATTCCTACAAAAAAACTACAAATAAGTTTTAATATTGTATAAAGTTGTATTGTGTTTAAGGGTATCTACAAAATTACTATATTTATACTACATTAAACTACAATCTATGTTGGAAAAAATATTGACTACAAAATTTTCTCTTCACCTACAAAATTTATTTCAAAACAACTACAAATCAGTTTAAGTATTGTATAAAGTTATATTATTTTTAAGAGTATCTTCAAAATTACTATATTTATACTACAATTAAACTACAATTTATGTTGAAAAAAAATATTGACTACAAAATTTTCTCTTCACCTACAAAATTTTTACAAAAAAAAAAAATTACATATCAATATAAGGTTTCAGGGTGAAACTTAGTCTTTAAAAGTTGAATCTTTGAATCAAAGTCAGAAGAAGGGGTAGGGGATTGATTGAGGGTAATAAGGTTTCATACATGGCATAGGAATGTAAAACTCCCTTATTTAAACACTAGAGAAATGGTACTCATTCAGCGTTGCTTTCTTCAATTTGCTTACTGCATTTCTAATATGCAAAGCCATGGGCGATTTGTATATTGATCTTCTCGATCAACGCTTTCTTCAATTTGCTTACTGCATTTCTAATATGAAAAGTCATGGGCGATTTGTATATTGATCTTCTCGCTCTTGTCAAATATTTGTACAGAGATGCTTAGGAAGGAATTGGGATACCTGTTGCTACTTGTTTGCAGTGCCCGTACATTGGGATATATGTGGATCCCTTTAATTAAGGAGCAAAATATGCCCATTAATTAGATCATTAATTAATTATGGTATAGAATTAGTAATTTAGTATACGGGTTCGTAATTAAATCAAACCTTAAACATTGAGGGTAATAAGGTTTCATATATGGTACAGGAATATAAAAATTTCTAATTAAAAGTCCGAAAAAATCACTTTTTGTAACCTAGGACTCATTGTTTAAGTCACCATCTTTATCGCCGCCTCTGTTACCTGAAACCGCCGTCCGGCGGCATTTAATCTCCAAACCCTAATAAAATCTTACCATAGCTTCCATTTTCTTCCCACGTCATGAATATATGGACTTTTTCTACCAAATCTCCCTCGAGTCCTCCAAAATCCCTAAACCCTAGTGCCGCCACAAAATTCTCTGGTGGCGGCGCCGTCTCAAATCCATCGAACAAGTCGAGCGTTGGTCAGATTTCAAAACCTAGGTGTGTCTGGTCCTGGCGAAGAACAAGCGGGTGGTACTTTTTTGGGGAGTTAAATCGAAGGTTATCGTTGTTTTGTCCGGGTTTTCGTTAGGTATTTTTTCTATCCCATTTTAGTTTAATCTCTTCCTTCCTCTTCTTTTGCTTTCTTCGTGTTGCTTGTGCTGATAGCAGTAATGTTCTTAGGTTAAAATGGTTTACTCAATCAGTATTTAGAGTTTACAAATAGGACTTGGGTCGAATTGTTAATTGTTTGATTGCTTCTTTGCGGATTGGTTTTGTAAATAATGACATGAATCTGATTATAGGTTTGGGCCTACTCATATTAGAATTAGATTAAATCATAATAGTTTAAGTTCTAAATGGGACGCTGATTACTAGTTTGTTCATGATTCTTTGTCGATCTTATATCCTTAGTTTTGATTTGATAAATTGACTAACTAATGTAGTTTCGGATTCTGTTTTAATTCATGATATTGTGATTAATTTCGTATGGCTTAAATCAATATTAATTCAGTCACTATTTAAATGTAGGTTTGGTTTTACTGATTTTAGTTTTAGTTTTAGTGTTTTAACAATTTCTTACTTTGTAAATTGAGATTGGTTATAGCTGAAAATTGATAGTTAGTTTAATCAATAATCCTTAATTAGTTTTCAATTGATTAGTAAAATTAGCAGGACAATAAATTCAGGGGTCAAGGTTAGGGCTGGTAGTAATTTCAGGGAACCTCAAGGGCAATTTGGGTAATGGAAAAGGGTAGCTTAATCAAATTTGGTAATTTTAGAATGCAAGTGAGGGTAGAATATGTATTTCAAAGGGATAAGAATATGGTAGATGCAACTAGAACCTTCTCGAATGGGCTTTAGTATAAGTTTTATTAAATTAGGTGTAGTAACTTGTAAGACAAGTCATAAATAAGAGGTAAAAAACAGAAATAACATAGGGACTAATGTGTAAAATAAAAATCTGAAATTTCCTCCCAATTGTGTCTATAAATAGGTCGCCCTTCTACTTGTTGAACTTTTGAACCCTAAAAATTCTCCCCAAAAATATCTATTCAATTCCAGATCTGAAATTAAAATTTTCAGATCCCAATTCCTCTTCCACATCTGAATTCCATCCAAAAAATCCATAAATATTCGAAAAATCAAGAGCAAATCCAAAAATAGCTGCTGATCCATTGAAGTCTTCAGTTTAATGTCAAGTGTAGTTGATTTCGAATGAGTTTGGATCCAATTGAGTTGATTTAGAATAAATTTTGTTCTGTTGAAAGTGATTAATGCACTATGGGATGTTTTCAGGTTTATTAAGTCTATTGAAGCTGTGTTGAGTAAATCCTCCAATTCTACTTGGTTTAAAACAATTTGAAACTCTAAAATTTATTCCTGGTTTGGTCATTGATTATTATGACGACCCGGCCCGTCGTTACGAGAATTACCACCCCGTTATGTTGAAATTGTATGTTTTATGCTTTTATATCGGTGTTAAAGTCTATCGGGTGAGTTAGGAGTGATTTGGATTGGAAATGAGGCATATAGCCTTTTTGAAGGAAACTTGAATAAGGAAAGTCAACCCGAGTTGACTATTTGGTTAGAGGGCTCGGAATCGGATTCTGATGATTCGGTTAGTTCCGGGAGGTGATTTGTGACTTAGGGGAGCGATCGAATTGAATTTGGAGGCCCGGTGTAGAAATAGGCTTGAATTGGCTAAGGTTGAATTTTGGCGAAATCCGAACGGTAGGTGAGATTTTGATCCGGGGGTTGGAATGGAATTCCGACAGTTGCAGTAGCTTCGTTAGGTGATTTTGGACGTGCCTACAAAACTTCAGGTCATTCGGACGTCGTTTGGTCGGGTTTTTGATCGAATGTGTAATTCGGAAAGTTTTTAGAAATTTAGGCTTGAATCCGTGTGTAATTGGTGATTTTGATGTTTAGGATGGTGTTTTTATGATTGGAACAAGTTCGTATCGTGTTTTGGGGTATGTTGGTGGTTTTCGTTGGGGTCCCGGGGCCTCGGGGTGAATCCGGACCATCATCCGGCATTTGGAAGCAAGAAAAGACCTGCTGTAATCTGCAGATCACTGGGCAGTGATTTGGCCTTCGCGTTCGCGAGGGCACGGCCCGCGTTCGCGTAGGCCAAGTTCGGCAGGCATCGCGTTCGCGAGGGGGGTATCGCGTTCGCGTATTGGAAAGGCTAGGAAGCTTCGCGGACGCGTGAGTGAAGGTCACGTTCGCGTATGAGGGAGTTAGGACGCATCGCGTTCGCGTGGGTTTAGGCCGCGATCGCGAAGAAGGAATTGGCGAGCGCGTTCGCGTGGGAGACTACGCGTTCGCGTAGAGTAATAATCCGGAGGCTGGGAAGTTGACCTTCGCGAACGCGTGAAGGAGTGACGCGTTCGCGATGAAGAAGAGGAAAAAGGCATCGCGTTCGCGTGAGAGGCGTCGCGAACGCGATGAAGAAAATAGGTTGGCAGTGAAGTTAAGTTCAGAACAGAACCAGTCACGGGTTTAATACCCAAAACCTCCATTTTTGAGTTCCAAGAGAAGAAATTGACGGGAGATTGCTGGGAAATCATCGTGGTTTCGTTGGAGGTAAGTTTTGTGGCTTAATTACATCATTTTAACATGAAATCATGGGTTAAATTTCTGTAAATGGAAGATTAAAGGTGGGTTTGAGCCCTAGGCCTAAATTAAAGAAAAACACCGATTTGAGTGGGCAAATGGAGTCCGATTTTGGTAAATTTTATATGCCTAGACTCGTATCGAGATAAGGATTCCGAATATGTAACTTTTGTAATTTTTTGACAAGCGTACCGAAAGTCGGGTTTTGACAACTTTGGGAATTTTGATGTAAATCGAGTTGTATTGATTGGGTGTCGTCCCATTGGCCTAATTTGTTGTATTTCTACTGTATTTGATCGGATTCTACGCGTGCGGAGCTTGATTCTCGTGGCAAGGGCATTGCGGAGTAGTCGTCGCGCCGTATTGAGGTGAGTAATAGATGTGGGTGATGACCAGCAGGTTCGAAACCCCGGTATACCACTTTGTGACGCTGTATAGCGGCGAGACACGCACACTCTTGAGAGTGCGGGGTCGATCATGAACTGGAGACTATAGATTAGTCCAACCTGTTGATACTGTATTATTGGCTATTCTCGAGCCGTTGAACCTCCTTCTTGGACGGTTGAGTATATTGTGGGCTGTGAGCCACTTATTGGATCCCGCGAGGATCGTTATCATTGTCTTATCATATAGACATGCTAGTTTACTACTAGTCCGCAGCTATTTTTGGTTATTATGCTAATTCCAATCTCTGGAACTTGATATTACTGTTTTCTAACCGAAAAATGATAAAAGAGTTTTCAAAAACTACTTTTGAGCTTGCGAGGCTGTATCTGCATATTAGTCGACTAGTAGTGGATCAGGCCGCGCGCCGCAACGAGATATATGTTGGATCGGACCGTACGCCGCAAGAAATCTCTATGAGATGTGTTTGGTCTGTAGAGCCCCTCCGAGTCCGAACCCCCACAGTGAGCACGGGTACCCAAAATTGGAGTCTGGCCTACGCGCCGTAGTGATCATATCATGCATTGCATTGCATTTAGCTACATCTTGCTAGTCGTTATGCTATTTATTGGTATTTGTTGGTACAGTACAGTTGATATTAATTCCGTGACGGGTAGCCGATTATAGCTTTACATAGTGCTTTATCGTGGAATTCTTATCCGCGCTCGTCTTACCCTTGTTTATTACCACCGAGTCCGGCAATACTCATTTTACTCCTCGCACCTCGTGTGCAGATCCAGGTACCTCTCGACAGTGATCCGAGTAGCCGTACGAGGCGACATCCGTGGGATATACGAGGTAGCCGCAGAGTCCGCAGGACCCGATATTCCTTCCTACTATCTTTTGATTTTGTATTGACATTCCTTTCCGCACTTGGTATTCTTGTAAACCTTTATACACTCATGTTCGGTAGAGGCTCATGACTCTTGACCCTTGGTCTATGGGAGTTGATGTATTATGGGACTTGGTTCCCCGTTTTCGTTATATGTATCACTGTTATTTCGTAAATTAATATGCTTAAATGGGCTAAAGAGAGCTTCTAGCCCCGTGGTTGATGTTGATTGGTCAGGCTGGCTTAGCAATGTGTCGGGCGCCATCACGACCGGATTTGGGGTCGTGACAAGTTGGTATCAAAGCCTAGGTTTACTAGGCCCCATGAGTCTTGAGCCGGTTAGTAGAGTCTTGTGGATCGGTACGGGGACGCCTGTACTTATCCTCGGGAGGCTGCGAACCTTTAGGAAAACTTCACTTTTCTCGAACTCTGTCGTGCGATCTTGTTGTTCCGAGAACCGAACTTCTATATTCTATTCTCTCGCGGATGGCGAGAACGCGAGCATCGGACGAGGTGGACGACCTCCATTGCCACCGGGTAGAGGCCGCGGGCGCGGTCGTGCTAGAGGTAGAGGTAGGCGGCCGAGGCAGTGCCACTGACCCGCCCGTTGTACCGGTTCGGGAGCAACCCCGGTGGTCGATGCTCCGGCAGCCCCGCTCGGGGCCGGACTATATCTATTGCTATTCCCGGTCTTCGGGAGACTCTTGCTCAAATATTATCGCTGTGTTCCGGTTTGGCTCAGGTAGTTTCAGCCACCGCTACCGTAGCGACATCTCAGTCCGGGGGTGGTCAGCAGACCCCCTGCAGCTCGCACACCGACTCGGTTGTTTAGGGACTTCAGACACCGGAGCGGTCCCCGCTTCGGTGGTTGCACCGGTTATTCCTCCAGCCGCACCAGCTCCAGCTCCAGAAGCATATGGTTCAGAGTTATGCCCGATGACGAGCAGCGTCATCTTGAGAGATTTGGTAGACTTCGACCACCCCATTTCAGTGGCGTCGAGGGCGAGGATGCCCGTGGTTTCTTGGATAAGTTGTCGAGAAATGTCGCGTACGTGCCGGTATTCTCGAGTCCGGCCGGAGTTTTATTTACTACCTTTCAGGTTCATCGGTCCCGCATTTGATTGGTGGGAGGAGTTTGAGAGGCGTAGGCTCGCTAGAGCAGAGCCCCTCACATGGCAGCAGTTCTCTACTTTCTTTCTAGAGAAATATGTACCTCGGTCTCATCGCGAGGAGCTACGTCGCCAGTTCGAGTGGTTGATTCAGGGCGACATGTCTGTGACCCAGTATGAGCTTAGATTCACTCGGTTGGCTAGGCATGCCACATGGATGATCCCCACTGATAGGGAGAGGATCAGGAGGTTCATTGATGGCCTCAACTACTCTATCTGTATTCTTATGACCAGCGAGCGAGTTCTGTCATCATCGTTTGAGCAGGTTGCCGATATGGCACGCTCCATCGAGGCGGATCGTCGCCGAGAGAGAGAGGAGCGGGAGGCCAAGAGGCCTCGTGGTTCGGGCAGTTTCAGTGGTGCTCCATCTGGAGGGCATTCCCAGCAGAGCAGAGGTCGCTCATCTAGACCTTCTCATTCAGGCCGCCCAGAGCAGAGCGGAGGTTCTTATGGTCGTGGTCGACAGGGGTTTCAGCAGGGTCGGTCATCGCTTGGTGCCCTCCCAGCCCAGAGTGCAACACCTACTTCTCCAGCACCAGGTGCATATTATGAGTGTGGTGAGTTTGGCCACATGAGGAGACAGTGCCCTCGACTACGTAGGGGCAGGACTCAGCAGAGGGATCAGCCCTCCTCTTCAGCACCATCTCAGTCTAGTAGAGGTGGAGGTCAGTCTTCTCGTGGTCGCCCCAGGGGCGAGGAGAGATCTGGTGGAGGCCAGGCGCGATTCTACGCACTTCCCGACAGGCGTGATGCAGTTGCCTCCGATGTAGTGATTACAGGTATCATTTCTGTCTGTCACAAAGATGCCTCTGTTCTATTTGATCCAGGGTCCACATATTCTTACGTGTCCTCTTATTTTGCACATCACTGGGTGCGACTCGTGGTAGTCTTGATTTACCTGTTCATGTATCCACCCCCGTGGGTGATACGATCATTGTGGATCATGTCCATAAATCCTGTGTTATATCTGTTGGAGGTCTGGAGACCCAGGCAGATATGTTATTGTTGGGGATGGTGAACTTTGATGTTATATTGGGTATGGACTGGTTGTCTCCATACCATGCTATATTGGACTGTCATGCTAAGACCAGTTACGTTGGCCATTCCTGGTATTTCTCAGATTGAGTGGCGGGGTTCGACCGATTTCGTCCCTAGCCGTGTTATTTCGTTCCTAAAAGCTCGGAAGATGGTTGAAAAAGGGTGTTTATCGTACTTAGCTTTTGTGAGAGATGTGGAGCTGAGTCTCCTAGCATTGATTCTGTACCTGTTGTAAGGGGCTTCCCAGATGTATTCCCCTCAGACCTGCCGGGCATGCCGCCGGACAGGGATATTGATTTTGGCATTGACTTGGTGCCGGGCACTCAGCCCATATCCATTCCTCCTTATCGAATGGCACCAGCCGAGTTGAAAGAACTAAAAGAGCGGCTTCAAGAACTTCTGGATAAGGGTTTCATCCACCCTAGTGTGTCCCTGTGGGGTGCGCCGGTGTTGTTTGTTAAAAAAAAAGATGGCTCCATGCGGATGTGTATTGATTATAGGCAATTGAACAAAGTGACAGTGAAGAACAAGTACCCTCTACCGCGCATAGATGATTTGTTTGATCGGTTACAGGGTGCAAGGGTGTTTTCTAAGATTGATCTTCGTTCAGGCTATCATCAGCCAAAGATCAGGGACTCGGATATTATGAATACTGCCTTCAGAACCCGATATGGTCATTATGAGTTTCTTGTGATGTCGTTTGGGCTGACCAATGCCCCAGCAGCATTTATGCATCTGATGAACAGTGTGTTCGGGCCTTATTTGGATTCATTTGTGATTGTGTTCATTGATGACATTCTAGTCTACTCCCGTAGTCGGGAGGAGCATGCTCAGCATTTGAGTATTGTGTTGCAGAGATTGAGGGAGGAGAAGCTATATGCTAAATTCTCCAAGTGCGAGTTTTGGCTCGAGTCCGTGGCATTTCTGGGACATGTGGTGTCTCGTGATGGTATTCAGGTTGATCAGAAAAAGATAGAGGCGGTGCAGTGTTGGCCTAGACCGTCCTCAGCTACAGAGATCAGGAGTTTTCTTGGCTTGGCGGGGTATTATCGCCGGTTTGTTCAGGGATTTTCATCCATTGCTTCTTCATCGACTAAATTGACCCAGAAGGGTGCACCATTCGTGTGGTCGGATGAGTGCGAGGAGAGCTTTCAGAAGCTCAAGACAGCTTTGACCACAGCTCCAGTGTTAGTATTGCCATCAGCTTCGGGTTCATATACCGTTTATTGTGATGCCTCGAGAGTGGGGATATGTTGTGTATTAATGCAGGAAGGAAAGGTAATTGCTTATGCTTCTCGGCAGTTGAAGCCGCAGGAGAAGAACTATCCTGTTCATGACTGGGAGCTAGCCGCCATTGTTCATGCATTGAAGATTTGGAGGCACTATTTGTACGGCGTGTCTTGTGAGGTGTATACCGACCATCGTAGTCTCCAGCACTTGTTCAAACAGAAAGACCTTAATTTGAGACAACGGAGATGGCTAGAGTTGTTGAAGGATTATGACATTACTATATTATATCATCCGGGGAAGGCCAATGTGGTGGCCGATGCTTTGAGCCTGAAGGCGGTCAGTATGGGGAGCTTGGCATATATTCCAGCTGAGGAGAGGCCATTTGCTTATGATGTTCAGGTGCTAGCCAATCGGCTAGTGAGGTTAGATATTTCGGAGCCCAGCAGGGTATTGGCTCGTGTTGTATCTCGGTCATCTCTATATGATCGTATTCGTGAGCGCCAGTATGATGATCCACATTTGGCTGTCCTTAGGGACAGAGTTCAGCATGATGATGCTAGAGATGTCACCATTGATAGTGACGGCGTATTGAGGATGCAAGGCCGGATATGTGTGCCCAATGTTGATGGCCTTCGTGAGTTGATTCTGGAGGAGGCCCATAGCTCGCGGTATTCTATCCATCCAGGAGCCGCTAAGATGTATCAAGATTTGAAACAGCACTATTGGTGGAGAAAGATGAAAATGGACATTGTCAGACATGTAGCACGGTGCCTCAACTGTCAGCAGGTTAAGTACGAGCACCAGAGGCCCGGTGGTGTATTTCAGCGCATTGTTATTCCCGAGTGGAAATGGGAGAGGATCACTATGGACTTTGTTACTGGACTCCCTCGGACGGCGAGGAAGTTTGATTCTGTATGGGTGATTGTGGATAGACCGACCAAGTCAGCTCACTTCATTCCAGTTAGTACTACCTACTCATCGGAGCGGTTGGCAGCGATCTTTATTCGAGAGATTGTTCGGTTGCATGGAGTTCCGGTGTCTATCATATCCGACAGGGGTACTCAGTTCACTTCTCAGTTTTGGAGAGCATTTCAGCGAGAGATGGGTACGCGGGTTGAATTGAGTACAGCATTTCACCCCCAGACAGACGGACAGTCTGAGCGCACTATTCGGATCTTGGAGGATATGTTGCGAGCTTGTGTGATTGATTTTGGTGGTTCGTGGGACGAGTTCCTACCACTTGCCGAGTTTGCCTACAACAACGGTTATCGGTCGAGTATTCGGATGGCCCCGTATGAGGCATTGTACGGCGGACGGTGTAGATCCCCGTGGGATGGTTTGAGCCTCGGCGAGGTTAGATTGATAGGGACCGAGCTAGTCCAGGATGCTCCGGATAGAGCAAAGTTGATCCAGGAGAGGCTTCGTACAGCACAGAGTCTCGTCGGAAGAGTTATGCGGACCGTAGAGTTCGAGAGTTGTCTTTCATGGTCGGTGACAGAGTATTGTTGAAGATCTCACCCATGAAGGGTGTCATGAGGTTTGGGAAGAAAGGAAAGTTGAGTCCCGGGTACATTGGTCCTTTTGAGATACTTAGGAGAGTTGGAGAGGTGGCATATGAGTTGGCCTTGCCGCCCAGCCTATCCAGCGTTCATCCAGTATTCCATGTGTCTATGCTCCGGAAGTACATTGGAGATCCGTCTCATGTATTAGACTTCAGTACCATTCAGCTTGATGGTAATCTAACCTATGATGTAGAGCCTATTGCTATTTTGGGACGTCAGGTGAGAAAATTGAGGTCTAAGGAGATTGCATCAGTTAAGGTTCAGTGGAGAGGTCGACCCGTGGAGGAGGCCACTTGGGAGACCGAGCGGGAGATGCGGAGCAGATATCCTCACTTGTTTGAGACTTCATGTATGTTTCTTGACCCGCTCGAGGACGAGCATTTGCTTAAGAGGGGGAGAATGTGACGACCCGGCCCGTCGTCACGGGAATTACCACCCCGTTATGTTGAAATTGTATTTTTTATGCTTTTATATCAGTGTTAAAGTCTATCGGGTGAGTTAGGAGTGAATTGGATTGGAAATGAGGCATATAGCCTTTGTGAAGGAAACTTGAATAAGGAAAGTCAACCCGGAGTTGACTATTTGGTTAGAGGGCTCGGAATCGGATTCTGATGATTCGGTTAGTTCCGGGAGGTGATTTGTGACTTAGGGGAGCGATCGGAATTGAATTTGGAGGCCCGATGTAGAAATAGGCTTGAATTGGCTAAGGTTGAATTTTGGCGAAATCCGAACGGTAGGTGAGATTTTGATCCGGGGGTCGGAATGGAATTCCGACAGTTGTAGTAGCTTCGTTAGGTGATTTTGGATGTGCCTGCAAAATTTCAGGTCATTCGGACGTCGTTTGGTCGGGTTTTTGATCGAATGTGTAATTCGGAAAGTTTTAAGAAATTTAGGCTTGAATCCGTGTGTAATTGGTGATTTTGATGTTTGGGATGGTGTTTTTATGATTGGAACAAGTTCGTATCGTGTTTTGGGGTATGTTGGTGGTTTTCGTTGGGGTCCCGGGGGCCTCGGGGTGAATCCGGACCATCATCCGGCATTTGGAAGCAAGAAAGGACCTGCTGTAATCTGCAGATCACTGGGCAGTGATTTGGCCTTCGCGTTCGCGAAAGCACGACCCGCGTTCGCGTAGGCCAAGTTCAGCAGGCATCGCGTTCGCGAGGGAGGTATCGCATTCGCGTATCGGAAAGGCTGGGAAGCTTCGCGGACGCGTGAGTGAAGGTCGCGTTCGCGTATGAGGGAGTTAGGACGCATCGCGTTCGCGTGGGTTTAGGCCGCGATCGCGAAGAAGGAATTGGCGAGGCCACGCGTTCGCGTGGGAGACTACGCATTCGCGTAGAGTAATAATCCGTAGGTTGGGAAGTTGACCTTCGCGAACGCATGAAGGAGTGACGCGTTCACGATGAAGAAGAGGAAAAAGGCATCGCGTTCGCGTGAGAGGCGTCGCGAACGCGATGAAGAAAATAGGCTGGCAGTGAAGTTAAGTTCAGAACAGAACCAGTCGCGGGTTTAATACCCAAAACCTCCATTTTGAGTTCCAAGAGAAGAAATTGACGGGAGATTGCTGGGAAATCATCAGGGTTTCGTTGGAGGTAAGTTTTGTGGCTTAATTACATCATTTTAACATGAAATCATGGGTTAAATTTCTGTAAATGGAAGATTAAAGGTGGGTTTGAGCCCTAGGCCTAAATTAAAGAAAACACCGATTTGAGTGGGCAAATGGAGTCCGATTTTGGTAAATTTTATATGCCTAGACTCGTATCGAGATGAGGATTCCGAATATGTAACTTTTGTAATTTTTCGATAAGCGTACCGAAAGTCACGTTTTGACAACTTTGGGAATTTTGATGTAAATCGAGTTGTATTGATTGGGTGTCGTCCCATTGGCCTAATTTGTTGTGTTTCTATTGTATTTGATCGGATTCTACGCGTGCGGAGCTTGATTCTCATGGCAACGGCATTGCGGAGTAGTCGTCGCGCCGTATTGAGGTGAGTAATAGATGTGGGTGATGACCAGCGGGTTCGAAACCCCGGTATACCACTTTGTGACGCTGTATAGCGGCGAGACACGCACACTCTTAAGAGTGCGGGGTCGATCATAAACTGGAGACTATAGATTAGTCCGACCTGTTGATAATGTATTATTGGCTATTCTCGAGCCGTTGAACCTCCTTCTTGGACGGTTGAGTATATTGTGGGTTGTGAGCCAGTTATTGGATCCCGCGAGGATCGTTATCATTGTCTTATCATATAGACATGCTAGCTTACTACTAGTCCGCAGCTATTTCTGTTATTATGCTAATTCCAATCTCCGGAACTTGATATTACTTGTTTTCTAACTGAAAAATAATAAAAAGAGTTTTCAAAAACTACTTTTGAGCTCGCGAGGCTGTATCCGCATATTAGCCGACAAGTAGTGGATCGGCCGCGCGCCGCAGCGAGATATATGTCGGATCGGACTGCGCACGCCGCAAGAAATCTCTATGAGATGTGCTTGGGCCGTAGGAGCCCCTCCGGAGTCCGAACCCCCACAGTGAGCACGAGTACCCAAAATTGGAGTCGTGCTACGCGCCGTAGCGGTCATATCATGCATTGCATTGCATTTAGCTACATCTCCTAGCTGTTATGCTATTTATTGGTATTTGTTGGTACAGGTGCAGTGAATATGAATTATGTGACAGGGTAGCTGATTATAGCTTTACGTAGTGCTTTATCGTGGAATTCTTATCTGCGCTGTCTTACCCTTGTTTATTACCACTGAGTCTGGCAAGTACTCATTTTACTCCCTGCACCTTGTGTGCAGATCCAGGTACCTCTCAGCAGTGATCCAGTAGCTGTACGAGGCGACATCTGTGGGATATACGAGATAGCTGCAGAGTCCGCAGGACCCGATATTCCTTCCTGCTGTCTTTTGATTTTGCATTGACATTCCTTTCCGCACTTGGTATTCTTGTAAACCTTTATACACTCATGTTCAGTAGAGGCTCATGACTCTTGACCCTTGGTCTATGGGAGTTGATGTATTATGGGACTTGGTTCCCCGTTTTCGTTATATGTATCGCTGTTTTTCGTGAACTAATATGTTTAAATGGGCTAAAGAGAGCTTCTAGCTCCGTGGTTGATATTGATTGGTCAGGCTGGCTTAGCAATGTGCTGGGCGCCATCACGACCGGATTTGGGGTCGTGACAATTATGCTATTGCTAATTTTAGCCTACTATTGCCATTGTATTGCTGCAGTTGACCTCCTATATCTGTTGAAATTTTATTTCCATGTACCTTTTTTTTAGCTTCAAATATTATAAGAAGAATGAGCTCCATTTGAACGTATTTAAGAAGTTCTACAGTGACCAGTTGGTCCACGAACATGTTGCTATATCATGTTTCCTTTAATGCTTGTCATAAACAATGTCATTTGAATAGTTGTTAATTGTGAAGTTAAGAACTTCTGGATTACTGTAATAGGACAGTTTAAATTGCTCGTATAAGCTGGTTTGGTAAAGCGGTTCAGTGTAGCTCTAGTAGATTCAACATTTATTAGCATAACTTTTTTTTTAGATAGTTTAAATGGCCATTTGTTTAGTGTAGTGATTTATTACAACTTTATTAAACTCTATTTTACATAAAATTTGGTATTGCACTAATAGGTATTGAGTTACGTTTAAATATAGGCCCAAAGGGATTTACTAATGACTTGTGAGGGATTTAGCACAGTTTTGGTAATAAGTTTGAAACACTAGCATTTGTTTTATTAAAGGTGTACAAATTCAAAGTTAAACGTGAAAATTCAGATTTTAAAATTAGTTGGAAAATTGAGATACTTGGTAGGTCGTTCAGTTGTTAGTCCAGGGATTGTTAAAGTATAATTGCTGCATTTGATTTCAAAACGCCATTTGAAAAATCAGACATGATTTCTATTGATATTAAAGCTAAATTCAGACCTGTTTACTAATATTGGGGGTTTTAACGCCCTTAGTCCCTTTGTAAAGAGTTTTTATATAAATAGCACTATGTTTACTTTATTTTAAAAATAGCACATTTATTTACACTTAAAGCATTCAAGATTCTTTACATGATATTTAATTTCTTAAACGTAAATACTTAAGCATAATTTAAGGGATGATTGAACCACATTAATTTGTTAAAATATTCTCTCTTGTCACTAATCTAAATTTACTATTTTCTTTGCATTTTGACTCCGAATAGGTGCTCTAAGGAAAAGGGTCTCTTTTTCATAATTCTTTCGTACACAATCTAAATCAATACATATTCCATAATCTTTTTTTCACTTCCACAAATAAATACTCACCCAAATACCTTAAAGATATTGAAAAGAAACAATCGTAGGAATTTATTATATTTTTTCTCTAAGTTTTTTATATATATATATATTACATTGTATATTGTATAGTTAAAGTTTAAAAGTTTAATATTATACTATGTATATAATAGGTGTATTTCGTGAATTAGATTTACAATGAAATGTTATACAAATATTATATTTATTGTATAAATTAAAGAAAAAGTATTTTTTAGGCTTGAAGATACATAGTTATACAATATATATAATTGGTATATTTAATTTATATATTATATTATTTATGCTACTGCAAAGCTAGTCCTTTATGTTTTTTTCTTCCAACTTTTTCTGTTGTATTGGACTAGATGGTGAAGACTATCTAAAAGGAAGAAATAATGATTATGAAGAGAGAAGAATAAGTTAATGAAATTGATATAGTAAGCATTAATTAAGTGTCATATATTTATGAATTTTTGGAATGGATGCATCACGTTGCTACAAGGATTGAAAACAAAAAGGTTATTATAACGAGATTGTAGGCTTAAAATGAGGGTTCCTATTCTGGCAAGAGGTTGCTAAGATAGTAAATTTTTCATGGCTACAATTGGAATATTCATTTTAATACTATAGATCTGCAAATTATTTTTTTACATTGCCTAGTTATGAAATCTTCTCAAAAAAAAATGTTTACTAATAGTGGGCTTAATTGTGTTACTAACAGACCCAGTCAAATAAGAGTATTTTGTATTATTTTCCTCCGTTTGGGCCATCCTGCAAAGGGCCTAGAATTGTGTTTATTTGTTAATACTAATCTTACCAAACAGAAAATTAATTTAGTAATAAATTTGGGTTTCAGGTTAGGTGGTGGATTCAAGCTAAAAGTTTATCCCTTTTGTTTGAACTCGGACTTGAACTTAAGATCCGGATTTTAGTGTGAATTAATTGAGATCCTTTTCTTTTCTTTTAGAGACAAAAAATAAAAATATAAAATATAGTTGCTCTAGGCTTGGTCTTTAATAAATAAAATGAGACGAGCCTCGCCAAATCAAAATACACAATTGCGGAACCCTCATTAATTGCTTAATAAAATACTTAAAATTTCGGGACGGGCCGTTTAGCAAATTTTACGGCCTTCCCAAAATATAACAACACGTTAGTCGCTTTAAGCGCGTTCTAATTAAATTACTTTCCTAAATATGGGTGTGTATTTCATGCAACCCAAATCCAAATCTAAATATGTCGAATAAGAATGTATCAAGGATCCGAGTGCATTTCATGCGACGTGATCCGAAAATATATTCTTAAACGATGTTCACTTTCTTAAATAAAATAATTGATAAAAAGCGGTAATTAATTCTAAAATTGCACAAGTAGGGTAACAAGTATAAAGATTATATTCTAGCCAAATATAACAGTTGAGCGACCGTACTAGAACCACAGAACTCAGAAGTGCCTAACACTCAGAATTTATTATCCAGATTTCTGGTTCGCGACTGTTAAACAGAGTCAAACCCTTCCTCGATTCGTGATTCAAACCGGTGACTTGGACATCATAAATCTCCCAAGTGGCGAGCTGAATCTTAAATAAAAATAAATTTCGTTTCGATTGCCCTTTAAGTGGAAAAACTCCTTTCTTACTATATCCCTTCCTCGAATAGTAGTAAAAGCTGTAAAAGCTTCGGTGTGACAAACATCACCATTCGTGCATTATCACTCACAAAATATGGCACGACATCACCCTTCGTGCATTCAACACTTTCCATCGATCACCAAACAATGAACAATAATAATAGAGAGATGGAAATAACAAGAACAAGTCTTACTTCAACATTTGGCTGTACAATACCAACCTCAACTTTGAATCCATACTCAATCAATAATAATTAAGTAGTCTAAGCATGGATATGACCATTAAAATCAACAATCACAAGTATATGACCCACTCACGTGCTCTGAGCCAACAAAAAATAGGTACTCGTCACCTCACCTATACTTTGTATCCAACACTCAAACACGTAGCACATACGCAAATAAGACCTAATGCATCAAGTCAAGATTAACCACGATATTTACTTCTCTCCAACAGCCAAACTCAAAGCTCAACCACAACTTTACCTCTCAAATAAGACTCCAAAACAATAGAATTTAGCAAATTACAAACCAAACGATTCAAATAAAGCTTTGGGAACTACTCACGATTGCAAAAAATTCAATTTAGACAATTTTTGAAAAAGTCAACACCCGAGCCCGCTCCAACCCCGAAATTCGAACTGAAACCCGATTACTCATTATTCCCCATCCCAATTATATAATTGGTTTTGGAATCTGATCTCAATTTGAGGTCTTAATCCCCAATTTATCAATCCACCTTGAAAACCTTAGATTTAGGTTAAAGATTTGTGAAACGTAATGAAAAATTGAAAGAAAATCTTTGAAAAATCACCTAGAGGGTTTCCTATTTTGAAAGTTATGAAAAATGAGCAAAAGTCCTGTCCAAGTCAAGTTTTACCGGCTGCAAATATCGAAAATACAATATTTGTGATGCTCGCAAATGCGAAGGAGCCATCGTAAATGTGAAGCCATTCACACTTTCACTGTCTTCGCAAATGCGACTCAATGATTACATTTGCGATCACTGCTCTCCCACACTCACTTGGCAAATGCGAAGTATTTCTCGCAATTGTGATAACTATATGGCACAACTAATCTTAGCATTTGGGATGAGTAGATCACAAATGCGATACTGTCATGCTTGCAAATGCGAACCTTGATCTCACAAATGCGATATCAAAGGCCAACTCCGAGAAACAGCAGACACCGGCAAAATGGTCAAGTCCAATTCCACTATGTAGCCTATCCGAAACTCACCCGAACCTTTGCGGCTCTAAACCAAAAGTGCACACTAGTTTAAAAATATCATACAAACTTGATTACGCAATAAAATCACCAAAATAATACCCTAAACTACGAATTTAGCACCAAATCAAATAAAATTTTCAAGAAAACATTGAAATTTATATCTTCTAAACTGGACGTCCGAAGCACGTCACACCAACTTTGTTTCTTACCAAATTTCACAGACAAGTCATAATATTGTATTGGACCTATACTAGGTTTTGGAACAAAAATACGAACCTGACATCCAAAAAGTCAAACCTTTGTCAAATATTTTTATTTCATTAAGCCTTTAACTTTCAAATTTCGATAAAGTCCGATATCTCGGGCTAGGGATTTACGATTTTAATTCTAGGCATACGACAAAGTCTCAAATTATTATACAGACCCATCGGGATCGTCAAAACAAGAACTCGGGTCCATTTACCAAAAATATTGACCGAAGTCAAATTAAATAAAGTTTTTTGGCAAAATTTCTCATTTTATCAACTTTTAACATAAAGACATTTCGAAAATATGCTCGGATTGAGCACGTAAATTGAAAATGTTAAAAATAAGATTTTAAGGCTTTAAAGCGTAGAATTGATTTCTAAAATATAAGATGACCTTTCAGGTCATCACATATATATTGCATTTGTGATGAATTAATAATTAGTAAATTATTTTTATTTATTATTGGATGATTGAACAAAAGTGGTTCCATTGTATAAGAACAAAGGTGATATCTAAAGTTGTAACAATTATAGGGCTATTAAATTACCGAGTCATACCACAAAATTATGGAGAGGGTCATTGAAGTGAGGGTGAAGATGACAGTATTGTATCCAACAACCAGTTCGGGTTCATACCAAGTCGTTCTACCACATAAGTTATACACATTGTTAGGAGGTTGGTGGAAGTGTACAGAGAGAGAAGCAAAGCTTTGCACATGGTGTTTATGACCTAGAGAAAGCATATGATAAGGTTCCTAAAGAAGTTCTCTAGAGATGCTTGGAGACAAGGTGTGTCAGTTCTCTATATTATGGCGATTAGAGACATGTATGATGGGGATAAAACTCGGGTTAGGACAACAGGACGTGGCTCTGAGCATTTTCCGATTGAAATGGGGTTACTCTAAGGCTCTGCGCTCAGTCCGTTCTTATTCGTGCTAGTGGTGGATGCGTTAACAAACCATATTCAAGGGGAGGTTCCATGGTGCATGCTATTTGCCGATGACATAGTTCCGATTGATGAGTCAGGAGTCGGTGTTAACAAGAGACTAGAAGTTTGGAGACAGACTTTTGAGTCTATAGATCTCAAGCTGAGTAAGACCAAGACGGAATACATAGAGTGCAAGTTCAGTACCGAGCCGAGGGAAGCGTGCATGGACGTAAAGCTTGAATCTCAGATCATCCCCAGTAGAGGCACTTCAAGTACCTTGGTCGGTTATCTAGAGGATGGGGAGATCGACGAGGATGTCACACACCATATTAGGTGAGATTGGATGAAGTGGAGATTAGTATCCAGAGTTTTGTGTGACAAGAGAGTGCCAATGATACTCAAAGGTAAGTTCTATAAAGCATTGGTTAGACCAGCCATGATGTATGGGGATGGGTGGTTGCCTGTTAAGAACTCACATATCCTAAAGATGAAAATAGAAGAAATGAGGATGTTGAGGTGGACGTGGGGGCACCCTAGGATGGAAAAGATAAGAAATGATGATATTCGGGAGAAGGTGCACATGGCTTCCATTGATGACAAGATGCGGGAAGCGAGGCTCAGATGGTTCGGACATTTATAAATGAGAAGCCAAGATGCTCCAGTAAAGAGGTGTGAGTGATTGGTTGTGGAGAACATGAGAAGAGGTAGAGGTAAGAAGTATTAGGGAGAAGTGAACAAGCAGGATATGGCGAGACTTCCAATTTTCGAGGACATGACACTTGATAAGAAGTTATGGAGGTCGAGTTTAGGCTAGGAGGTAGTTGAGTCTTGTGTTACCTTGTACTGTTGTGAGCCTAGTTTGGTAGGGTTTTTGTCTGAATAGCTAGGGACATTATCGTGTCTTACTATTTTCTCTTTTCGGTGCAGGTACCTATTTACTAGCCATTATTTTTGTTTTGCATTTTTTCTTCTGCATTTTATGTTCATATTTTCCCTATGATCTCTATGGTGAAACTAATATTATCTCATTTTTGTTTTTCTTATTATCTTGAGCCAAGAGTCTTCCGAAAATAGCCTCTTTATTCCTTCGGGGTAGGTATAAGGTCTGCGTACATACTACTCTTCCCAGACCCCGCTTGTAGGATTTTACTGGGTTATTGTTGTTGTTGTAGTACTGGATGATTGATCAAAAGTATTAAGATATGAATATAATATAGTGATTTTATAATTTAAGCATAAGTTTTATTTTAATTAAATAATATTTTTGCTTAGGGAAATATCCAAATTTCACTCAAAATTATGCGAAGTGATTCAAATTTGTCATCCATTAACAACACGTGTATTTCCTAAGGGTTTTTGTATTTTGGTGAATTTGAGAGAAGAAGGAAGAGTTGTAAGATGTTTGGGTGAGTTTTTTATCTATTATAAACGGGTCGAGTCGGCGGATTGGGTGTATAGATGAGTTTGTATGCTTTGTTTGGGTTTTAATTATTGTAGTTGGTCCAAACGACCAGGTAAAAACAATAAATTGGCTTGTAGAGGCGGAGTTAGGATTTAAAATTTATGGGCTCGGGATTCTAAATCTTTTAAGTTACTGAGTTCTAAATTAATAATTTATACATATTTGACAAATTTCTTAAAATAAATACATAGTTTGAATGAAAGATAATGAGTTCGGCCGAACCCGTTTGGTTATACTTTCCCTCTGCCCCTATCCGCTTGAATGATCATTAAAATACAATAAAAGAATTTGAGTGACTATTATTATAAATGAAAGAAAAATAACTTTACTTTATAATTAACTAATTATACATATAAAGTTTAGTGACCATCTAAGCTAAGTAATAGAACATCAGTATAGCATGGAGTAGTAGTTGAATGTTAGTACTACTATATTACTAGCTAGTAGCAAACCAATAAGGGGTGTGAAGAAAATAAGGTAGCATTTTATATGAGATTTTTTACAAATTTAATTAGCTCCACGAATATTAAACACGTACCCAAAACCAAAAAAAAATTGAAGTACTAGTTGACTGCATAGTAGCTAGTAGCAATAACTGATGTCGTCGTACATATACTTGGCCAGAATACTGCTACCTCCAATCACTTCAAATTAATGCCAAAAACCTTTCCCTTTCTCACAAAATACCCTCTTTCCCCAAAAGCCACTATCCTCAATCATTACTCCTTCCTTCTACATATTTTTCACCTTTCTATATATATCTATTTCACACAAATGGATTTAGTCCCATCTTCTTCTTCTTGTTGCTCCTTTTCTTGGAAAGAAAATCTCACTAACACACAAAAAACTCATTTTCTTGATTCGTAGATAATATTCAGGTGACTCAACTCAGCTCGATTATTTCCACTTTTACATGCCAAGAAACTAGAGATCAAGCACTTATTACACACATTTAATTCCTACATTGTCCTTTTCCATTTCCTCTTACTAACCATATAACTATATCTGAAGTAAATACTCTCTCTTGACTTGTACCTATAAAGTCATAAAAGTTCACAACCTGTTTCTCCTTATTTCAAGTATATCAATCTTTTCAGTTCACCTTAAAAGAAGGGGTCTTTGTCTTGTTCTAACTCTGTTGACTTTTCTTCACACCCCATTTTTGTTCAAGATCTGATAAACCCTAAAAGTGAAAAAAAAAAAAACATAAGCTGCAGCTGAAAAAAGGGTTATTTTTTGTAATGGATTTTGTCACAGCACAAGGAAATCATACTTCAGGTAACAATATGGTTCAAGGTACAAACTTTCTTTCCAACAGTACTACTATCATTCCGTCCTCAGCTCCTCCATTGAGCCGGTATGAGAACCAGAAACGTCGAGATTGGAACACTTTTTGCCAGTACTTGATGAGAAATCACCATCCTCCACTTTCACTTCCTCAATGCAGTGGTGCACATGTCCTAGAGTTCCTCAGGTACATTGACTCGTATAATCATCTCATTTAAAAGTTTATTATAAGAGCGTGTTTAGTACGGCTGAAATGATATAGTATTTGAACAATATTTCCACAGAAAAAATCTTTTTTCTGAACGAAAGTTTTTTGATGTTTGGTGAAGGAGTTAATTAAATACAACAGTAGCAGCAACAACAACAACACCAACTCAATTTAATCTTACTTAGTGGAGTCTGGGAAGGGTAGTATGTATGCGGACCTTATCCCTACTCTCAAGTAGTGGGTTTGTTTTCAAATAGACCTTCGTCGTCCTTCCTTCAAGAACTTTCCACTGGCGAGACTCGAACTCACAATATTTCGGTTAAAGAGTTAAATATTAATTAACAATTGATAATGATAATAGCAAAGTTGATAGGGTTTTGATAAATTTTTTGTTTTAGAATTGGTTTTAATGTTTAACTAGTGTTAGTTAAAAAATAAAGATGATGTAAAAGTAAGTTAAGAGTTAAGATAATTGTGAAAGAAAATGAGTTAATGCCCAAGAATATTTTCTTGCCAATTATTAAAACACCAAAAGATACTTATTTTCTTAAAAATCATTTTCTATCATACTAATTTTTATTTACTTAATTATGTGTTCAACAGGTACCTAGACCAGTTCGGAAAGACGAAAGTCCACAACCAAAATTGTCCATTTTTTGGGCTAAAAAATCCTCCAGCACCTTGCCCTTGTCCTTTAAGGCAAGCATGGGGAAGTCTAGATGCATTAATTGGTAGACTTCGAGCTGCGTATGAAGAAAATGGTGGAAAACCAGAAATGAACCCATTTGGAGCTCGAGCTGTGAGGCTATTTTTAAGAGAAGTGAGGGATTTTCAGTCAAAATCTAGAGGGATTAGTTATGAGAAGAAAAGGAAGAGATCATCTACAACAAATGATCAGAAAATAGCAGTGGCTGCTGCAGGTGCAACTTTATGTGGACAGACAAATATTTAGTAATATTTGAGTGATTATATTGTGTAATAGAAATTAATATATATATAGGAGAAATGTGAAATTAGGACATGATTTTGCATGCATCCTAGAGTTTATTATAAGGTGGTCTTATTTTAATTAGTATATGATCACCATTAACCTTTCTTCTTCTTCTTTTTTCTCCTTTGGTGTTTGTTTCTATGTTGATGGTAATAAAATTATATGACATAGATAATCATATTGTGGTTATCTCTTTTCCCCCCTTAATTAATTAATGAATAAACATATATACGGATAACATAAAAAATTAAGTATTGTGTATTTTAACTTGATTTAGTCGGTAATTTATTCAACTAACCGAGGAGCAGAAGGAAGGAATGACCAACCTTGAGCTCAAGCTGACTGAGGCTGTTTCCGCGTTGCATAGAGAGGTTGAGATTCTCAAGCAACAACTAGAGGCAGTAAGGCTTGCCGGTAACACGGGTCCTATGATGGTTCGTGATAACAGAATGGATGCCCCTAAACCCAAAGAATTTAGAGGCGAAAGGAATGCTCAAGAAGTAGAGAACTTCATTTGGAAGTTGGAAGACTACTTTGAGCACCTTTGCATTGTTGATGAAGCTGCCAAGATCCGAGCAGCAACAATGTATCTAAACGATACCGCCATGCTTTGGTGGCGAAGGAAGAAAACCGAGATGGAGAAAGGCACTTGCTCCATCAAAATTGGGCCAAACAAGAGTTGCAGCGACGTCAAGTTAAGGACGTCGATGAAGCTATCGCCGTGGCTGAATCCTTAACGGATTTTAGGACGGAAGCCACCAAGTCAAGGGACACCAAGAACAAACCCATCAGATCTGGAGGAGATCGTACATATGGGGACAAAGGCAAGCAAATTACTAGCCCGAATCGTGATTCCAAAGGAGAAGGCAACCGCAATTCTCACTGGCGCGACCGGTATAATGAGAAGAAGAAGGCAAACGGTCCTCGCAATGGTTGCTATCTTTGCAAGGACCCTGGCCATCACTACAGAGATTGTCCTTCCTTGGGCAAACTCGGTGCCTTAATCGCAGCTGATCGGAGACAAGGAGGAGCTACACAAGACTGGTGCTCCAAATGGTGCCTTCGATGGCCTTACATGTCCCGCCTCAAGAAGCTCCTTCAGTTGCTTCCTTAGCTCCTCTAATTTTGGGGGAGCCATGCGATACGGACCCATGGCAGGTGGCTTTGCTCCTGGAATCAGCTCAATCTGATGATCAACTTCCCTCCGTGGAGGTAAACTTTTGCCCAGACTTTAGCTTTTGCCCAGACTTTGTATATGTATTAAAAAGTTCCAATATATATCAATTTATTTGACCGTCAACTTAATTACTACAATTATTGTTTGACACAAAATATTTACAAGCATTTATGAATTCAAGACAATCAATAAAAATGACAGGCCAATCATAGCAGGTCGTAATCTGAAGTCTAACAAGAAAAAGATAATAGAAATAATTGTGTGGACGGTAGAAAATATTGGTGATCTTTATTCATGATAATGAGTTAATCTGCCTCTTCATAAAGAGGTTCAGATCTTTATAATCATGTTTTGAGAGATCTACCGTTATTCTATCCTTTTTCTTGTGTTCTCACTCTGTGTTTTACTCTATATTTCTTAGAGCCCCCATGGGGAGAGAGTGGAACCTTTTTGCTGATGTCTACCCTTGTATTTATAGACGTTTGCTGTATGAGTTGACTTTCTTGGAGATCGGGCCCACATTACGGAATTATTTCGAGCGTACCCGGAAAGTATCGACCCCGACCAAGGCGTTGGGTGGATGCGGATAATATTCTTGGTCGAGGCGACCTTGGTGCTTGTTATATTTATACTAGTCGAAAGGAACGATCAATCTGATTGACTGGCGTGTGGTTCAATTATGACACATATAGTTAGTCCCTCCGCTTATCATGGTCGCCTCGAAATAGACCCTAATAAGAGGATGTGATCGATTGAAGAACGACCCCTTTCTGTGCGAGGGGGAGGGGGGGATGACAATTGCTTATGACGCCTTACCACTATTCCTTTTTGTATGATGGGGGTATGATCTTGTGTGCGAATATTCATGGCGAATGGAAATGGTCGGTATGCCGTAACCACGGGTTAGGATACGTTTCGTCCATGAGGACTCTTTGGACGCAGGGTCTAGTCACCTCGGCCGATGAGGCGTATGTGTTTACGTGATATCCGAAGTGGTGATCGCGATTTTAGCGCATACTCGTTGATTCTAATCGTGGTGGTGGCGGTTTTGGTGAAACTGAACCGTTTTTTTGACGGTTGGGCTACGTATTTAATGGCGCCTGTCGGTTTCCCGAGGTTTGATTCAGTTGCCTATAAGAAATTTTGGGATACCTGATGTTCAACACTTCTTGGTTTATTTGCAACTCTCATTTCTGGTGAACTCCGAAAGATTCTATTCTTTCTGCAAAACGTTGTTATTTGTTCTCAGTTGGATTCATCATTTTTCCCTTATCTTTTAAGTGATTTTGATCAATGGCTGGCTCTTCTTCTTGTGACGATCTCCCGACATTGGTACCGGTTAATCCTCCAGTGATTGGAAGGCTGTCTCCGGTGCTCGCAGATGACGGTCGGAACGAGGCTGAGAGAGTCCCAACAGTAGACGAAATTCTCCTGGCAGCGGGAAACCTAGCAGTGGACTTCACCGCAGACGGAGAAGACGATCCGGTGGATGAGTCTCCATTAATGGGGCAAGTGGGCATGACCCACTTACGTGAACAAGGGCTCATCTCTTCTCATGCCGATATTGTGCTAGCCTGGCCGGAAGAGCGGGTCCACATCGATCATGCCGAGTACTGTGTATTTTACTCTTATCCCCTCAGGCTGGGGTTCAGGGTTCCCCTTCCCAACCTGGTAGTTGATTTTTGCTAATGTGTATCGGGGGCAACTTACCCCATCTTAGTACAAGCTTATAGCGATGTTGCTAAAGTTCGCGGAGTTAGTTGGCCGGACTGTTACGCTGCAACATGTGCTCGCTCTATACGCCCCTCAACGAGTTCGGGAGAGTATAATCCGGATGGTCCTGCACGGGTCACAGGGCTTAGTGGCTGCTATAGATGACGACGTCTAGCCCCGTCAGTTTGAACAATTTTTCTATATCCGGACCGGTCATTTGGTGGTGCACTCTCCAAGATTTCTAGAGACTTGGAATCATAGGCGTAAGTTTTATTTCATTTATTTGATAAGGTCTTACTTCGTTCCCTTTCTTGATTTTCGAGTAGTTATTGTTTTGTTGTTATTTCTATAGCGGACAGGCCACCCCCGTCTTTATTAACCGGTCTGCACGGATGGCTCGAGGTTATCCTTCCGCACACTGAGGGGATCCATTCGTGGTCGTCTTTCTGGAAGAGATACGGTCGGGAGCCGGCTTTAGGTAAGGGATTTTCCTTCTTTGAGTGTATTTAATCATGGTTGTTGCCATGACCTCGGATTGACCCAATTCTGTATTTGCAGGGAGGGTGTACCGCGACAGAGCTCCCCAGTTGGTATTCAGGCGGCCTGGTACGGTTGTCAGATTCTTTGCTGCGCCGGCGGCGGACCAGGTGCCTAGGGCCGCCTCGGTCGAATCTTCCGTGGCGCCGTCTCTTGTGCGCCCTTTAATCTGCGGCGGGGGTCTGTCTGGGGTAGTTCGCCCGTAGGAGGCATCGCCTTTTTGTGACGAGGAGGAGAGGCCTTTAATTAGGCGCATGGTTTTCCCACCTTCGGCCCCTTCAGCAGCTCGGCCCACTGCTATTGATGTGGTAAATGTGGATTCCTCACCCCCTTCCAGGGCGAGGGATAATGTGGGCGCGACGCCCGTCCCAAGTGGTGGGCCGGATGAAGCTCAGGCTCAAAAGGAGCGAAAGGGGAGTGTCGCCCCTACCGCTCAATCCTCTACTCATAGGTTCGAGGTGGGAGAGCCTTCTCGTGTGATTGTGGATATTGGCGGCTTGAGTACTCCTTCTACGGTGATTGTGGATATTGGCGGGAGAAGGATCCATGTCCGATTTTGATTTGGATTCTCAAGACGTCCGCATGTTTCGTGATAGGGTCACAAATGTGACGGTCCATCCGGACGGGAGGCCGCGTGTAATTGAGACTCCAGTGAATGAGAATCCGTTGCTAAGGGATTCTGCTTTAGTGCCGCTGCTTGGTCAGTTGTGTTCTGCGGTCGAAAATGAGTCGCTAAGGGGGGTGACGGATGTGGGTTTGATGAACGAGGTGGTGACGTTGGGAATGAGGGTATGTGCTCTAGGATGATTATTCACTTACGAGCGCCTCGTTTCCCATCTTCTCATGAACTTCTGTATCTGACTCCTTCGCTTCTTTCGCTTTGTCTTGCAGGTGTTTTTGTTGCAGGTGGAGAGCCTTCGTTGGGCTAATGTTCGGTCTGAGGTACTTCTACGGGTTCTCGAGAGGTGTCGTCGGTATCGGAACAGGTGCAAGGAGCTTAACGAACGCATAAGGGTTGATCCCCGTAACCAGGCACTGGTTGGAGAGCTGGCGCGGAAGGAGTTGCAGAGGAGCCAGGCGTTTGGTCGTGCAGAAGCTTTGGAAGATAAGTTGCATTAGATGAACGACGAACTTGAGGCTGGGCGGAGGGCGTCGTTGGAGAGTGAACGCTTATGTCTGACCAAGGTGACAAAGGTCACTTCAGAGTAGAGCGGGAAGGTCATCGCGCTAGAGGGGGAAGTAGCCATCCTGAAGCGTAAGCTGGCCGAAGCTTCCGCTCGGTTGGACGAACCTCAAGGGGTTATTTGTGCCAACGATTCCCAATTGTTGTTGGTGAGGGCCGCCGCCGCTTTCAGGGAGAGTGGCCTTAAGAAGCGGATCAGGGTTCTGGAGCGAAACGCTCAGGATGTCGCGGGGCAAATTGCACTCCTGGAGGAGGAAAACTGGCGTATTCAAGAACAATCTGCATTTATGGGTGTCACACCTCCTTTTTACCGCACCCGCGAGGGCGCAAAGAGTTTTTCCAATTAAAGGACAATCGAGACGGGATCCATTTTATTAAATTCAGAGTCACCACTTGGGAAAGTAATGGTGTCCCAAGTCACCGGTTTGATCCCGAATCGAGGAAAAGAATGACTCTATTTAACAGTCCGCGAACCAGAAATCCGGATAAGGAATTCTGTTAACCCGGGAGAAGGTATTAGGCATTCCCGAATTCCGTGGTTCTAGCACGGTCGCTCAACTGTCGTGTTCGGCTTATTTATCTGATTTTTTTCCCGTTATATACTTAGTGCCAATTAATATCCCTTTACCGCTTTTATTATTATTATGATTTACGAAAAAAGAAAGTTGCCTAAAAATATGTTTCGAATCACGTCACATGAAATGCATCCGGATTCTCGACACATTCTTATTCAACATTTTGGAATTTGGTTTTGGGTCGCATGAAATGCACACCCGTATTTAAGAAGGTAGGATTAAAATACGCGCCTAGAGCGATTACTTATTTACTCTTTTGAGAAGGCCATGATATTCGCTAAAAACGACACATCTCGAAATCTAAGTATTTTATATGTACCTTTATGAGGGCCTTGCGATTTGTGTAACTATTAGGCGAGGCGCACCTCTAATTCAAATCTAAGGCGAGCTACATCCCGCTGTATTTATTTAGGAGTGGATTCCAAATTATTTAAAACTTGTTACGAGCCACACCACATGAAATGCGCCTGTGGTTCCTGACACGCTTTATTTAATCTTGTTCAAAATTGGGGTCGGGTCACATGAAATGCACCCCGATTCCTTTAATCTAGTTACGTCATTCAGAGTTGAGTAATAACTCGCTAATTCCTACAATGTGACAAAATCCTACTCAACTATAACCAATTCGAGCAAACATACGATTAATTAATTAAGTGAGTAGGTTTGAGTCTATGGTGGACAATTATATGGAAAGACCTTACTTTGAATTCAAATAGCCCTCAAAGAGCCACTGTCATATATTTTCCGCAAGTTCAAGATATCATTCCTCACGGGTGTTCAAATCATCTTGAACTTTCTGCTTAACCAGATAGCTAATCTCACTTTGAACATAGGATCTAGTATTAACAGATTTGAGATTACACACATGAATAGAGAAGATTGAACAGAGATATAGCAGAATGATTCAGGTTTACGTACATATCCAATGACAGTGTATCTTTGATCTAGATACATTTTTCATAGCCAGAATCAGCAATACAAACTTAATTAAAGAATGACAAAACATAACAAACATATGGACTTTGGACATCTGTATATAGTCAACAGGCTTAAAAGAAGATTCAGGCTTCATTCTTTTCGAACCAAGACACTACAATGACAGAGATGTGTACCTGGAATACGGAAAAAAAGAAAGTAGAGTGAGCAGTGGTAATGCAGCAACAATAGCAGTAGCCCAGCAACAAGCAGCACAGCAACAACAATGGTAATCAATCCCCACAAACACTTAGCACCCAAACGAAAAAACCCACAGCAGTACACAACAACAACACAGCAGCAACAAAATCAATGGTAATCAATCCCCACAACACTTAGCACCCAAACCAAAACCCACAGCAGTGCACAACAACAACACAGCAACAGCAAAATAGCAACAACAGAATCAGCCGCAACAAAACAAAACCACAACCACCTCAGCAAACAACAGCAGCAAACAAATAGCCTTCTCTCACAAACAGCAACAACAACAGTAGCCAAACTTCAATGGAACAGTAACACAGGATCTATATATGTGTGTATTTCTGCCTTTTCTTCTCCTAATGTGTGCTACTCTTTTTAAAGCCAAAAAACCAGGCCTTCCCTATTCTCTGCAGCCTCCTATTTATAACCAAAACAGACCCCTATCTCTAAAAGCTAAAGACCAGCAGAAATCCACTCAAAACCCTGCCCATCCCTGCTCTGCCAGCCCATGATATTCCCTGGCAGCCATGACACTGGTTTTGCCACTATATTATGTCTGATCATGGGCTCTTTTAATTAAAATTAATAACATGAGACAGCTGGTGGTGAACTCTGCTGTACAGCAGGTTCCACCAGCAGTCTTAATGCACTACCCTTTATCAATTACACCATTCAATCCTATATTAACAAACAACTATATCCAAACATCATTGTTAATTCAGAATCCAGAACCAATACCAATCAGCAAATTGCCAAATCAAACAATTCAACACAGTGATGACCCACTGCCCGGTCTTTCAAACAACAAAACTCGCGAATTAAACGACGACATTTGTTATTCGACCATAATATATATGATTGATAACAAGTGATCGACTTACGAATTTAATCGATTATAGCTTCAACGGACAGATTTGAAGAAATCGCTTATCCGCATTAGCTAATTGACGACCTTAAGTTGATTAATTGTACAAAGCCACTACAATTAACAAACAGTCAATCGGACAGACAATAACAAGAATGACTTGACCAAACAAAGGGTCATTCGAGAAGAAGCAGACAGAATCTAAAACACACAAACATTAATTTTAAACAAACAATATAAGGATAAATAACAAAAAGAAGAAGAAACAGTACCTTAAGAAGAAAAAACAAAATCGGACGGACCCGGCTCCAAAGGACTTGAGTTTGCACTTTTGAAGTAAACACACTTTAATTGAAGTGTTTTTCAAACGAAAAACACTCCAATTGAAGTCTGTTGCCTTCAAATACCGTTAACTTGGACGAAATCCCAAGTTTCTTGGATTCTAGGGTTCTTGAGGTTCGAATTGGGGTTCGAGGGGTTCTGGTCAGATTCGAACCAAAACGTGGTTAGTGGGGGTATGCGGGAGGTTTGGCGAGGGCGAGGCATGAGTTTGGGGTGGTTTGGGGTAGAACTTCGAACTCCGGCGAGCTTCGATCTAATATTCGAAGAGCTCGGGAATGATTCGAGACCAACGGTTAGGGGATTCGTGTAGAGGGAGGTGAGGGGAAGAGCTGGTGAGAATTTGAGGAGGTTTGGCCTACCGGAACCGCCGTGAGGCGATTTCCGGCAGGCGGAACGCGGCGGTGGACGGCGAGGTTACATTGTCTCTAAGAGAGACAACGAGTGTAAAAGGGGGGGGGTCCGGCTTGGGGGCGGGGTGTGGAGATGGCCTTATATATGAATTACGAGATTAAATCCTGATCGTTGGATCATTTACGATCAACGACCAGGATTGCCTCACTTAAACCAAAACGGCGTCGTATGATTAAGTTAGGGCCTGGGTGTATTTGGGAATTGAATGATTAATCTGGGCCGTTGGATAATAAAATCCAACGGTCCAGATCAACCGTTACATAAGCTGGTGCCTGGGCGGGTATTTGGGCTGGGTGTTGAATTAGTGTGGGCCTGGTTTTTATTGACTTGGAGACGGCCCAGTTCCGATTTCCTCTTTATTTTGTCTCCTCTTTTGTCTAATTTAAACCAAAAAATTCTAAATCACACTACAACAAATCAAACTAACTTATAAGAGTACTAATTAAGTTTTACTAATAATCAAGATACACAATTACATATCACTTAGATGTAAATCACATAATTTGCTATTAAACACTAAAAAATGCAAAAACATAATATATATATTTTTTATATTTTACTAATTTAAATAAATAAGCACGCACACACAAAATGCAAATGTAAGATAAACATAACACAAAGATCACAAAAATCATGCTCAACATGAAACTATTTTATTTTTAAATTTTCTGGGAGTAATTCTCATGTAGGGCAAAAATCACGTGCTCACAGCTGCCCCTCTTTGCGCGGGAACGTGAAGTGTTTTCGTGCAAAGATAAGTGAGCGGATACGAGCGATTTTTGCCCGTTCGAGCACTCCGTGTGAAGCATTTCTAAAAAGATCTTGACCGAGCCTTTACTTCAGGAGGCCTCCTACATATCCTGGGCTAAACAGGAATCAGGTCAATGTAGTTCGGGAAGTTTTGGTAGCCTGGGACTACCATGACTGTTGCGATCTCGCTGTTACTGCTGTTACTGCTATTACTGCTGTTTCTACTGCTTAACCGACCTCCTTATTACATCGTACCAACGAAAAGTAAGAAGCTAGACTAAGTTACAGTATTGCAAATTCTTATCTATCTTTTCAACTCGATCTTGCCATGTTCCTTGCCATCCTGTTGGCCTTGATGTTTCTTCACGTACTTCTTCTCTTCTAACAATTGTTATTTCGGCCTATCTTGATTGCCGAACTCCGACCGTTGGTCCCTTCCTTTGTAATCTTCGAACTATTCTCCTTCGAAGTTTGTACCTATCTTTCTGATCCTTGTTGCCTTCCTTTCGATTATGAACTTGGATTCACGCTGGGGATTTCCGTTATGCTCTACCGCTTTCCTCAACCAACTTCAATAACAAATCGCCACTCCATTCTTCAGGCGGGCTTCCTGACTTCAACTACAACTTTTAAATAAATTCGCCACTCCATTCTCCAGGCGGGCTCCCTGACTTCCACTACTATTTCAAAATAAAATCGCCACTCCATTCTCCAGGCGGGCTCCCTGACTTCCACTACAACTTTTAAATAAATTTGCCACTCCATTCTCCAGGCGGGCTCCCTGACTTCAACTACAACTTTTAAATAAATTCGCCACTCCATTCTCCAGGCGGGCTCCCTGACTTCAATTACTATTTCAAAATAAAATCGCCACTCCATTCTCCAGGCGGGCTTCCTAACTTTAGCTACAACTTTTAAATAAATTTGCCACTCCATTCTCCAGGCGGGCTCCCTGACTTCAACTACAACTTTTAAATAAATTCGCCACTCCATTCTCCATGCGGGCTCCCTGACTTCAATTACTATTTCAAAATAAAATCGCCACTCCATTCTCCAGGCGGGCTTCCTGACTTTAGCTATAAATTTTAAATAAATTTCCACTCCATTCTCCAGGCGGGCTTCCTGACTTTAGCTACAACTTTTAAATAAATTTGCCACTACATTCTCCAGGCGGGCTCCCTGACTTCAATTACTATTTCAAAATAAAATCGTCACTCCATTCTCCAGGCGGGCTTCCTGACTTTAGCTACAACTTTTAAATAAATTCTCCACTCCATTCTCCAGGTGGGCTCCCTGACTTCAACTATAACTTCGAAACTAAATCGCCACTCCATTCTCCAGGCGGGCTCCCTGACTTCAACTACTACTCACTGATTTCAACCTATCTTGATTACCTTCCTTTGCCTTTTGTACCATTTTCTTCTTCCTGTATTACCTCTTGGGTCACCTTCTCTTCTGAATTATGTCGTCTTGGAATTGCCTTCCCCTTGGACCGTGCTACTTTTTCTTTGGCTGCTGGGGATATCTTCGGAACTGCCTATTTACCTGCTAGTGATGATGCTTCTGGGGAAGTATTCTTTATTTCCTTCTCCCCATTCCTCCTCTAGGACTCACACCTCTGCTTCCTTGAGAACTTATGGGATCTAATGCCGCCGCGGGAATCTCGAAGCCATTGTTTCATTTTTCCAGCAACTGCTGGGGATGATACCAGGCTCAAAGATCACCCCATCGTCTTGTCTGGCCTTTCTCAAAACTATTCTGCTCGGAGCCGGTATTTCCCGAAATCTTGTGTTGCTTTCTACCCTTATCCACTGGGTCTTTGCTTTCAAGAAAATTTTCGCAACAGGAGAAAATTTTCTGCCCCAGTTTGATAAACTTCTGGACGGTATGCTTTTCTGCCATCGAACCCTCTTTTCCTGCTTTTAAATCAAAGAAAAATGGTTAGTTTCAAAACGCGGTGAGTGGTCGTGCCCCTCTTGTTGGGGCCATTTTCTTTTCTCTTTCAGCTGCTTGGCCTCTCTCGAATTTTGAGGATGACGTTGACGCTTGCCGGGGACGATGCTCTTTCCACGAACGGTTTCTCATCTTTCCCTTTCATTCCAATCTTTGGTTTGATCCGACTCTTTTTAGCCGGTGATCTGTTGCGTGAAATCATCTTTCGGACGTGCCACATGTGTCCATCATACTCCCTAATTCCTGCGAACCTTCCGATCAGCCTGTCATTCCAATCTTACTATCGGAACGATTTCTGCCTTATTGCCTAGTTCCACGCCTATTCATTTTCATTATACTGCTTTGGGAGACTTGGTAGTAGGCTTTGAAAAAATCAATTTTCGAAAACGAAAGAAAAGAAAAAGAATGCTGACCGCAAATGACAAAAGAAAAGGAAAACTTTTCTGAACTCAAAATGGGAAAACTTATCTGAATGTGTGATTGATCCAATGGTTATGCCGCACCTTTGAGATTAATATACCCAGTCTATTCATGTCAATCACTTTCTGATGGTCGCGTTTTGCTGGAAGCACACGAATGTCCCAACCTCGTCTCATGCAGACATCTTGTAACCATCTCGCCTTGTCACCTCATAGTGCCCTTCGAAGGGTTTCACTAATGAGATTCTCTCATTTCTCTCTATCTCCCGTCGCCTTAAGGTGCCCGTAAAGGTTTTCACCGTAAGACTCTCTCCTTTTATTTCTCTTGACTTTCTTCGCCTTAAGGTGCCCGCGAGGGTTTTCACCGTTAAGACTCTCTCATTTGCGCTTTCTTTCCATGCGGTGGGGTATCACCTATGAGATTCCCTCTAGAGTGTTATCCCCTTTCGGCTTGTGCACCCTGGATTCGATCGAGGGTCGGAATGTCACTTTTGGCTTTCATTCGCATGACTTGGCATTTTCGAATACTGATCGAGAGGTCTTTTTGGTTCTTAATGTGGTTTCTGCGCGTGAAGCTAAAGAAAGGGGTTTGACCTCAACGGTTAGCTTATTACAACTTTCGGAATCCACACTATCTTCCAAACGAAACAATGACTTCTGCCCCAGTTTTGTTGCTTGGGGGATCTTTGATTTTTATTTTATTATGACCGAGCCGTGTGGCGCCTACGTATCCTTCTTGAGGAATCAGGTCGAACATAGTTCACTTTTTCTTGTGTCTTTTCTTTGTTTCTTTTTCTATTTTGTTACACATCCTCCTTGGTGATTCCGAAAGAGGGTATATGAAAGAATAATTAAGGCCCAAAGGGGAAAACAAGGGTTAAAGTGTTTGGGTAGTAGAAAAATTGCCTCTGTCATTTCATTTTCCGAAAATGCCAAATACACACAAACGAAACCAAACGTTGACAAATGCATTAAAGAATTACACATAATATCTCTTGACCGCATCAGAATTGATAGCCATATCGGTGCATCTTCCCTCAACATCAGTTAGGCATAGAGCGCCGTTGGATAATACTCTAGTCACCACAAATGGTCCCCGCCAATTTGGAGCGAACTTGCCTTTCGCTTCGGCCTGATGTGGTAGAACTCTCCTCAGCACATGCTGTCCCACTTCAAATTTCCTGGGACGTACCTTCTTGTTATATGCTCTCGCAATTCTCTTTTGATACAATTGGCCGTGACAGACTGCTGTCAATCCCTTTTCGTCGATCAAGCTCAATTGCTCTAATCGGGTTTTGACCCATTCATCATCGTCAATCTCAGCTTTAGCGACAATTCGGAGGGATGGGATCTCAACTTCTGCGGGTATTACTGCTTCAGTCCCGTATACCAACAAGTAAGGAGTTGCACCTACCGAAGTCCGGACGGTAGTGCGATAACCCAATAGTGCAAATGGTAACTTTTCATGCCACTGCCTAGACCCTTCTACCATCTTCCTCAATATCTTCTTTATATTCTTGTTTGCTGCCTCAACCGCACCATTTGCTTTGGGACGATACGGTGTGGAATTTCGGTGTGTGATCTTGAACTGTTGGCGGACCTCCTTCATCAATCCGCTGTTAAGATTGGCACCGTTATCTGTCATGATTATCTTTGGAATTCCAAACCTGCAGATGATGTGGGAGTGTACGAAATCCACCACCGCCTTCTTGGTCACCGATTTGAATGTTTTGGCCTCCACCCACTTGGTAAAATAATCGATCGTTACCAGAATGAACCTATGACCATTGGAAGCCGCAGGCTCTATAGGTCCAATAACATCCATACCCCATGCAACAAACGGCCATGGTGCCGACATTGTATGCAATTCAGTCGGTGGAGAATGAATCAAATCTCCGTGTATCTGACACTGATGGCATCTTCGCACGAAACTTATAAAATCACGCTCCATCGTGAGCCAGTAATATCCTGCTCGAAGAATCTTCTTCGCCAATACGTATCCGCTAATGTGTGGTCCACAAACTCCGGAGTGTATATCTGTCATCACTGTTGTGGCTTGACTTGCATCTATACATCGCAACAATCCCAAATCTGGGGTTCTTTTGTACAACACCCCTCCACTAAGGAAAAATCCGTTCGCCAATCGCCGAATAGCTCTCTTTTGGTCTCCAGTTGCTTGCTCCGGGTATACTCCTAACCTGAGGTATTCCTTGACATCATGAAACCATGGCTCACCATCCACCTCTTCCTCTATCACATTACAATAAGCATGTTGATTCCGGACCTGGATATGTAACGGATCGACACGAACCTTGTCCGGGTGATGTAGCATCGACGCTAAAGTAGCTAGAGCGTCGGCAACCTCATTATGCATCCTCGGGATGTGCCTGAATTCTACCGATCGAAAGCGTTTGGTCAAATCATGCAAACACTGATGATATGGGATAAGCTTTAGATCTCTGGTTTCCCATTCTCCCTGAATCTGATGTACCAGAAGGTTCGAGTCCCCCAAGACCAAGACGTTCTGTACATCCATGTCCACCGCTAATCGTAACCCCAAGATACATGCCTCGTACTCAGCCATGTTATTGGTACAATGAAAACGCAGTTGAGCAGTGACAGGATAATGATGTCCTGTTTCAGAGATAAGTACAGCCCCTACTCCGACTCCTTTTGCGTTCGCCGCTCCGTCGAAGAAAAGCTTCCACCCCGGATCCTCGGTTAACTCCAACCCATCAATTTGCAGTACTTCTTCGTCTGGAAAATACGTCCTCAAAGGTTCGTATCTGTCATCAACAGGATTCTCGGCTAAGTGATCGGCTAGGGCTTGAGCTTTCATAGCCGTCCTTGCCACGTATATGATGTCGAACTCTGTAAGTAATATTTGCCATTTTGCTAACCTCCCTGTAGGCATAGGTTTCTGGAAAATATACTTCACCGGATCCAAACGCGAAATGAGGTAAGTGGTGTAAGAAGACAAATAATGTTTCAACTTTTGGGCTACCCAAGTTAAAGCGCAACATGTCTTTTCTAGATAAGTGTACTTGACCTCGTGGACTGTGAATTTCTTACTGAGGTAGTAAATGGCACGTTCCTTCCTGCCAATAAGATCATGCTGCCCCAGTACGCAGCCGAACGAATTCTCCAAACCGTCAGATAAAGAATCAGGGGTCTACCCGGTTCAGGCGGAACAAGTACGGGTGGGTTTGACAGATACCCTTTGATTTGGTCGAACGCTTCCTAACATTTTGTCGTCCATTCTATCGCCACGTCTTTTTTCAATAGACGGAATATGGGTTCACAGGTTGCCGTAAGTTGGGCAATAAACCTACCGATGTAATTCAACCTTCCCAACAGACTCATTACCTCTGTTTTATTCTTTGGCGGGGTAACTCCTGAATGGACTTGATTTTGGATGGGTCCAACTCAATGCCCCGTCGGCTGACGATGAATCCTAGCAACTTTCCCGATGGAACTCCGAATGCGCATTTGGCCGGATTGAGCTTGATGTCGTATCTTCGAAGTCTTTGAAAGAACTTCCTGAGGTCGGCAACATGGTCTTCTTGACGTCTGGATTTTACGATCACATCATCCACGTACACTTCAATCTCCTTGTGTATCATGTCATGGAATACCGTAGTCATCGCCCTCATATATGTTGCCCCTGCATTCTTCAAACCGAACGGCATCATCGGTAGCAATAAGTCCCCCACGGCGTGATAAAAGCCGTCTTTTCGGCGTCCTCTTCATCCATCAAAATCTGATGATATCCCGCATAACAGTCCACAAAGGATCCGATTTCGCGTCCAGCGCAATTATCAATCAGGATATGGATATTGGGAAGTGGGAAATTATCCTTAGGACTCGCCTTGTTGAGATTACGATAGTCCACGCATACTCTGATCTTTCCGTCTTTCTTTGGCACCGGTACTACGTTAGCCAACCATTCCGGGTATCGAGTGACACGAATGACTTTCGCCTGCAACTGCTTGGTTACCTCCTCCTTGATCTTCACACTCATCTCCGTCTTGAATTTTCGCAGCTTTTGCTTGACGGGAGGATATGCCGGATCGGTGGGTAATCTATGAACCACTAGATCAGTGCTGAGTCCTGGCATGTCGTCGTACGACCATGCGAAAATGTCTTTAAACTCCATGAGTGTTCTGATCAGCTCCTCTCTCAGGTTGGGTTCAATATGGAAACTTATTCTGGTTTCTTTGACGTCATCCGTGTTCCCCACATTAACAGCCTCAGTATCATTTAAGTTTGGTTTGGGTTTTTCTTCGAAGTGACTTAATTCTTCACCGATTTCTTCTACGGCTTCATCATCGCCGTATTCTGACTCACTCTCGTCACTTCTTATTTCATGCGTTATTATTTCCAAACCCGGTTGACTTTCTAGACTAGGTTGATTAATCTTTAAGCACGCCATATCATTAAGATAAGTTGGAAGAAGGCTTTTCATAAAAGTAAAAAGAAGGAAAAAATAAACAAAATTAGACACGAAGGGAACCAAATTTCATTAATGGGAACAGTACAAGGAAAACAAACTTGCAAACTTAAATCAAAATGAACTAAAACAACTGGATTTTACTCCGGGGACAACCCCCAACCCAAAATTTCAAAAGAAAACAATCCAAAACAAACTACCAAGACTCCTTCCGGACAGGGAGAGGAGTAGCCTTCCAATTATTCAGTTTTGCTTTTGGTCCCACAAACTGTATCTCGGCATGGCTGGATCCTTCACCATCCTCGAGCATACATACATCTGTGAATAGGTCCTCGAACTTCCTGAAGAACTCTTCGTCTGGCCTGATCGTAGGACCGGGAATCTTTGTCGTTGGATGTCCTCTTGCTCCGGACCTGACAAAAGATTGGGAAAGGCGTGGAACCGGCTTCGGGAGCACCCATGTCTTCTGCTTACTCCTCTTGGCTCGCCGGATGTCCTCCGATGTTGGCTTGAATCCCAAGCCGAAGGTTCCTAAGTTTTCGACCACTGATACCGGTTGTATAATTCCTTGCAGAGATGCACCTAGACCTTTACCGGGTATGAAACCATGTCGCAACATTTCATGAGCCACCATGACATCTACAGTAATTGTTCTGTCATCGGGAATGCATTCCCCTTCTGGAACTCGGTTGGCGGACACCACATCGCAGACCTGGTATACCCACGGCCCAACATCTTCTTCTGTTTCAACAAAGGGGATGATGGTGCCTGATTGTAGATCATTCTCTCCATGGACGACGATCTCCTGTTGGTCCCACTCAAACTTGACGAGTTGGTGTAAGCTGGATGGAACTGCTCTTGCGGCATGGATCCATGGTCGCCCTATCAGGAGGTTATATGACACCACCATGTCCAGCACCTGGAATTCCATGGTGAACTCCACCGACCCAATCATCAAGATTAACACTATGTCCCCAACCGATGCCTTGCCTCCTCCATCGAACCCTCGAACACATATGCTATTCTTGCGTATCCTGCCGATGTCCACTTTCAACTTGTCCAGTGTAGAGAGAGGGCAAATGTTAGCACTGGACCCATTATCGACAAGGACTTTGGTAACCACCGACTCCTCACACTTTACCGTAAGATATAAAGCCTTGTTGTGCTCGGTGCCTTCCTCGGCAATTCATCATCGGTGAAGGTGATCCGATTCGCTTCGAAGATCCTATTGGTGATCTTCTCCAAATGACTCACTGAGATTTTATCCGGTACATGTGCCTCATTCAAAACTTTCATCAAAGCTTGCCGATGTTCTTCAGAATGTATCAGCAAAGATAGCAATGATATTTGCGCAGGCGTTTTCTTCAACTGCTCTAAGACAGAATAGTCATGCAGCTTCATCTTTTTCAGGAATTCTTCTGCCTCTTCGTCAGTTACCGGCTTTTTCAATGTTGCCGGAGTGATCTTCCTCAATTCCGCAGGGGCAAAACATCTCCCCGAGCGGGTCAAACCTTGCGCTTCGCAAACTTCCTCTTTCACTTCCTTTCCTTTGTAGGTTGTTGTAATCCGAGCATAATTCCACGGAATAGCCCTGTTATCAGTTATTGGCAACTGTATTGCTGGCTTGATGATGAAAGGATCCATTCGAACGCCTGCTACCGTCAAGACGGGCTTGGTTGCTGCCCCCGGTACAACTATTTTTGCTTCCCCCGGCCTCACCGGTACTCCGCTCACACTTCCCCTTCCTGCTTCCGACCCTCCTGGTATGTCCTTCTTGCAACTGGGTGACTCATCAAGGCTTAGACCCTTTCTCATTCCTACCCCGCTAGACTTGATCATCATTACAGTCTGAGAGGCTTTCTCCTTTCCTTCTTCTGCCCGTACCAACTCGATAATGTTGGTCTCATGATGAGTTGGAAGCGGGTTTTGGTTGATGTTGGGCTCTGTTGGAGTCTGGACCTCAATCCTGCGAGTGTCAATGAGCTCCTGGATGTCCGTCTTCAACCTCCAACACTTTTCCGTATCGTGTCCCGGACATCCTGAGCAGTAGGCACAATTCACTGAATGGTCCAGGTTCTTTGGAAGAGGATTTGGTAGCTTAGCTTCAACCGGATTTAGCAACCCTACTTGCTTCAACCGGTGGAACAGACTGGTGTAAGATTCCCCCAAGGGAGTGAAAGCCTTTGGCCTTGGCGCCCTGTCGCCCTTGAATGCCTGGTTCGGAGGAAAACTCGCACCCGGGGGGTTTCTGTAAGCTCTTGGGGGTGGATAATTGCTTTGCGGGCTTGGTGCACGCCACGGTGCCTGGACGGGAGGTGCAGAATAGGACTGTGCGTGATGGACAGTAAAATGGGGATCAGGTGCGGGATAGTAATGTTGCGGGTGGTTATATGGATTATGGAAGTAATTTTGGTGGTGAGGCTGGGGCGGGCTATATTGGGGTGCAGGGCCTCTGTTTCTGAACCATGTCCCGGACTCGACCGCCGCGACTTCCTCTTTCCTCTTTTTCCCAAGTACTCCTCCAGTGCACTTTGGATAGCCTGAGTAGTGGCTTTCAATGCTGAGTAGCTCATGATCTTGTTGGCCTTCAAACCTTCCTCGATCATAGCCCCCATTTTTATCACCTCGGTGAATGATTTGCCCACGGACGTTACCAGATGTCCGAAATAGGTTGGCTCTAGTGTCCTGCAAGAAGTAATCCACCATCTCGCTCTCTCTCATCGGCGGATCTACCCTGGCTGCCTGTTCCCTCTAGCGGAAACCAAACTCCCTGAAACTTTCAGCGGGCTTCTTCTCTAATTTTAGCAACGATAAGCGGTCGGGGATTATTTCAAGATTGTACTGGAACTGGCCGATAAAAGCTTGAGCCAAATCATCCCACGTAAACCATCTGCTGGGGTCCTGTCTAGTGTACCACTCCAGCGCAGATCCTCCCAGACTCTGACCGAAGTAAGCTATCAGAATCTCGTCCCGTCCTCCGGCTCCTCGCATTTTACTACAAAACCCTCGGAGGTGGGCTACAGGATCACCGTGCCCCTCGTATAGGTCAAACCTTGGGCATTTTGAACCCGGCCGGTAATTGGACGTCGGGGAACGGGCACGGATCCTTGTAAGCGACACTGACCTGGTTACCCAAACCGTGCATGTTCCTGAAGGACTGCTCCAGGCTTTTAACTTTTCTGATAACTTCCTCATGTTCTGAACTTTGGAAGTACTTTTCCGGTTCTGCCGGATTATCCCAGTGAGGGGTATGTGATTGCGGTTCAGGAGCCCTAAAAGTAGGCTCCGGAGGATAGTAAGAGTTGTCATGGATCTGAACATGCGGCTCGCCGGCCGGCCTTTGCAGAGGAGCAGGTGGAGGTGCCACAAAAACAGGGGTGACTGGAGGAGGATTTGGTTTGGCTGGTGGAATGTGGGTGGCATATGGGTTTTCCCCCTGAAAGTATGGATAGATCGGGGCGCTTGTCGAAGGATCGATGGGCGGATGTTCCGGAGCCGAGGCGAGAGTAGGGCGGTTTGGTGAAGACTGTTCCCTGGCCCAGGCCAGGTGCATCTCTGTTATCTGCTGTTTCAACCGGTCTGCCTCTTCTTTCATGATTTGTAACTCTGATTTTTCTTCCTCGAGGCTCTTACCAGAACTAGACATGCTTACCGTAATCGGTCCTTTGGATCTAGTACGGTAATGATGGCTGGCCAGTATATTCTGTCAAACCAACTGCTAAACTTTTCTGGAAATGCAACAAACTTGTTAGTTTACCGAGTTTGACAGATATGTTATAGCACGTTGGATGCAATGCACCTAACCAAATAACCCTTTTCTACATGCACTCTTAACATGCGTCATTCCAGCCCTTTTTTCTTTTTCTTTTCTCTTTTTTTTTTCTTTTCTTTTATCCTTGAAAGCCTTATTGTTATTAACCTTTTCATTCTTTTCCTTTTAGTGGTGGTCGAATCTTATGTGGATTGCCTACGTATCACGGCCCCGTGTGAATCAGACCGAGCGTAGTTCTAGTAACAAGATTGTGGCAAAATTCGGTAACTTTTATATCAAATAAAACCTTTAAAGTTACAAAACATGTCTTACAATAATCAGCAAAAGAAATGCTTGACTCGGAAAAAAAACAAAACTGCCAACTAGCTTGACCCGAGATTTCAAGAATACATTTTAATCAAAGACCTAATGCTCTAAAATCCTGGGGGCCCGCGAGGCATCATTCGGCCTTGCCGCGGGCCTTGGTGTGAGGTCCTTGTGCAATCCCCTTAACTCTCTCATGATCTGATGAACATAACCCATAACTGAAGCAAAAAGGTCGGTGCGAGGCATTTGTTCACAAGCTAAGCACTTCATGGTGATGTAATGTCCGATTTCCCCAATTCTGTCTTTGATCATGTCCCTTTCTCTGAGTAGCCGTTCTATCTGTTGGTTTTTCGCCCCCAATCTTTGAGCATTGTTGGTGACTTGGTCTAAGAGTCTGTCTATTTTTTCTTGCAGTCGGGCCATCAAATTGTGGCAACGGTCGAGGTCTGTTCTAGCATCTCGGGCTTGCTTGAAAACCCGCTCCCCGAGGATAACATTTGCCTCCCTTAGACTAGTGATGGTCTTAATGTAATCTTCTTCCACCCGTCGTAGGTGAAGTGCATGTTGATGTGCCTCCTTTCTCCAGCTAGCACGGATCCTCGTTGTTTGGGCCTTCGACTCGTCCAATTCTCTCTGGATATCGGTGACTTGGCTTCTCAAACCCTTTATCAATTTTTCGTCTGCCCGACTCCTCAACTGTCTGTCAGCATCCCTTTTCATTTGCTGGATTTGAGCTCTCAAGAGGTCATTTTCTTGTGCCAACTTCTTTTTGTCTCCTTCGTCGGCGGCTGCTTGCATGTTCTTCTCGAATTGAAGGTCCCGGACCTGCTGTTCTATCCTACCAATCTTCGTCCTGTACCCCTCCTCCTTTGCTAGCCAATTCCATTGCTCCTGTGAATCTTCTGTGAACTGTTGGACATGGGCTCTTTTAGAACATTTCCGACGAATCTGAAATCTTTTCCCGAACCACACGTTGTACTTTGGGTCCACCTCACCCTTAGCTAGTTCCCGGACCATGGTTTTAGGCTCAAGGAATCTACATTCATGCCACAGCTTTCTAATCTTCTCTTCGGGGAATACGACTCCCGGGCTCAACTCAATGGCGTGCTTTCTCAGGTCTTGATCGGTAGGAATAACCTAAAACCTGCCTAGTTGACGTAATACACGATTAGGAACATATGGTTGGACACTGCGGATCCCCATCAGAAGAATATAACACTCCTCGGCTGCCATATATATTACTTCAGTATCGGGTAACCACCCGAACGCCCATTCAATCTGATCGGCTTCTATTGAGCTCAGCCGTGCAAGCCATGCCTCGACGCCTTCAGGGAATACAGCACCCATCATCCGTTCTTCAAAACCCCTGATACAGTTTTTTCCGGTCAACCCATGGTTCATGTATTGTGTTCGGTGATGGAGGTGTTCTTGCATCCATAATTGGAGTAACAGATTGCAACCTTGGAAGAAATTGCCCCTTCTCGGCATACAGTCAAGGCTCGATAGATTTCGGACAAAACCAAAGGGACCACCGTGCTGGTAGCCTTTTTGATTGCAACATCGGCTATTCCTACCAGACTTATCTCTATTTTCTTATCTTCGCGTGGACAAATCACAATCCCCAAGAATGTCGTTATGAATGCTAGAATTCGTCTGGCCTCCCACTTGGTTCTATTCCCTGCGTGAGTTAGTCCAAGGTTTAACTCTTCAAAACCCCGAGGAGTGCCGTACCGTTGGTATAAGAATTGGAGATCGCAACATCCTTTCAGCAGATCATCATTTTTCACCTTCCGACTAATGCTCAGCAAATCCAGAAACCCATGTGGAGATACCGGTCTTGGTGAGAGCAGGTATTGCCCTCTTAATTTCCCATTTAGTCCTGCATAGCCCGCAATTTCCTCTAATGTGGGCGTCAGTTCAAAGTCAACAAAACGGAACACATTGCGGGACGGATCCCAGAAAGATACCAGTGCATTGATGATGTCTTCCCTTGGCTCGATATTCAACAGATCAACCAAACCTCCCAAAATTCTCCCCACTACCTTTTTGCTACCGTCTTCCAAATCGTTCCACCATATACGGAGCTGCTGAGGGACCTCGCTAAAGATTGAAAATGATTTATTCTGATTCGTGCTCATCCTGCACATTTATTAAGGTGATTTAAATAAGAAAAACAACTTTGTTTTGCTAAAAATATAATAAAAAATCAGTTTTCAATCACGGCCTTTCAACGTCTCGGGGACGAAGGCTTTTAAGGCTGTGGGGTAAATTGATCGAAATCAAAATTGACCCAAAGGTGGCCGTTTATACGAAATCAGCCTTCCGGCGTCCCTTTCGGGAACATTCGGCTATTTTTGAAAACAGCGTCACCGACTTATTTAGTACAAAAGTTAGTTTTGATATTTTGGCTATTTTTCAAAAGGTGAAGTTGGACCTGATAGAGGTTGCCTACGTATCTCACATCCAATGAGAATCAAACCCACGTAGTTCGGTTTTAACGAAACAAACTAAATTTATTTATTCATAAAAAGACGATGGCTATTTTTTTTATTTTTTTATTTTTTTTTTAAATTTTCCTTATCTAAAGCCGGTCAGCATGCAAGTCTATAACCGATAAATGCGTAAGACAAACAGGATGCAGCAGGATAGTCTGTTCATTTCAGGTCACCTGTCCTAGACGGACCCAACCCCTGTGTTGAGTCCCCTAAGCCAAATGCAACATGATGCAAATAAACGTTCCTACTAGGGATCCGGCATGAAGCTTTGTTATTCTAGGTTCAAAAACCTGGGTTTATCTGTTCTAGACTTGGCTTACCCGAGCGGACAGCTCGAGCCGAGGAGGAGGCAGCAACCCGGGAATACCAGAAGCTTCACCGGTTTTGCAACTTATCCAAACCTCGTTCTAAAGTGGGAATTAGACACTATACAGAAAAGAAGTCACACGAAGTGCACCCTTCTTCATGATTTAGAAGACTCAGAGAGGAGATTGGTTCCAGCACAATTTATATGTACAGTTCACAAAATATCAAAGCAGTAAAAACAATATTTAGCACATTAATACAAACATGCAATAAAATCAGATAATAAATAAGCCAAATACAACAATTATTCCGAGCTCGAATTCTAAAGATTTCCCCAGCAGAGTCGCCAGAGCTGTCACACCTCCTTTTTACCGCACCCGCGAGGGCGCAAAGAGTTTTTCCAATTAAAGGACAATCGAGACGGGATCCATTTTATTAAATTCAGAGTCGCCACTTGGGAAAGTAATGGTGTCCCAAGTCACCGGTTTGATCCCGAATCGAGGAAAAGAATGACTCTATTTAACAGTCCGCGAACCAGAAATCCGGATAAGGAATTCTGTTAACCCGGGAGAAGGTATTAGGCATTCCCAAATTCCGTGGTTCTAGCACGGTCTCTCAACTGTCGTGTTCGGCTTATTTATCTGATTTTTTCCAGTTATATACTTAGTGCCAATTAATATCCCTTTACCGCTTTTATTATTATTATGATTTACGAAAAAGAAAGTTGCCTAAAAATATGTTTCGAATCACGTCACATGAAATGCACCCGGATTCTCGACACATTCTTATTCAACATTTTGGGATTTGGATTTGGGTCGCATGAAATGCACACCCGTATTTAAGAAGGTAGGATTAAAATACGCGCCTAGAGCGATTACTTATTTACTCTTTTGAGAAGGCCATGATATTCGCTAAAAACGACACATCTCGAAATCTAAGTATTTTATATGTACCTTTATGAGGGCCTTGCGATTTGTGTAACTATTGGGCGAGGCGCACCTCTAATTCAAATCTAAGGCGAGCTACATCCCGCTGTATTTATTTAGGAGTGGATTCCAAATTATTTAAAACTTGTTACGAGCCACACCACATGAAATGCGCCTGTGGTTCCTGACACGCTTTATTTACTCTTGTTCAAAATTGGGGTCGGGTCACATGAAATGCACCCCCGATTCCTTTAATCTAGTTACGTCATTCAGTTGAGTAATAACTCGCTAATTCCTACAATGTGACAAAATCCTACTCAACTATAACCAATTCGAGCAAACATACGATTAATTAATTAAGTGAGTAGGTTTGAGTCTATGGTGGACAATTATATGGAAAGACCTTACTTTGAATTCAAATAGCCCTCAAAGAGCCACTGTCATATATTTTCCGCAAGTTCAAGATATCATTCCTCGCGGGTGTTCAAATCATCTTGAACTTTCTGCTTAACCAGATAGCTAATCTCACTTTGAACATAGGATCTAGTATTAACAGATTTGAGATTACACACATGAATAGAGAAGATTGAACAGAGATATAGCAGAATGATTCAGGTTTACGTACATATCCAATGACAGTGTATCTTTGATCTAGATACATTTTTCATAGCCAGAATCAGCAATACAAACTTAATTAAAGAATGACAAAACATAACAAACATATGGACTTTGGACATCTGTATATAGTCAACAGACTTAAAAAGGAGATTATGGCTTCATTCTTTTCGAACCAAGACACTACAATGACAGAGATGTGTACCTGGAATACGGAAAAAAGAAAGTAGAGTGAGCAGTGGTAATGCAGCAACAGTAGCAGTAGCCCAGCAACAAGCAGCACAGCAACAAATCAATGGTAATCAATCCCCACAAACACTTAGCACCCAAACCAAAGGTAATCAATCCCCACAACACTTAGCACCCAAACCAAAACCCACAGCAGTGCACAACAACAACACAGCAGCAGCAAAATCAATAACAACAGAATCAGCCGCAACAAAACAAAACCACAACCACCTCAGCAAACAACAACAGCAAACAAATAGCCTTCTCTCACAAACAGCAACAACAACAGTAGCCAAACTTCAATGGAACAGTAACACAGGATCTATATATGTGTGTATTTCTGCCTTTTCTTCTCTTAATGTGTGCTACTCTTTTTAAAGCCAAAAAACCAGGCCTTCCCTATTCTCTGCAGCCTCCTATTTATAACCAAAACAGACCCCTATCTCTAAAAGCTAAAGACCAGCAGAAATCCACTCAAAACCCTGCCCATCCCTGCTCTGCCAGCCCATGATATTCCCTAGCAGCCCTGACACTAGTTTTGCCACTATATTGTGTCTGATCATGGGCTCTTTTAATTAAAATTAATAACAGGAGACAGCTGGTGGTGAACTCTGCTGTACAGCAGGTTCCCACAGCAGTCTTAGTGCACTACCCTTTATCAATTACACCATTCAATCCTATATTAACAAACAACTATATCCAAACATCATTGTTAATTCAGAATCCAGAACCAATACCAATCAGCAAATTGCCAAATCAAACAATTCAACACAGTGATGACCCACTGCCCGGGCTTTCAAACAACAAAACTCGCGAATTAAACGACGACATTTGTTATTCAACCATAATATATATGATTGATAACAAGTGATCGACTTACGAATTTAATCGATTATAGCTTCAACGGACAGATTTGAAGAAATCGCTTATCCGAATTAGCTAATTGACGACCTTAAGTTGATTAATTGTACAAAGCCACTACAATTAACAAACAGTCAATCGGACAGACAATAACAAGAATGACTTGACCAAACAAAGGGTCATTCGAGAAGAAGCTGACAGAATCTAAAACACACAAACATTAATTTTAAACAAACAATATAAGGATAAATAACAAAAAGAAGAAGAAACAGTACCTTAAGAAGAAAAAACAAAATCGAACGGACCCGGCTCCAAAGGACTTGAGTTTGCACTTTTGAAGTAAACACACTTTAATTGAAGTGTTTTTCAAACGAAAAACACTCTAATTGAAGTCTGTTGCCTTCAAATACCGTTAACTTGGACGAAATCCCAAGTTTCTTGATTCTAGGGTTCTTGAGGTTCGAATTGGGGTTCGAGGGGTTCTGGTCAGATTCGAACCAAAACGTGGTTAGTGGGGGTATGAGGGAGGTTTGGCGAGGGCGAGACATGAGTTTGGGGTGGTTTGGGGTAGAACTTTGAACTCCAGTGAGCTTCGATCTAATATTCGAAGAGCTCGGGAATGATTCGAGACCAACGGTTAGGGGATTCGTGTAGAGGGAGGTGAGGGGAAGAGCTGGTGAGAATTTGAGGAGGTTTGGCCTACCGGAACCGCCGTGAGGTGATTTTCGGCAGGCGGAACGCGGCGGTGGACGGCGAGGTTACATTATCTCTAAGAGAGACAACGCGTGTAAAAGGGGGGGGGGGGGGGGCGGCTTGGGGGCGGGGTGTGGAGATGGCCTTATATATGAATTACGAGATTAAATCCTGATCGTTGGATCATTTACGATCAACGACCAGGATTGCCTCACTTAAACCAAAACGGCGTCGTATGATTAAGTTAGGGCCTGGGTGTATTTGGGAATTGAATGATTAATCTGGGCCGTTGGATAATAAAATCCAACGGTCCAGATCAACCGTTACATAAGCTGGTGCCTGGGCGGGTATTTGGGCTGGGTGTTGAATTAGTGTGGGCCTGGTTTTTATTGACTTGGAGACGGCCCAGTTCCGATTTCCTCTTTATTTTGTCTCCTCTTTTGTCTAATTTAAACCAAAAAATTCTAAATCACACTACAACAAATCAAACTAACTTATAAGAGTGCTAATTAAGTTTTACTAATAATCAAGATACACAATTACATATCACTTAGATGTAAATCACATAATTTGCTATTAAATACTAAAAAATGCAAAAACATAATATATATATTTTTTGTATTTTACTAATTTAAATAAATAAGCACGCACACACAAAATGCAAATGTAAGATAAACATAACACAAAGATCACAAAAATCATGCTCAACATGAAACTATTTTATTTTTAAATTTTCTGGGAGTAATTCTCATGTAGGGAAAAAATCCGTGCTCACAATGGGTAGCTCTCGCGAGGCTTGGGTTTATGCCGAGGCCCAGTGGGACATATATAAGCATTCGTTCGAGGCTGGTATCATCTCCGAAGAAATCTCCGAAGGGGCGCGCTAGAGGGCACGGGAAGCTCGCGAGGAATGCGAGATGTTGCGACGCTCGGTATCGATGATGTCCCCGGTGGGAGTTTGGCTGGAGCTGGAAACAACATGGGCATCGCGGGTGCCGGCAAGGGCGGAACAGGTGGTGGTGCAGCGAGGACAGGCGATGGTGCGACTGGCGCAAACGGTGGTACCAATGGTCTCGAGTGAAAGATGATTAGTTGATGATTTTCTTGACGGTTGATGCCGTGTGTTGCTATTTTTTTTCATTGTTGTGGTTCATTTTCGGACAAAGTTTAAACTGGGACGGACGGGCATGGCCCGCGTCCGTCTCTTTGAATTGAGGGGGAATTCCCCTTTTCATGTTTTTTCTTTATTGCTCGCCCCACTTATGTTTTCCCTTAGCACGGTCATTGATTGTTCCGGGTCGAGGGCTCATAGCCCGAGTATTACTTCGACTGAGGTTGAGTTAAACTGGCGAAGGCTCATGGCCTGAGTCTTGTTCAATTGTAGTTAAACTTTTGTTTATTCTTTTGAGACGAGGGCTCATAGCTCGAGTTTTACTTCAACTGTCGTTGAATTTTTATTTGGCGAAGGCTCATGGCCTGAGTCCAAGTTCAACTGTAGTTGAACTTTGTTGATTCTTTTGACTCGAGGGCTCATAGCCCAAGTATTACTTCAACTGATGTTGAATTAAGTTGGCGAAGGCTCGTGGCCTGAGTCCTAGTTCAACCGTAGTTGAACTTTGTTGATTCTTTTGAGTCGAAGGCTCATAGCCCGAGTATTACTTCAACTGATGTTGAATTAAGTTGGCGAAGGCTCGTGGCCTGAGTCCCAGTTCAACCGTAGTTGAACTTTGTTGATTCTTTTGAGTCGAGGGCTTAGAGCCCGAGTATTACTTCAACTGATGTTGAATAAAGTTGGCGAAGGCTCGTGGTCTGAGTCCTAGTTCAACCGTAGTTGAACATAGTTGATTCTTTTGAGTCGAGGGCTCATAGCCCAAGTATTACTTCAACTGATGTTGAATTAAGTTGGCGAAGGCTCGCGGCCTGAGTCCCAGTTCGAACATAGTTAAACTTTGTTGATTCTTTTGAGTCGAGGGCTCAAAGCCCGAGTATTACTTCGACTGATGTTGAATTAAGTTGACGAAGGATCGTGGCCTGAGTCCCAGTCTAACCGTAGTTGAAGTTTGTTGATTCTTTTGTGTCGCTGGCTCATAGCTTGCGTATTACTTCAACTGATGTTGAATTAAGTTGGCGAAGGCTCGTGGCCTGAGTCCCAGTTAGACCGTAGTTGAACTTTGTTGATTCGTTTGAGTCGACGGCTCATAGCCTGAGTATTACTTCAATTGATGTTGAATTAAGTTGGCGAGGGCTCGTGGCCTTAGTCCCAATTCAACCGTAGTTGAACTTTGTTGATTCTTTTGAGTCTAGGGCTCATAGCCCGAGTATTACTTCAACCGATGTTGAATTAAGTTGGCGAAGTCTCGTGGCCTGAGTCCCAGTTCAACCGTATTTGAACTTTGTTGATTCTTTTGAGTTTAGGGCTCATAGCCCGAGTATTACTTCAATTGATGTTGAATTAAGTTGGCGAAGGCTCGTGGCCTCAGTCCCAGTTCAACCGTAGTTGAACTGTGCTGTTTCTTTTGAGTCGAGGGCTCATAGCCTGAGTATTACTTCAACTGATCTTGAATTAAGTTGGCGAAGGCTCGTGGCCTGAGTCCCAGTTCAACCGTAGTTGAACTTTGTTGATTCTTGTTGAGTCGAGGGCTCATAACCCGAGTATTACTTCAATTGATGTATAATTAAGATGGCGAAGGCTTGTGGCCTGAGTCCCAGTTCAATCGTAGTTGAACTTTGTGGATTCTTTTGAGTCGAGGGCTCATAGCCCGAGTATTACCTCAACTGATGTTGAATTATGTTGGCGAAGGCTCGTCCTGAGTCCCAGTTTAATAGTAGTTGAACTTTGTTGATTCTTTTCAGTCGAGGGCTCATAGCCTGAGTATTTCTTCAATTGATGTTAAATTAAGTTGGCGAAGGCTCGTGGTCTGAGTCCCAGTTCAACCGTAGTTGAACTTTGTTGATTCTTTTGAGTCGAGGGCTCACAGTACGAGTATTACTTCAATTGATGTTGAATTAAGTTGGCGAAGGCTCGTGGCCTGAGTCCCAGTTCGACCGTAGTTGAACTTTTTTGATTCTTTTGAGTCGAGGGCTCATAGCCCGAGTATTACTTCGACTGATGTTGAATTAAGTTGGAGAACGCTCGTGGCCTGAGTTCCAGTTCAACCGTAATTGAACTTTGTTGATTCTTTTGAGTCGAGGGCTCATAGCCCGAGTATTACTTCGACTGATATTGAATTAAGTTGGCGAAGGCTCATGGCCTGAGTCCCAGTTCAACCGTAGTTGAACTTTGTTGATTCTTTTGAGTCGATGGCTCATAGCCCGAGTATTACTTCAACAGATGTTGAATTAAGTTGGAAAAGGCTCGTGGCCTGAGTTCCAGTTCGACCGTAGTTGATCTTTATTGATTCTTTTGAGTCGAGTGATCATAGCCCGAGTATTACTTCGACTGATGTTGAATTAAGTTTGTGAATGCTCGTGGCCTGAGTCCCAGTTCAACCGTAGTTGAACTTTGTTGATTCTTTTGAGTCGAGGGCTCATAGCATGAGTATTACTTCAACTGATGTTGAATTAAGTTGGCGAAGGCTCGTGTCCTTAGTCCTAGTACAACCGTAGTTGAACTTTGTTGATTCTTTTGAGTCGAGGGCTCATAGCCCGAGTATTACTTCAACTGATGTTGAATTAAGTTGGCGAAGGCTCGTGGCCTGAGTCCCAGTTCAACCGTAGTTGAACTTTATTGATTCTTTTGAGTCGAGGGCTCATAGCCCGAGTATAGACGAGATGAATCAGGCTTGCTCTGATTGGGTTTCTAATCCCTCGTTCGTTATTTTCCCTTTGTTTTTGACTTCAGGAAAAGCTACGCGGTCTTGCTATGAAGTCCCCACAGACGGCGCCAAATTGTTTGACCCAAAATGTTTACAAGCATTTATGAATTCAAGACAATTAATAAGAATGACGGACCAATCATAGCAGGCCGTAACATATCTGAAGTCTAACAAGGAAAAAATAATAAAAATAATTGTGCGGACGGTAGAAAATATTGGTGATCTTTATTCATGATAATGTGTTAATCTGCCTCTCTATGAAGAGGTTCTGATCTTTACAATCATGTTATGAGAGATCTACCGTTATTCTGTCCTTTTTCTTGAGTTCTCACTCTGTGTTTTACTCTGTATTTGTTAGAGCCTCCATGGGGAGAGAGTGGAACCCTTTTTCTGATGTTTGCCCTTGTATTTATAGACATTTGCTGTACGAGTTGACTTTCTTGGAGATCCGGCCCACATTAGGGAATTATTTCAGGCGTACCCGGAAAGTATCGACTCCGGCCAAGGCGTTGGGTGGATGCGGATAATATTCTTGGTCGAGGCGACCTTGTCGCCTGTTATATTTATACTAGTCGAAAGGAACGGTTAATCTGATTGAGTGGCGTGGGGTTCAATTATGACCCATACAATTAGATATTAAGGTCTATATGTAGAACTCTATAAACTTTAAATCCTGAATATGCGTACGAGGGCAGAGAAGTTAAACACGTTTATTAGTCGTAGGATGAATATGCATTTACCTATTTGTTCTTCAAAGGCAAGATTAGGTGTCCATATTTGAACTTCGTGTTTTGCATTGAGGAGCTGAATTTAAGCAGATGTTGTGATAAATGCAATTCAGCTACTTACAAAAGAAATCATAATGGCGTTTACCACTTATACGTACTTATAATAGTATTACATAATAACTGGCCCTCTTATGATTTCCAAATTAAATGCTACTACTAGCTTTTTTTTTTTTTTTATTTCTTATATTCATTATTAGTTGCTACTCTATGTTATAACTAATGATATCGGGACTTGAGGGTTTCGTACTCTTAGAGTCCTTTTCATTGTAGGCGGAACTATGATATAATGCTACTACTAGCTAGTTACTCTTCTTTCCCTTTTTTTTTCTACATGCTTTTCATGAATTTAATTTGGAAGATAAAAATTTATCTTTTTCCAATATTTTACTGGTTTGTTTAAATTGAATAATATATAGCAAAGGTGGAGCTAGCCTTTTGGTTACGGATTTGCCCGAACTCATTAATTTTGATTTATCATGTATTTGTCTTAAGAAATCTATTGAATACGGCCAAATTATTAGTAATTTAGAACCTATTAACTTAATTTGTAGTTATCCACTCTACTATGTTGTAGAATATTCGTCCCCACAGAGTTTTATATTTTTTCTTTCCTCGATTAGAATTAACTTCATAAGTTTCATATCATAGTTCCGCCTACAATGAAAAGGACTCTAAGAGTACGAAACCCTCAAGTCCCGATATCATTAGTTATAACATAGAGTAGCAACTAATAATGAATATAAGAAATAAAAAGACCTAGTTTTACACACACGCACACCCCAATTGTTGGTTAATTATCGGAAAAGATCTTAACATTTATTTTATATAAAAGGCACTAAACATGCAAGTTCTTACTATTTTTTTGAGAAAAAAAGATCTTATTACTTTTTGAGAAGATCGCATTAAACATGCAAGTTCTTTTTCTAATTTTATTCGAAAATGTTTGGCTCCAAGGGAGCTTAGATTACCCAAATCTAGCGTCAACAATGGATATGCACAATAAAATAACAATTGTTTTACAATGATTGTCCCCTATACCATTAGCTCTATCCCTTTATCCACTACATGTTTTTATGCCTGGTAATGGATGAAAGCTATTGAACAAACTAGATTCTTGTATACTTAATTTAGAGAAATTAATTATTTTTGTTTCCCATTCAGTGTCGAAATCCACATTGGATTAATCCAAACTTGCGCTACATAAAACAATTAAAGAAGCAACTATTTTCTACCTTTTTTTATACTCACGATTCGAACCCCGGACCTATGACTAAGGATATGAAAGGATCATATTCATCTCATCACAATCCATGACGAAAAGGTAAGTCGTGAAGCAACAATAAAATTATTTCTGTGTAACTAATAATTTATGGGTTCGAGTCGTGGAATCAGTCATTAATGTTACTCAGGATAGGCTACCTACAGGGACGGATGCACGCTTATCGAAGTGGTATCATATGACGCCATCGTGTTAAATTTTTTTACTTAATATATGTATTAATACCGTGAGGAAATGTATAAATAAGAAAAAAATAATACCACTTAACATAAATTACCTCTTGGTTCATTGATTTTATGCTTGATTTTGCTCTAGCTATCAAAGGTTCAAAATATGATAGCTAAAAGTTATTAATCACGTTCTTCTATAAATTCCGATACCACTTATAAAATATATGCCCTTGGCTACCTATATCACACACTTTTAGATACATTCCTTTCCCTGGCTCTATATGAACAAACATGAAATACTTCGTGCATTAGGATGCCATAGTCCATGACGATTAATTTAGAGAATTGAATTTAGCCTTTCTAGATATTGATATGTATCCATCTCATTCAAAATTATTTTGTAGCCAATATTGTTGACTTGGTTTGGTAGTCAACCTTGTTGAGTTTGTCAAATATTGGTAGCCAATTTTATTGACTTGGTTTGGTTGGTAACCAACCTTGTTGAAATTATAAAAAAAGTGTAGAAATTATCAAATATTATAGGTGAGGTTTTTGCTATAAAAGGAGAGCTTCAACTCATTTCTACACACCAACAAAGAGAGAAAAGAGAGCAATGTATTCCATAAACTATAAGAAAATATTTTGTGAAGAAAAATAGAGTGTGAGAGATATTGCAGTAAGGTGAAAAAAGCAAAAGAGTATTTACTTCTTTTGAGGGTGTGGAGGTCTTAGGGGTATTTTTACTCGTTACTACACAATGTAAAATTCCTTGCTATAGTGATATCAGTTGCTCCTCTTGGCCGTGGTTTTTTCCTTATTTAGAAGAGTTTCCACGTAAAGTCTTGGTGTCATTATTTTTGCATTTCTATTCTTGTAATTTAACCATTACTTTGTGTTCTGCGTTTATCACTAATAACGTGAATACTATTTTTATGGGTTTATTTCCCAACAAGTGGTATCGAGCCAAGGTTCTATTTAAGTATGCTCTGTGGTTACAGCACAGTCTGATCTTCCACATCAGAAAAGAATTACTTTGGTCTCACAATAAATAATATTTGTATTCATGGTAAATAATGGAAGCCAACACTAGTAGAATGGTTACTTTGAATGGCACAAATTATGCCATTTGGAAGGGTGAAATGAAAGATTTGCTCTATGTCTAAGAATTTTTATCTACCTGTCTTCACCACTATAAAGCATGATAATAAATCAGATGAAGAGTGGAGTTTGTAACACAGGCAGATTTGCGGCTTTATTAGACAGTGGGTTAACGATAATATTTTGAACCATATTTCTAGGAAAACACATGCTCGGACCCTATGGGAGCACCTTGAAAGTCTCTATGCTCGAAAAGCTAGGAACAACAAGATGTTTCTAATAATGCAGATGTTGGGTTTAAAATACCACGATGGTTCCGCGATGACAGATCATCTGAATAATTTTTTAGGGGATCATGAACCAGTTATCTGCTATGGGCATTAAATTTGATAAAGAAATTCAAGGCTTGTTTATACTTGGTTCCCTGCCAGATTCTTGCGAAATTCTTAGAACTTTATTATCAAATTCTGCTCATGATGGTATGATCTCTAGGGATCTTGCCAAAAGAAGCCTTTTAAATAAAGAGATGAGAAGAAAATCTCAAGGTTTCTCCTCATCAGATGTCTTGGTGACTAACTCTAGTGGGAGAAACAAGAATCGAGGTTCTCAAAATAGAGAACATAATAGAAGCAAATCCGGAAGCAGACTTAAAGATATTGACTGCTATCATTGCGGGAAGAAAAGGCACACAAAGAAGTTCTACCGGATTTTGAAAAAGGAGAATAGAAACAAGAAAGATCAGAAAGAAGATGGCAATCGTGTGGCCACCGTCACTACAGAAGATCTTGTTACTGTCCTTGATGCGGATCTGATAAATATTACTTGTGATGAGTCAAGCTGGGTTGTGGATAGTGGTGCCGCATCTCATGTGACATCAAGGAAGGAATTTTTCTCATCTTATACTTAGGGTGACTTTGGAACTTTGAGTATGGGTAATGAGACGGTATCTAGGGTGGCTGGTGTTGGAACGATTTGTTTGGAAACCAGTATTGGAACTAATAGTTTTAAACAATGTAAAGCATGCACCTGATGTTCGTTTGCACTTGATCTCTGTTGGTGTTTTGGATAATGAGGGATATGTCAGTACCAATGGTACTAGAAAGTGGAAGCTCACTAAGGGTTTCATGATTTTGGCTCGTGGGGAAAAGCGTCGTGGTCTATACTGGACAACGACCTCTACCGGTGTTGATATGGTGAATGCCGTTGAGAGTGATAACTCTTCAAAGTTATGGCATAAGAGGCTTAGCCATATTAGCGAGAAAGGACTAAATGTTTTGGCCAAGAAGAAATTGTTGTCAAATTTTGAAAGTGCAAAATTAGAAAAATGTGAGCAATGCTTGGCTGTAAAACAAAAAAGAGTTTCTTTCCAGTCTCATCCTCCTTCAAGAAAGACAGAGCTGCTGGAGTTGGTGCATTTAGATTTATGTGGTCCAATGAAGACAAGGACTTTGGGTGGTGCACTTTATTTTGCTACTTTTATTGATGATTGCTCAAGAAAACTTTGGGTCTACATCTTGAAGACTAAAGATCAAATGTTGGGTGTCTTTAAGCAGTTTCAGGCATTAGTTGAAAGAGAAACTGGAAAGAAGTTGAAGTGTATTTGACTGATAACAGTGGTGAATATTGTGGACTGTTTGACGAATACTGCAAGCAACAAGGTATCAGACACCAGAAGACTCCTCCTAAGACTCCCTAGCTTAACGGTTTAGCAGAAAGGATGAACAGGACCTTGATTGAAAGAGTCAGATGTTTGCTTTCTGAAGCAAAGTTGCCGAATCCCTTTTGGGGTAAGGCTTTATTGACGGTCGCACATGTTATTAATCTATCCCCTGCAATTGCTTTGCAAAGTGATGTTCCAAACAGAGTTTGGTATGGAAAGGATGTTTCCTATGAACACTTGAAAGTGTTTGGCTGCAGAGCTTTGTACATGTGCCTAAAGATGAGAGGTCAAAATTAACTGCCAAGATAAGGCAGTGCATCTTTATTGGTTATGGTCTTGATGAGTTTGGTTACAGGCTATATGATTCAATTGAGAAGAAGGTCGTGAGAAGCCGTAATGTTATCTTCATAGAGGATCAAACCATTAAAGATATTAATAAAGTGGAGAAACTAAAACCTTCAAGTTCTGAAGGTTTAGTTAATCTTGATCAAGTTCCTCATACAAATGCAGATGACATTGATGGGATCAATGATGATGGTGATGCTCATAACCATATTCCAGATCAACATATTGTTGATGATGATGATAACAATGCTAATGTTGATGAGGTATGCTCCTACTCACGAAGCTGTGGATGAGTTAGATATTCCACTCATGAGGTCTTCTAGACCCCATACTCCTTCCTCCCATTATTCACCCGCTGAGGATGTATTACTCACTGATGGGGGAGAACCTGAATATTATGCGGAGGCCATACAAGATGAGCACAAGGATCAATGGATTGAAGCCATGCAAGATGAGATAAAATCTCTGCATGACAACCATACTTATGAGTTGGTGAAATTGCCTAAAGGCATAAGAGCTTTGAAGAACAAGTAGGTGTTCAAAGTTAAAGCTAAAGAACATAGTTTGAAGCCCATATACAAAGCTATATTGGTTGTCAAGGGATTTAGTCAAAGGAAAGGTATTGACTTTGACGAAATATTTTCTCCTGTCGTGAAAATGTCCTCCATTCGGACAGTTCTTGGTTTGACGGCTAGTATTGATTTGCAAATTGAGCAGATGGATGTGAAGACTGCCTTTCTTCACGGTGACTTAGAAGAGGAGATCTACATGGAACAACCTGAGGGCTACAAGGTAAAAGGCAGAGAAAATCTTGTATGTAAACTTAAGAAGAGTCTATACGGATTGAAGCAAGCTCCCAGACAGTGGTATAAGAAGTTTGAGTCTGTTATGGGGGAGCAAGGCTACAAAAAGACTTATTCAGATCACTCTGTGTTTGTACAAAGATTTTCTTTTGATAATTTTATCATCCTCCTTCTATATGTGAATGATATGTTGATTATGGGCAGAAATTCTTTCAAGATTGACGAGTTGAAGAAATAGTTGAATAAATCTTTTGCAATGAAAGACTTAGGTCATACTAAGCAGATTCTGGGCATGAGAATTACTCGTTCAAGAAACGAAAGGAAGCTTTACTTGTCATAGGAGAAGTCCATAGAACGTGTAGTGGAGCGTTTCAATATGAAAAGTGCTAAGTTGGCTGCACACCCCTTCCTGGTCATCTGAAGTTAAGCAAGAGGATGTGTCCTACAACAACAGAGGAAAAAAAAAGAGAATGGAAAAGATTCCTTATTCCATTGCCGTCGGAAGTTTGATGTATGCAATGGTATGCACTCAACCAGATATTGCTCAAGCAATCGGTGTTGTTAGCAGATTTCTCAAAAATCCAGGAAAAGAGCATTGGGAAGCTGTAAATACTCAGGTATCTAAGAGGAAGCTCACATCAATGCTTATGTTTTGGAGGATCAAATCCAATTTTGAAGGGCTATACGAATTCGGATATGGAAGGTGACATTGATAATAGAAAATCCACTACTGGATATTTGTTTACTTTTTCAGGGGGAGCTATATCATGGCAGCCAAAGTTGCAGAACTGTGTCGCACTATCACCAACTGAAGTAGAGTATATTGTGGCTACTAGAGCTGGCAAAGAGATGATATGGCTCAAGAGACTTGGATTGGAACAGATGGAGTACAGTGTCTATTGCGACAGTTAGAGTGCAATAGACCTGAGCAAAAACTCCATGTACCATGCGAGAACAAAACACATCGACGTCAAATATCATTGGATTCGTGAGCAAGTGGAGAACGAATCACTTCAAGTCAAATGGATTCACACGAGTGAAAATCCTGCAGATATGTTGACCAAGGTGGTACCAAGAGACAAGTTCGAGCTATGCAAAGAACTTGTCGTCATGCACTTAGACTAGAAGACGTTGCTACCTCTTCAAGATGAATGAGACTGGAGGGGGAGATTGATATGTATCCATCTCATTCAAAATTGTTTGGTAGCCAATATTGTTGACTTGGCTTGGTAGCCAACCTTGTTGAGTTTGTTAAATATTGGTAGCCAATTTTATTGACTTGGTTTGGTTGGTTACCAACCTTGTTGAAATTGTAAAAAAATGTGTAGAAGTTGTCAAATATTATAGGTGAGGTTTTGGCTATAAAAGGAGAGCTTCATCTCTCATTTCTACACACCAACAAAGAGACAAAAGAGAGAGTAAGGCATTCCATAAACTATAAGAAAATAATTTGTGAAGAAAAATAGAGTGTGAAGGTATTGTAGTGAGGTGAAAGAAGCAAAAGAGTATTTACTTCTTTTGAGGGTGTAGAGGTCTTAGGAGTATTTCTACTCGTTACTATACAGTGTAAGATTCTTCGCTATAGTGATATCAGTTGCTCCTCTTGACCGTGGATTTTCTCTTATTCAGAAGGGTTTTCACATAAAATCTTGGTGCCATTATTGCTGCATTTCTATTCTTGATGATTTAACCATTACTTTGTGTTCTGCGTTTATCACTAATATGATGAATACTATTTTTACGGGGTTTATTCCTAACATATATAGCTTCCCCACCACCTCTTTATTTGGTGCATTTACGTATCATCACATCAACTATTGGTTCTTTTATAGAGGACAAATTTCAGATATAAGTGGAAAACAGAATAGCCTATGGAAAGGTATAGAATGGTTAGGTATTGACTTATAAGATAATAAAATTAGATCTATTATTATACAAAAAAGACAAAATACACGTATGCTGATTTGGGATTAAGATATTGTTAATATAGATCCTTTGAGATCTTATAAAGTTTGAGAATATGACAGCTTACGAATATCACCAGATGCCCATTATTTTACTACTCATACTTTGCCAATTTTTGCTTAATTAGTCTATATATCAGAATGTCCTTTTGAATTAAAGGGCCAATTGGCTTGTTAATTAGTGCATGCAAGAGCTTTCTTTAATCAAATCTTGCAGATCACTATATTTATTTATAGTGCTAAAATATGTTTGAAGACACGAGAAATTGTTTAGTTCATGATATGTGCTTTATTTACGTGCACACTGCATTAAAGAAGGGTTTATCGAAAATAGCCGATTGAATTTATTAAAATATTTTTTAGTTGATGTACATATATTATACACATTAGTTCACATAAGAGTTTTAAGTTCTACCTATTGTTAGCACAAAAATAGTATTTACACAATTATAGGACAATTAAAAGGTAATTAATTATAGGTAAATCTCTATAATAAATAATAACCGATAACCTAATAAGTATGATCGATAACTAACATGCTGGCTATTACATGTTATTTTTTGAATAGTGTATAATTCTTATACAGTAAATATACATTACTAAATTCTTTATGTATAAAATATATGGGGTTACTATATATATGTTGAATCACCTCACTACATTTAGTTCAGATATTTCAGAATTCAATTACATGGAGACAAAATTTGTGCAAATGGCCGTGTGTCGGCCCGAGAGGTGGGGGAGGGGAAATAGAATGAGTTATTTTCTATTTTGGTCTCTAGCCATTCTTGATTTGTTTTTTTCCACAAATAATTTGGAGTACGTTTTTTATATTTAGCATACATATTTCATGATTTATCCATAATTGGATGACCTATAAATGAAGGTCAGATATCATATATACATTAATATTGTTTGTCTCTAGCTATAGAAAAGTCTTAATCAAATCTACGCATGCATATTGCTGGTTCTCTTATTGCATGTTCCTGTCCTTTGAATATTTAGTACAAAGGAAGATATTTTCCATGTAAAAGGTCTTCTTTCTTAAAATAGGTTCACTAATAGAGGAAATAAAGCATTTTATTATTGCTAGGATAACATAATGGAAAGCAAAGATACTATACAGTGATAGGGATGTTCAAAACGAATCAAAAAATTATATCAAATCGAAATGTCAAACTAAACTGATTAAAAAATTGGTTAGGTTTGGTGTTGAGTAAAAAAGTTTGAATTATACCGATATATAAATATATACATATTTATATATACTTTTAAATCTTTATACAAAATTTATATAATAAGATAATATCTAGAAATATTTGGGATCCTCTCATGGGATGTAATATTTCAAAGAAATATAAAATGCATTTAATTTTATTTATTTTAAACAGTTGTATTACTTTTTTATCAAGTGTTATTGAAATGTGTCAATCATCTCATTGTTCTTCCATTTTCATATATATATATTTTTCGAATTTGAAAAGGTATTTCGATAATTTAGAATTAAATAGAACATATTATTATTTGGTATCATATTGATTATTTTATGTTTAATTATTAAATTATGTCGAAAACAACTATGTCCCATATGAATAATTTAATAGATCATATGTTTGTCAATTTTTTTTATTTTTACAAAATATATGTTCACTTATTAAAAATTTATCTATACTTTTAACAAAATAAAATTGCGGTAATATTCATAATACAAACTGCCTGTTATGGGTTAGAGAGATATTCTCCTCCTTCTCTCTAGAAGAGTTCTTCTCCTTACCACCCCCTTTCTAAAGCACTGCCCCTCCCACTCCCTTAGCGTTTTTCAAAACCCCTTCCCTTGACTAGATGAACACTAATGAAGAAAACCCTTTAGATCAAAACAACATGGCCATGAATAACTTAGATAACGTGATCTCTTCACAGATTGTACCAAATGAGAAGGTAACCAAAGGGATAAATCGGGTTCCATCCACCTCTAACCCTATCCTAACGGACATGGAAATATGCAAAGAAACTCACCTGGCAAAAACTAAAATAAAAGCTAAAGATCTAACTAACACGCCTAAGAGGATGTCTTTCCTAGACACCTTGGTAGCGGGTAACAAAGCTCATAAGGATCCTGAAGGAAGCCAAGTCACAGTCCAAACAAACTTGGTCTCCTGTGATGCCAAAGCTTGGCAATGAAACAACAAAAATGGAAGAGAAGAAGAGAAAAAGGAAAAGAGAGAATGCAAGAAGCTATTCTAGGGTTACTAAGATATTTTCATTGATAAGATATCCCAAATGCGCTGAATAACAACCTATATAAAGGAATATTCCTTCAGGACCACAGCCTGCAAGAGAAGGAATTTCCAGCTGACTACTTGTACTATCGATGGACCAAAAGTGTCCAAATTTAGAAATAATACAGACTCAATTGCAAATAAATAAACTTTAACTTAAAACTTAATGGGACCTAAGTGTAACTAATGAAACTTCAATTCTTCAGCTGCTTCTAACGACCTTAACCGCTTGGTACCTCTGCGCAAGCGCGAGGTACCACTCCTGAACAGCACGATCTTCTCTTCTTGCATCATTGCCCTGCTCTAAAACCCTTCCTTGTCCTCAAGGAAGAACTAATGAAACTTCATCTTCATCACATCAAAATCTTCCCATGTTGCCTGATCCTTTGTCATCTGTGACCACTGGACTAGGATTTGAGGAATTGCCTTATTTCCGCGCTTGATCATTCTCCTTTCCGATATCTCCTGAGGCTCCACACAATAGGGACTGGTAACATCAATCACTGAAGGATGATTGAACTTATCAGGAATTGCATGACATGGTTTCAGCTGTGAAACATGAAAAGTGGGGCGGATATTGACATGTGAGGGAAGGGATAGTTTGTAAGCAACTGAGCCAATCTTCTGCAGAATCTGATATGGACCATAGTACTTAGCAAATAGCTTAGAAAATGAGTGGTTTGAAAGGGTGATTTGCCTATAAGGTTGAAGCTTGAGATAGACCCAATCTCCTTCAGCATAGCTCCTATCAACCCTGTGTTTATTGGATAGACTGGACATCCTTTATTGTGCCCTGTGGATGTGAAACTTCAGCAGTTGAATCTTCAACTCTCTTGTAATGAGACTTCTGTCTACCTCTTCATCTGCAGCATCACCAGGCAGATATGGTAGATGAGTGGGAGGGGATTGACCATAAAGAGCCTCATAGGGAGTAGTCTGGATTGCTGAATGGAAGGTGGTGTTATACCACCATTCTGCTAGGGATAGATAGGCTGCCCAATCCTGTTGGCTATCTGAGCAAAAACACCTTAAGTAAGTCTCCACAATCCTGTTAAGCACTTCAGTCTGACCATCCGTTTGAGGATGATAAGCTGTGGAAGTGCTGAGAGTTACTCCTTGCATAGCAAACAAATCTTGCCAAACCTTGCTCATGAAGATAGGATCCCTCTCACTGACTATATTCTCTGGCATCCCATGTAGTTTATAGACATGATCCAAGTACACTTGTGCTACAGAAGTAGCAATGTAAGGATAACTTATAGCTAAGACGTGACCATACTTAGTAAGCCTGTCTACTACCACCAATATTGTGATTTTTCCCTTAGACTTTAGTAATCCATCAATAAAGTCCATGCTGATGCTGGTCCAAGCAGAACCTGGAATCTGTAATGGCTGCAGAAGTCCAGGATAGCCACTGTTATCATATTTGCTCCTCTGGCAGGTGGCACACTGTCTCACATGGGCTGTTACATCTTCCTTGAGTCCCTTCCAATAGAAAATGTTTGATAACCTTTTGTATGTGTTTTCTATCCCATAATGACCACCTACTGGCTTGTCATGCCATATCTGCATGATCTCCTTCTTAAGAGAGCTATCATTCCCAATTACCAACTTGCCTTTCCTTCTAAGTTGCTGATTCACAAAGGTATATCCCTTATGATCCTCCCTTTGTTCTTGAATATGCCTAATAATCTCTGCAACCTCCATGTCATTCTCCTAGCTATCCTTGATTCACTAAAGGAGCTCATTGCTGGTTGGAGATAGTAGCATCGTGGCTAAATCCCCTGAAGGAATTCTGGATAAGGAGTCAACAGCCTTATTCTCCCTTCCCTTCTTATACTCTATCACAAAATCAAACTGCATAAGCTTGGCTATCCATTTCATTTGTGATCCAGTGTGAAGTTTCTGTTCCAATAAAAACATAAGTGCTTTTTGATCAGTCTTCACCACAAATTGCCTCCCAATCAAGTACTGTGCCCATTTAGTGACAGCCATCACAAGAGCCAACAACTCCTTATCATAGACTGATAAAGCTGAATGTTTTCCTAACAACCCTTTACTGAGATCAGCTATGGGATGTCCTCCTTGCATTAGCACAGCTCCCACACCATAATCACATGCATCAGTTTCCACAACAAATGTGAGCTGATTGTTGGGAAGAACAAGCACTGGTGCTGAAATGAGGGCTAGCTTCAGTTGGTTGAATGTTGTTTCAGACTTCATAGACCACTGGAATCCATCTTTCTTGAGCATGTCTGTTAGAGGCCTGCTGATCACTCCATAGTGTTTAATGAATCTCCTGTAATAGCCTGCTAGACCTAAAAATCCCCTTAATTCCCTGAGGTTCTTAGGTAGAGGCCATGACTGTACTGCTGCAATCTTTTTAGGTTCTATTGCCACCTCTTCAGCAGATATAATGTGCCCCAGGTATTCAATCCTGCCAGCTCCAAAAGAACATTTAGACTTCCTAGCAAACATGTGATGTTTCACTAACAGATCAAAGGTTATTCTCAAATGCCTTATGTGTTCAGACATATCTCTACTAAATACTAATATGTCATCAAAGAACACCAAGATAAACTTTCTGAGATGCTCCTTGAACACATGATTCATCAGACTCTGGAAGCATGAAGGAGCATTGGTGAGTCCAAATGGCATTACCAAGTACTCATAATGCCCTGAATGAGTTTTGAATGCTGTCTTAGCTATATCTTCTGTTGTCATCCTTATCTGATGATATCCAGATCTAAGATCTATCTTGGAGTAGATCTGTGAGCCCCCAGGTTCATCCAACAACTCCTCTATGATAGGAATAGGGAACTTATCCTTAATAGTCACCTTGTTGAGACCTCTGTAGTCCACACATAACCTCCAGCTTCCATCTTTCTTACCCACCAAAACTACTGGAGATGCATATGGGCTAGAGCTTGGTTGCACAATCCCTTGATCTAGCATGTCTTGCACTAGCTTCTCAATAACATCCTTCTGTGATGATGAGTACTTGTAGGGTCTGAGATTCATAGGGTTGCACCCTTCTTGTAATGGAATCCTGTGATCAAATGGACCCCTAGAGGGAGGTAGTCCTTTAGGATCAGCAAACAACAGCTGATATTCATCAATCAAAAGTTGTAGTTGGGAAGGTATGTTGGAGCTAGATTCAGTAGGTGCTTCCTCCCTTGGTAATACCCTCAGCATGAACAACTGCCCCCTATTGTTAACTAACTTGTCCAAAGTTTTAGCCCCCACAGTCTTCACCTTGTCTACTTCCCTTTTAAGCATGCATTCCTTTCCTTGGTAGTTGAATCCCAAGGTAAGTTCTTGAAAATTCAGCTTGAGATCCCCTAGTGGTAGCAGCCACTACAACCCCAATATCAAGTCACAAGAGCCTAAGGGAAGCAGTAGGAAGTCTGCAGTGTATGTGACCCCTTGCAGCAACCAAGTCAAATCCTTACAGAGCTCAGTGGTTTGTCTATTGTTTCTATCTGCTACATTTATGGTTTGAGGATTAATTTTGAGAGTATTAACCCCCAAACTCCTTGCTACATCATTATCAATGAAGTTGTGTGTGCTCCCTGGATCCACCAGTATACTTAAGGGCCTTTGTTGGCAATAACCAGTCACCCTCAAGTTATGAAAAGTGGGGACTCCATGAAGAGCATGGACTGATATCTCACACAATTCCCCTTTCCCATCTTCACCTGCTTCTTCAGTTGGTTCTGCAGGCTCTTCAAGTAATTACAGATCTCATGTTTCTTCCTCCTCTTGTACCTCCTCTTCTACTTCTAACAAGTACAATTGTTTGGAATGGCCACACTTGTGCCCAGGGAAGAATTTCTCATCACAAAAGAAACACAACCCCTTCTGCCTCATCTCAGTAGTAGTGAGCTTCCTGGTATTACCCTTGTTCCAATTAGCAGCGGCCTCCCTCTTTAACATATTACTCTTCTTCTTATGGAATCCACATTTGGTAGCAGTTCCATAGCTGTGACTCTTAGCATGGGATGGTCCTCCACTGTGCATTGTGGATCTTATCATTTTCAGTTGAGCATTCATCTGTACGTCAGTGTTCCTTGCTAGCTGATAGTCCTCGGGTAGGGAAAAGGGTCTATGGTTCTTAACTGTGAATCCAATCTCAGGTTTAAGGCCAGTAATAAATGCACTAATAGCATACTCAGGAAGAATATGCAACCTAGTCATGATTCTATCAAACTCCCTCTGGTAGTCCTCCACCATTCCCCCTTGCCTGATCAATTTAAGGTCTACCATAGGATCAGCATACTCAGCCCCAAATCTGTCAATAAGAGCATACACATACTCTTCCCAACTGGGGAAAGGTAAGTGAGTTCTACTTCTCAGGTATGCCAAGTGCCATTCAATGGCTAAATTATCAAAGTGTATAGAGGCCACTTTAACTCTTTGGCTGTAATCAACCTCATCTAAAGAGAAAAACTGTTCTACCTTACAGAGCCAAGCTCTTAAGTTGAGGCCACTGAAATGAGGGAACTCCAGCTTAGTCATTCTTGTTAGATTTGCTCCCCTAGGTGAAGTTGCAGAAGCGTTCTGAGCTATGTTGGAAGGTTCACCTCCACCAGTCTGTCCAGCTGAGGGCTGTCCCTGAGCATGCCCTCCTCCATTCACACCCATAGCTGCAGATGCAGGATACCCTTGCATAAGTGCTGAAATGGTAGGTCTGTGAGGAGATGAATTTCCTCTAGGTCCTTGGAACTAAGGCAATGGTCCAAAGCCTAGATGATAAGCAGCAGGAGAGAACTGATTGGATGTGGCTCCTTCATGTACCCACGCAGCAGGATTACTTGTGGAAGTGTAGATCTCACCCCCTCCATCTACATCCTCTATTCCTTTACCTCTGTCATACCTTTTCACAGCCTCAATAGATTCTTTCAGCTCAGCAAAAGCTCTTTCATATTGGTTCTCTAGTTGAGTTTGTCTTACTGAAAAGTTGGCTATCTCCATTGTCATTCTTTCGAACATAGACTTGATTTCATCTATGTTTGCCATTTCCTTTGCCCACAAAGCTCAGGAGAGTGCTCTGATACCAGATAATGCCAAAGCTTGGCAATGAAACAGTAGCCGCGACACAAAAATGGAAGAGAAGAAGAGAAAAAGGAAAAGAGAGAATGCAAGAAGCTATTCTAGGGTTACTAAGATATTTTCATTGATAAGATATCCCAAATGTGCTGAATCACAACCTATATAAAGGAATATTCCTTCAGGACCACAACCTGCAAGAGAAGGAATTTCCAGCTGACTAGTTGTACTATCGATGGACCAAAAGTGTCCAAAATTAAAAACAATACAGACTCAATTGCAAATAAATAAACTTTAACTTAAAACTTAATGGGACCTAAGTGTAACTAATGAAACTTCAATTCTTCAGCTGCTTCTAACGACCTTAACCGCTTGGTACCTCTGCGCAAGCGCGAGGTACCACTCCTGAACAACACGATCTTCTCTTCTTGCATCATCCTGTGTACACGAGGATGAAACAAATGACTATAGAAACTCGGAACTTTTCATACCCAACACCTCATCGGACAAGGATCGTGTATATAAGAACTGGTCAAACGCTCTTATCATCAAAATATTTGGAAGGAGAATAGGCTATCAATTTCTCCAAAAAAAATCTCCATTCTATATGGAAACCAACTGAATACATGTCCCTCATAGACTTGTGATGCGACTATTACCTAATAAAATTTACGAAAGAGACAAATTATAATAAGGCCCTTCATGAAGGTCCATTGTTCATAGTGAACCAATTTCTTACGGTAAGAAAATGGGAGCCTAGGTTCGTAGCATTTAAAGCTGTCCTAACTTACTCAGCTATGTGGGCAAGGCTTCCGGAGCTACCTACAGAATTTTACATCTACGAGATCCTTCAAAAAATTGGACAGAAACTGGGATAGCTAATACGCATTGACGCAAGCACCAAATTTGCATCAAGAGGTAAGTATGCTCGTCTTTGTGTTATGGTATCTACTAAAAAACCCCTTAAAAATTTTATTGTGCTTGGTAAGCACATTCAACAAATTAGCTACGATGGCTTTAATCCCTTATGCATGAATTGCGGCAGACTTGGCCATAATGTCAACAATTACCCTCACCTTTTGCCAAAATCAGTAGGGTTCAGGAAACAAGTTCTTCAAGCACCATGGCCAAGCCTCACACGGTTGATACCCTAACCCAAGAAATAAACTAGTTGACAATAGTCACACACACAAAAAGAAAAACAAAAAAATAGCACAAAATCCTTCCAGGAACGACTTGGACAAACATAGGACAACATCTTACCCTAAGAACAACACTAGTACCCAAAAATGGAAAACAAAGGAAGGACAAACGCAATCAACTACTGTAGAGGAAAGCAAGAATGCGATGGACAAAAGGGAAATGGCTTCCAACAGGTTTATCCCTCCTACTGCCTATATCCAAAAAGAAGAAAACATAGTACACAAGGAACCTAAACACCAACATCTCATTAATGACACCACTCCTTACCTTTACCCGAAGGTTCTTGATACCACATCCACAGGAGCCATTAATTCAAATAATAACTCACAAATAACTCATTCAAGACTTTATCCCCCATAGCCTGCCCCCTAGTTCCCTCTCTTATTTCATCGGCTGAAAGGACCAATTTACAAGGCATGGACATAGATGTTAAAATACCTACCGAAATCCCTATACCCCCATTAACGCATAACTTAGGCAAATCACATATTACACTACTCACCTTGCAAATGAATGAAGCCTTAATCCCACATCATATACCTAGTACACATCAAGCCTCAATTAGGTCAACATCAAGTCACAACACCATTAATGCACATGACCTTTCTACCTCTATAATAGACAAACATCTAGTCCCCAACGTTGACCCTCACTCAAATATTAAGACCAAAACCTCTACTCTTTCAAACATTAGTGAACTCAAAGTCTCAACAAACCGTAACTTGAGTAAAGAAAGTGTGCAGGATGCCAATGTTACCCCTCAACCAAAACAGAAGGTATAACCAGACAACGAGGTTCATTTGGATGGCACCACAACCCCAAACCCCATTAATCTTCACCACCAGGCCATTACAACCGAGTTATGTTCCTCAATCTTGGATGGAATGGGGATTAATGGGACATACACTAAACATCAACCTCCAACTAGAAGGGAGGGACCTCATAATACAAATAGGGGACCCCTCATACTTGGTACAAATTATGACGGAAGGAATGCAACTAGGAATGAGCAATGTGATGATACACCCATGGTTAAGCTCCCAACAGCTCATGCACCTGAATATGGATCCTCACCCATCCCCTTGGAGCCCCATGCAGGATACCAAAACCCCATTCCCCCATGCAAACCCCAAACCTACCACTGTACCCTAACATGCAAACCCTCAAACCCCAATCCCCAACTCTTTTCCTGCCCAAGCCCAACAACTACCTCACCCCAACACCAATTCTCACACGACCCCTCTAAACAGGACAACACGTCAAGGATCGAACCAAACACATAATGCAATACCACTATACACTCTCCAAGAATCGAACCAAACCGAAACAGTACCCACAACCCCATTAAGTTAGAACCAGAATGCGATGGAAGACGAGAAAGAAGAGGAAGGAATTCAAACGGAAAGAATAGTGGAGCACAAAGTGTTAAGGCACCCAAAAACAATGACGTTCCCAGCAAGAAGAGAAAAAAGATTCATCTTAAGTTGCCGAGTGGATTTAAGGAAATGCTCCACCTCTATAAGAAATGTGAACCCACCGAGCATCTTCCAATATGCAGTGGTGTTAGTATCAACGATGTTCACTCACTATTGGACACAACATGAAAGGATGAGGAACAACAACAACTCCTCAAGTAGCCAGGACATGGGTGTACCAACTAGAAACATTAGCATGAATATGATAATTTGGAACTGTCGTGGAGCAAACAGAGCTGATTTTAGAAAGGCATTCAGAGCTATGTTGGATTATCATAGTCCTAGTTTAGTAGCTTTGCTGGAAACAAAAATGGAGAACCACCACATTTTGGTTCACGAGTTCGGGTACTCTAGCCTAATCCAAATGCCGACAAATGGGAACTCAGGAGGTATTGTGCTTATGTGAAACAATAGAGACACGATGGTCGATCAAATTAGAGATACGGATCAGGAGATACACGCCATGGTAAAAGTACGAAACTCTTCAAAAAAATGGTTATGCTCTATTATATATGCTAGTAATCTTTTGGAAGAATGTTCAATACTTTGGAAAAATTTAAAAATAATTGCTAAAACCTTTAAGGGCCCATGGTTAGTAGAGGGAGATTTTAATGATGTCACTTGTGCGTCGAAAACTAGGAGGTCTCCCTATTAACTATAATTGAATTTCAAAATTTCTGGACCGCCTGGACAACTGTGGACTTGTAGATTTAGGTTTTAAATGGTCAAGATTCACTTGGACAAATAAGAGCAAAAAATGTAAAAACATTATTATGGATAGGCTCGACAGATGTATTGCAAATACAGAATGGTTAGAACTATTCCAAGATGCAATAATCATTTAATTAGAAGCCATTCGGACCACTGCCCCATCAAGATCAAGTTTTTTAGGATCTTCTCTAACAATAATAATATATTTATATTAGAGACTATGTGGCTATCACACCCCACATTCAAAGATTTAGTTGAAAATTCTTGGTCGGACCAACCTAACATTACTAAAGCCAATTTTTTGTCAAAATGCCTTAGACTAGAATATGAATACTTTTGGAAATATTTTCAAAAAGAAAAGTAAATTACTAGCTAGATTAAATGGAATCCAAAACTCCCAAAACTACCCCCATAGCCAATTCCTAATAAACCTGAAAAATGATCTCCTTCATGAGTATAATGTTGTACTAAGGTAAGAGGAGGAATTTTGGAAGCTCAAATCCAGGATTCAATGGATCCAGGATGGTGATGCGAACACAAAATTCTTTCACATCTTTACCATACAAAGAAGGAGAAAAAATAAAACAATTTGCTTAAGAGACGATGCAGGAAATTGGATCCTAGAACAAAAAGGCATCAAGGTCCATATTACTAACTACTACAAAAGTTTCTACTCTACATATCCCAAGCAATCCTTTCTTAATAACACCCATCTCTCCTTCTACTCCGCTATTAAGGATCAGGACCACACTTTCCTTAGTAGCATCCCCTCTACAATAGAATTTAGGAGGGCTCTAGACCCTTTTCAACCTTACAAATCTCCAGGACCGGATGGACTACACCCGGTTCTCTATCAGAAATATTAGAAAGAGACTAACAAACTTCTCGTATAATTTTGCCAGGACTCCTTCTCAGAGAGAAATATGCTTAAAAGTATGAATAATTCACTAGTTTGTCTAATTCCAAAAAGTGATATTGCTGAAACAATTAGACAATACATACCCATAAGCCTTTGTAATATGGCTTATAAAGTTGTCACTAAGATTATAGCAAACCACATTAAACTCCTCCTGCCCAAGCTCATTCATCCTACCCAAACCAGTTTCATTAAAGAGAGAAGGGCTGCAGATAATGCTCTAATCATAAATGAGGTACTTCATCACTTCAAAAATACTATAGGGAATAAGGCAAAAATGGAGATCAAAATAGATTTGGAAAAGGCTTTTGATATAATAGAGTGGTCTTTTGTCATATTCTCCCTAAGTTCCCTAAACTTCCCTCCGGACCTCATTAAACTCATTATGTCCTGCATCTCTATCACCTCAACTGCTATTCTTATCAATGGATCTAGAACAAAGTTCTTTGAACCATCCAAGGGTATTAGGCAGGGGGACCCCTATCCCCATACATCTTCTTCATCTGCATGGAAATGTTTTCTAGGTTAAGTGACCACGAAATAGAATGTTGTAGATGGACCCCAAGAAAAATTAGTCCCAAAGGCTCGAAACTGTCACTTCTCTTCTTCGCTGATGACCTCATTCTCCTAGCTGAAGCCAACCAAGAAAGCTACAGCTCCATTATAGACATTATTAATAAGTTTTCCAATGCTTTGGGTCAATCTATCAATTTCGACAAGTCCAAAATAGTGTTTTCTAAGAATACTCCTATTAACCACAAGGACCTCATAAGCAGATTTTTTTAATAATTTATACGGATAACTTCACAAAATACCTAGGCTTCCCGATGCCAAACACAAATTCCTCAAAAAAGCACTTCCAATTTATCCTAAATAAGCTAAACAACATATTAACATGCTGGAAAACAAAATTCCTAAGCATGGCAGGTAGGACAACCCTCATAAAAACCGCCCTAGCTGCAATTCCAAATCATGTAATGCAAATTTATGACCTCCCCAAAATAATACTCAATAAGATTGACTCAATTCAGCGAAATTTCATTTGGGGTAGCACGGAGAAAAAGAAAAAATGTCACCTCGTAAAATGGAGTATAGTTACAAAGTCAAAAAATCAAGGGGGGCTACGAATTCCTAACTCCCATATGAAAAATGCCTCATTCAATGTAGCACTAGCGTGGAGGTACATGGAAGAGAAAAAAAGCTTATGGGCCAAAACTATCTACAGTAAATACAACCCCAGGAAGAGCTCGAATTTTGGTTCCCACATATGGAACGTTATAAAAGAGGGCAAGGATATTTGTAATAATAACATTAAATGGTTAACTGGAGATGGGAAAACCATAAGTCTCTGGCATGACAAATGGATTAATCAAGCAGGAACTCTTGGGGAATCTATCCAAGGCCCCATCAGAGCTGGGGAGCCTGACAAAAAACTCTCCTGTCTCATTAAAATTGAAAGGTTTGATCTTAGGGACCTATCCTTTGAGTTACCCCCAGACATTGTCTAATAATGAACTGCACTTACATACAACAAACGGGTTTCTTTGGAGACTCCTACACTTGAAATTCCACAAACCACAATTTCTTCTTAATCAAAGCGACATATGAAGTTGCCTCTGAGTACACGGACAACCCCAAAAACTTAGCCTGAATTTGAAAAATAAACTCTCTAAATAAACTAAAATTCTTTCTTTGGACTATTTTATGAGATAGGCTACCCACTAAGGAAATGCTAAAAAGAGAGGGATTTGCCTAGAAGACATTTGTAATATTTGTAATAGAGAAACGGAGAACATAGAGCATATCTTCTTCCCTTGTAATTACTCTAGGAAACTCTGGTACCAAATCAATACCAAACGCCCCTTCTCCCATAATCCTAAGGGAATAGACACACTCCAAGAATGGCTAAAGAAAAAACTCCTGTCACGAGAGCCATTTAACAACATATTTAGTTGGGCAGTTTTTCTCTCTTTCCTCCTCTGGCACATATGGAACTTTAGGAATGGAACCCTATTTGGAAAAAATATAGCACCCATCAACAAACACCAACCCATTAGTATGGCCATTGAATTCCTCTATATAGCGAAAAATAACTGCTTAAAACCTACAAAAGAAGTCATTTATATAAAATTAGAACCTACTTATCCTAATTATTTCAAGCTCAATATAGATGGAGCATGTGTGGGCAAATCGGGAGTGGGGGAAATAGGAGGAGTGTTTAGAGACAAAGGGGGAATTGGATCCTAGGCTTCAATATGGGATTTGAGTATGCCACCAACATCTTCATGGAGATCCTAGCCCTACTTCACGGAGTCAAACTAGCACTAACAAAGAAGCTCAGTCCTTTAGTAATAGAGACAGGCTGCTTGGAGTTATTAAATCTTCTAAATTCTAAAAATTATCTCTACCAAAACTTAATTAATGATTGCAGGTACCTATTACGGATGACGAATGATCCTTAGCTGAATCACATCTTTAGATAGGTGTCACGACCCCAAATCTGGTCGTGATGGCGCCCAGCACATTGCTAAGCCAGCCTGACCAATCAATATAAACAACGGAGCTAGAAGCTCTCTTTAGCCCATTTAAGCATATTAATTCAAGAAATAACAGCGATATATGTAACGAAAACGGGAAACCAAGTCCCATAATACATCAACTCCCATAGACCAAGGGTCAAGAGTCATGAGCCTCTAAAGAACATAAGTGTATAAAGGTTTACAAGATACCAAGTGCGGAAAGAAAAGTCAATACAACATCAAAAGACCAGTAGGAAGGAATATCGGGTCCTGCGGACTCTGGAGCTACCTCGAATATCCACAAACGTCGCCTCGCACAGCGACTACTGGATCACTGCTTGAGAGGTACCTGGATCTGCACACAAGGTGCAGGGAGTAAAATGAGTACTGCCAGACTCAGTGGTAATAAACAAGGGTAAGACAGCGCAGATAAGAAATCCGCAATAAAACACTATGTAAAGCTATAATCAGCTACCCTGTCATAGATTCAATCTTCACTGTACCTGTTCTAACAAATACCAATAAATAGCATAACAGCTAGCAGATGTAGCTAAATGCAATGCAATGCATGATATGACCGCTACGGCGTGTAGCCCGACTCCGATTTTGGGTACCCGTGCTCACTGTGGGGGTTCAGACTCCGGAGGGGCTCCTACAGCCCAAGCACATCTCATAGAGATTTACTGCGGTGTGCAGCCCGATACAACATATATATATCTCGCTGCGGCGCGCAGCCCGATCCACTACTAGTCGGCTAATATGCAGATACAGCCTCGCAAGCTCAAAAGTAGTTTTTGAAAACTCTTTTATCATTTTTCAGTTGGAAAAACAGTAATATCAAGTTCCAGAGATTGGAATTAGCATAATAACAAAAATGGCTGCGGACTAGTAGTAAACTAGCATGTCTATGTGATAAGACAATGATAACGATCCTCGCGGGATCCAATAACTGGCTCACGGCCCACATGTATACTCAACCGCCCAAGAAGGGGGTTCCTCGGCTCAAGAGTGGCCATTATCACAATATATATATATATATGCAACCATCCGAGAAGGAGGTTCGACGGCTCTAGAATAGCCGATAATACAGTATCAACAGGTTGGACTAATATGTAGTCTCCAGTTCATGATCGACCCCGCACTCTCAAGAGTGTGCGTGTCTCGCCGTTATACAACGTCACAAAGTGGTATACCGGGGTTTCGAACCCGCTGGTCATCACCCACATCTATTACTCACCTCAATACAGCGCGACGACTACTCCGCAATGCCCTTTCCTTTGAATTTAGCTCCCTCGTGCGTGGAATCTAGTCAAACCACAATAATTACATCAAATACGGGTCAAATAGTCATAACCCACTTCAATTTACATGAAATTAGCATAATTACACTAAGTTGGTAAAACCCTACCCCGGGCCCCACTGCTCGGAAAATTCCGAAATTAGCACCAACGCGATCCTTATCTCGCCACGAGTCCGTGCATATAAAATTTATCGAAATCGGAGTTCAAATGGCCTCCCAAATCCAAAAATCCCGTTTTCAATATTTAGGCCACATTTCTTCAAGATTTCAACCCAATTTCATGAAGATTGGTGTTACTACTACCATAAATTGATGTTTTTGAGTCAAGAAACTTACCCCCGATGAATACCCGATGATTTTCCAGCGTTTTCCCGTGATTTCTTCTCTCTAGGGCTCAAAAATTGTGTTTTGGGTTAATGAACCCGAGAGCCCTCTGTTCTGTGATTTTAATTCGCTGCCAGACGATTTTACCCTACGCGTTCGCGATGGTCTCTACGCGAACGCGATGCCTTGCTCCGATCCTTCAACGCGAACGCGACGAACAGTCACGCGTTCGCGAAGACCAATCTTCCTAGCCCGGATTTTTCCTCTACGCGTTCGCGTCCCAGACCACGCGAACGCGATGCTTCGTCTTTTCCTCTTACGCGTCCGCGTCCTTCACCCACGCGAACGCGATGCGTTCCAACCTTCTCCTTCGCGAACGCGGCATGTTACCTCGCGAACGCGATGGCCAACTGGCCCCAGCCTACGCGAACGCGGCAGTACCCTCGCGAACGCGAAGGCTTAGCCTTCTGCACAGTTATCTGCAATTTACAGCAGATTTTGCCAAGTTCAAAATGCCCGGATGATGGTCCAGATTCACCCCGAGGCCCCCGGGACCCCAACGAAAACCACCAACATACTCCAAAACACGATACGAACTTATTCCAATCATAAAAACATCATCCTAAACATCAAAATCACCAATTAATCACGGATTCAAGCCTAAGTTTCTTCAAAACTTTCAAAACTAACATTCAATCCAAAACCCGATCAAACGATGTCCGAATGACCTGAAATTTTGCAGGCACATCCAAAATCACCTAACGAAGCTACCTGCAACTGTCGGAATTCCATTCCGACTCCCGGATCAAAATATCACCTACCGTTCGGATTTCGCCAAAATTCAACCTTAGCCAATTCAAGCCTATTTCTACACCAGGCCTCCAAATTCAATTCCGATCGCTCCCCTAAGTCACAAATCACCTCCCGGAACTATCCGAATCATCGAATCCGATTCCGAGCACTCTAACTCAATAGTCAACTCTTGGTTGACTTTTCATATTCAAGCTTTCTTCAAACATGCTATTTGTTTCATTTTCAATCCAAATCACTCCTAACTCACCCGATATACTCAAATACTGTTTTAAAAGCATAATATATGAAAATGCAAGGTAACGGGGTGGTAATTCCCGTAACGACGGGCCGGGTCGTTACATTCTTCCCAACTTAAACAAACGCTCGTCCGCGAGCGGGTTAAGAAACATACCTGGAGCATCAAATAAGTGTGGATATCTGCTCCGCATTTCCTGCTCGGTCTCCCAAGTTGCTTCCTCCACGGGACGACCTCTCCACTGCACTTTCACTGAAGCTATATCCTTAGATCTCAGCTTACGAACCTGTCGACCCAAAATGGCTACCGGTTCCACATCATAAGTCAAATCCTCATCTAGCTGTATCGTGCTGAAGTCCAACACATGAGACGGGTCTCCGACATACTTCCGGAGCATAGATACATGGAACACCGGGTGAACTCCCGACAAACTGGGTGGCAAAGCAAGCATATAAGCCACCTCCCCAACTTTCCTAAGCACCTCAAAAGGTCCGATGAACCTTGGGCTCAACTTTCCTTTCTTTCCAAACCTCATAACACCCTTCATAGGCGAAACTTTCAGCAACACCTTCTCACCTACTGAATAAGACACATCTCGGACCTTCCGGTCTGCATAACTCTTCTGACGCGACTGAGCTGTGCGAAGTCTCTCCTGAATCACCTTCACCTTATCTAAGGCATCTTGGACTAACTCCGTCCCTAACAACCTAGCCTCGCCGGGCTCGAACCAACCGATTGGAGACCTACACCGCCTCCCATATAAAGCTTCATACGGCGCCATCTGAATGTTGGACTGATAGCTATTATTATAAGCAAACTCCGCCAAAGGCAAATAATCAGCCCATGAACCACCAAAATCAATGACACAAGCACGCAACATGTCCTCCAATATCCGAATAGTACGCTCAGACTGCCCATCCGTCTGTGGATGAAATGCTGTGCTCAACTCTACCTGTGACCCCAACTCTCGCTGAAATGTCCTCCAGAACTGAGATGTGAACTGGGTACCTCTGTCCGATATAATGGAAATAGGAACTCCATGCAATCTCACTATCTCACGGATGAATATCTCTGCCAACCGCTCCGAGGTATAGGTAGTACACACTGGGATGAAGTGAGCTGACTTAGTCAACCTATCCACAATCACCCAAACCGAATCAAACTTCCTCGCTGTCCGAGGGAGTCCACTAACAAAGTCCATAGTTATTCTTTCCCACTTCCACTCCGGAATATCAATACGCTGGAATACACCACCAGGTCTCTGATGCTCATACTTGACCTGCTGACAGTTTAGACACCGAGCCACATGGCTCGCAATATCTTTCTTCATCTTTCTCCACCAGTAATGCTGCTTCAAATCCTGGTACATCTTCGCGGCTCCCGGATGAATAGAATACCGCGAGCTATGGGCTTCCTCCAATATCAATTCACGAAGGCCGTCAACATTGGGCACGCATATCCGGCCCTGCATCCGCAACACACCATCACTATCAATAGTGACATCCCTAGCATCATCATGCTGAACTCTGTCCTTAAGGACAAGCAAGTGTGGATCATCATACTGGCGCTCTCGAATACGATCATATAAAGAAGAACGAGCTACTACATAAGCCATCACCCGGCTGGGCTCAGAAATATCCAGCCTTACCATCTGGTTAGCTAACGCCTGAACATCAACTGCTAGGGGTCTCTCCCCAACTGGAATATACGCCAAACTGCCCATACTAATAGCCTTCCGGCTCAATGCATCAGCCACTACATTGGCTTTCCCGGGATGATACAAGATAGTAATATCATAGTCTTTAAGCAACTCAAGCCATCTCCGTTGCCTCAAATTTAGATCTTTCTGCTTAAACAAATGCTGAAGGCTACGGTGGTCCGTATATACATCACAAGATACACCATATAGATAATGCCTCCAAATCTTCAAGGCATGAACAATAGCAGCTAATTCCAAATCGTGAACAGGGTAGTTTTTCTCGTGGGGCTTCAACTGACGAGAAGCATAAGCAATGACCCTACCCTCCTGCATCAACACACAACCAATGCCAACTCCCGAGGCATCACAATATACAGTATAAGAATCTGAAGCTGTCGGTAAAATCAAGACTGGTGCTGTGGTCAGTGCTGTCTTGAGCTTTTGAAAGCTCTCCTCGCACTCCTCGGACCATAAGAAAGGAACACCCTTCCGAGTCAATCTAGTCAAGGGTGAAGCAATAGAAGAGAACCCCTGAACAAATCGGCGATAATACCCTGCCAATCCCAGAAAGCTACGGATCTCAATAACTGAGGTCGGTCTGGGCCAACTCTGCACTGCCTCGACCTTCCTCAGATCTACCCGAATACCATCACGGGACACCACGTGCCCTAAGAATGCCACGGACTCAAGCCAGAACTCACATTTGGAGAACTTGGCATACAGCTTCTCCTCTCTCAATCTCTGCAATACTATACTCAAGTGCCGAGCATGCTCCTCCCGGCTACGAGAGTAGACAAGTATGTCATCAATGAATACGATCACAAATGAATCAAGATACGGCCTGAACACACTGTTCATCAGATGCATAAATGCTGCTGGGGCGTTGGTCAGACCAAAAGACATCACAAGGAACTCATAGTGACCATATATGGTCCTGAATGTAGTCTTCATAATGTCGGACTCTCTAATTTTCAGCTGATGGTAGCCCGAACGAAGATCAATCTTCGAGAACACCCTAGCTCCCTGGAGCTGATCAAACAAATCATCAATACGAGGCAGAGGATACTTATTCTTCACTGTTGCTTTGTTTAGTTGCCTATAGTCAATACACATCCTCATAGATCCGTCCTTCTTCTTAACAAACAGGACTGGTGCACCCCACGGCGACACACTCGGCCGAATAAACCCCTTATCTAGGAGTTCCTGAAGCTGCTCTTTCAATTCCTTCAACTCAGCTGGTGCCATCCGATAAGGAGGAATGGATATGGGCTGAGTGCCCGGCACCAAGTCAATGCCAAAATCAATATCCTTGTCCGGCGGCATGCCCGGCAGGTCTGAGGGAAATACATCTGGAAAGTCCCTCACAACAGGTACAGAATCAATGCTAGGAGACTCAGCTCCCACATCTCTCACAAAAGCTAAGTACGATAAACACCCTTTTTCAACCATTTTCTGAGCCTTTAAGAACGAAATAACACGGCTAGGGACGAAATCGGTCGAACCCCGCCACTCAATCCTGAGAAATACCAGGAATGGCCAACGTAACTGTCTTAGCATGACAGTCCAATACAGCATGGTACGGAGACAACCAGTCCATACCCAATATAACATCAAAATCCACCATACCCAACAATAACAAATCTGCCTGGGTCTCCAGACCCCCAATAGATATAACACAGGATCTATAGACATGATCCACAACAATCGTATCACCCACGGGGTGGATACATGAACAGGTAAATCAAGAATACCACGAGTCGCACCCAAGTGATGTGCAAAATAAGAGGACACGTAAGAATATGTGGACCCTGGATCAAATAGAACAGAGGCATCTCTGTGACAGACAGAAATGATACCTGTAATCACAGCATCGGAGGCAACTGCATCACGCCTGTGGGATGGTGCTGAAGAGGAGGGCTGATCCCTCTGCTGAGTCCTGTCCCTACGGAGTCGAGGGCACTGTCTCCTCATGTGGCCAAACTCACCACACTCATAACATGCACCTGGTGCTGGAGAAAGGGACTGAAGGGAACCCCTCGCCGTAGAAGAACCCTGGGCTGAAGAAGTAGGTGCTGCACCCTGGGCTGGAAGGGCACTAAGCGATGACTGACCCTGTTGAAACCCCTGTCGACCACGACCATAAGAACCTCCGCTCTGCTCTGGGCGGCTCGAATGAGAAGGTCTAGATGAGCGACCTCTGCTCTGCTGGGAATGCCCTCTAGATGGAGCACCACTGAAACTGACAGAACCACGAGGCCTCTTGGCCTCCCGCTCCTCTCTCTCTCGGCGACGATCCGCCTCGATAGAGCGTGCCATATCAGCAACCTGCTCAAATGATGATGACAGAACTCGCTCGCCGGTCATAAGAATACGGATAGAGTAGTTGAGGCCATCGATGAACCTCCGATCCTCTCCCTATCATTAGGGATCATCCGTGTGGCATGCCTAGCCAGCTGTGTGAATCGAGCTCATACTGGGTCACGGACATGTCGCCCCGAATCAACCACTCGAACTGGCGACGTAGCTCCTCGCGACGAGACTGAGGTACATATTTCTCTAGAAAGAGAGTAGAGAACTGCTGCCATGTGAGAGGTGCTGCTCCTGCAGGCCTACGCCTCTCAAACTCTTCCCACCAATCAAATGCGGGACCAGTGAACTGAAAGGTAGTAAATGAAACTCCGCTGGACTCAAGAATACTAGTCGTCCGCAACATCCTCTAACACTTGTCCAAGAAACCCTGGGCATCCTCGCCCTCAACGCCACTGAAATGGGGTGGCTGAAGTCTACAAAACCTCTCAAGACGATGCTGCTCATCGTCGGGCATAACCTGAACCATATGATCTGGAGCTGGAGCTGGAGCTGGTGCAGCTGGAGGAATAACCGGTGCAACCACCTGAACGGGGATCGCCTCTGGCGTCTGAAGTCCCTGAACAACCTACTCAGGTGTGCGAGCTGCAGGGGTCTGCTGACCACCCCATGTCTGAGATGTCGCTACAGTAGCAGTAGCTGAGACTACCTGAGCCAAACCGGAAGCGAGAGTCTCCTGAAGACCAGGAATAGCAATAGATACAGTCTTGCCCTGAACTGGGGCTGCTGGAGCATCAACCACTGGGGGCTGCTCCTGAACTGGTACAACGGGCAGGTCAGCTGGCATTGCTCAGGTGCCCTACCTCTACCTCTAGCACGACCGCGCCCACGGCCTCTAACAGGTGGCAATGGAGGTCGTCCACCTCGTCCTGATGCTCGCGTTCTCGCCATCTGCGAGAGAATAGAATATAGAAGTTCTGTTCTCGGAACAACAAGATCGCACGACGGAGTTCAAGAAAAGTGAAGTTTTCCTAAAGGTTCACAGCCTCCCGAGGATAAGTACAGGCGTCCCCGTACCGATCCACAAGACTCTACCTATGAGATTTGACTCCGGACTTGTAAATTGGATTATATTTTGTCACGACCCCAAATCTGGTCGTGATGGCGCCAACACATTGCTAAGCCAGCCCGACCAATCAATATAAACAACGGAGCTAGAAGCTCTCTTTAGCCCATTTAAGCATATTAATTCAAGAAATAACAGCGATATATGTAACGAAAACGGGAAACCAAGTCCCATGATACATCAACTCCCATAGACCAAGGGTCAAGAGTCATGAGCCTCTAAAGAACATAAGTGTATAAAGGTTTACAAGATACCAAGTGCGGAAAGAAAAGTCAATACAACATCAAAAGACAGTAGGAAGGAATATCGGGTCCTGCGGACTCCTGCAGCTACCTCGAATATCCACAAACGTCGCCTCGCACAGCTACTGGATCACTGCTGAGAGGTACCTGGATCTGCACACAAGGTGCGGGGAGTAAAATGAGTACTGCCAGACTCAGTGGTAATAAACAAGGGTAAGACAGCGCAGATAAGAAATCCGCAATAAAACACTATGTAAAGCTATAATCAGCTACCCTGTCATAGAATCAATCTTCACTGTACCTGTACCAACAATTACCAATAAATAGCATAACAGCTAGGAGATGTAGCTAAATGCAATGCAATGCATGATATGACCGCTACGGCGCGTAGCCCGACTCCAATTTTGGGTACCCGTGCTCACTGTGGGGGTTCAGACTCCGGAGGGGCTCCTACAGCCCAAGCACATCTCATAGAGATATTCCTGCGGCGCGCAGTCTGATCCAACATATACCTCGCTGCGGCGTGCAGCCCGATCCACTACTAGTCAGCTAATATGCAGATACAGTCTCGCAGGCTCAAAAGTAGTTTTTGAAAACTCTTTTATTATTTTTCAGTTGGAAAAACAGTAATATCAAGTTCCAGAGATTGGAATTAGCATAATAACAAAAATGGCTGCGGACTAGTAGTAAACTAGCATGTCTATGTGATAAGACAATGATAACGATCCTCGCGGGATCCAATAACTGGCTCACGGCCCACATGTATACTCAACCGCCCAAGAAGGGGTTCCTCGGCTCAAGAGTGGCCATTATCACAATATATATATATATATGCAACCATCCGAGAAGGAGGTTCGACGGCTCTAGAATAGCCAATAATACAGTATCAACAGGTTGGACTAATATGTAGTCTCCAGTTCATGATCGACCCCGCACTCTCGAGAGTGTGCGTGTCTCGCCGCTATACAGCGTCACAAAGTGGTATACCGGGGTTTCGAACCCGCTGGTCATCACCCACATCTATTACTCACCTCAATACGGCGCGACGACTACTCCGCAATGCCCTTTCCTTTGAATTTAGCTCCCTCGTGCGTGGAATCTAGTCAAACCACAATAATTACATCAAATACGGGTCAAATAGTCATAACCCACTTCAATTTACATGAAATTAGCATAATTACACTAAGTTGGTAAAACCCGACCCCGGGCCCCACTGCTCGGAAAATTCCGAAATTAGCACCAACGCGATCCTTATCTCGCCACGAGTCCGTGCATATAAAATTTATCGAAATCGGAGTTCAAATGGCCTCCCAAATCCAAAAATCCCGTTTTCAATATTTAGGCCACATTTCTTCAAGATTTCAACCCAATTTCATGAAGATTGGTGTTACTACTACCATAAATTGATGTTTTTGAGTCAAGAAACTTACCCCCGATGAATACCCGATGATTTTCCAGCGTTTTCCCGTGATTTCTTCTCTCTAGGGCTCAAAAATTGTGTTTTGGGTTAATGAACCCGAGAGCCCTCTGTTCTGTGATTTTAATTCGCTGCCGGACGATTTTACCCTACGCGTTCGCGATGGTCTCTACGCGAACGCGATGCCTTGCTCCGATCCTTCAACGTGAACGCGACGAACAGTCACGCGTTCGCGAAGACCAATCTTCCTAGCCCGGATTTTTCCTCTACGCGTTCGCGTCCCAGACCACGCGAACGCGATGCTTCGTCTTTTCCTCTTACGCGTCCGCGTCCTTCACCCACGCGAACGCGATGCGTTCCAACCTTCTCCTTCGCGAACGCGGCATGTTACCTCGCGAACGCGATGGCCAACTGGCCCCAGCCTACGCGAACGCGGCAGTGCCCTCGCGAACGCGAAGGCTTAGCCTTCTGCACAGTTATCTGCAATTTACAGCAGATTTTGCCAAGTTCAAAATGCCCGGATGATGGTCCAGATTCACCCCGAGGCCCCCGGGACCCCAACGAAAACCACCAACATACTCCAAAACACGATACGAACTTGTTCCAATCATAAAAACATCATCCTAAACATCAAAATCACCAATTAATCACGGATTCAAGCCTAAGTTTCTTCAAAACTTTCAAAACTAACATTCAATCCAAAACCCGATCAAACGATGTCCGAATGACCTGGAATTTTGCAGGCACATCCAAAATCACCTAACGAAGCTACTGCAACTGTCGGAATTCCATTCCGACCCCCGGATCAAAATATCACCTACCGTTCGGATTTCGCCAAAATTCAACCTTAGCCAATTCAAGCCTATTTCTACACGGGCCTCCAAATTCAATTCCGATCGCTCCCCTAAGTCACAAATTACCTCCCGGAACTAGTCAAATCATCAGAATCAGATTCAGAGCACTCTAACTCAATAGTCAACTCTTGGTTGACTTTTCATATTCAAGCTTTCTTCAAACATGCTATTTGTTTCATTTTCAATCCAAATCACTCCTAACTCACCCGATATACTCTAATACTGTTTTAAAAGCATAATATATGAAAATGCAAGGTAACGGGGTGGTAATTCCCTTAACGACGGGCCGGGTCGTTACAATAGGCTAATGGAGTAGCGGACCTGTTAACTAAAAATGGTTGCACCCTAGACACTTTTTATAATTTGCAAATCTTTGTTGTTCCGCCTGTATTTACTTTTTATACATTAAAAAGAGACAGTATAGGCACTATGTGGCCTAGACTCAGTTCTTATTGTAATAGCTATTAGTTTTTTGATGAATAAACCTTTTATTACCAAAAAAAAAATTGCGATAATTTTTATTTTATAAAAAAACCGAAAAAGCGGAAAACCCAACAAAATCGAAGCTAATCAAAACCGATATAGTTAGTTTGGTTTCGTTTTGATAAAAGCTAAATCAACTCGGTCCATGTATACACCTATATAGTGATGTCATAAATAGATATAATGTCAGAAATTAATTAACATGAAGTTTATGTTTTTGAAGTGATAGATTACAATGTGTTTATGTTAGTAAATTCAAATAAACACATCAACACAATATCTGTTGTAAGACAACTCACAATGTATATACACCAATGACTTTCATGCTCACAGCAAACATCTCATTATCCTATTCAAAAATAAACCAACAATTTACTTATCAGTTCTCTTGAAGTGTTTTTTCTAACTTAATTCTTTGTAGTAGTTCTTACGGTATTAACGTTTGTTATCCAAAAATTTTATATGATTCTATCTTGCGATATTAACTCTAATTAGGAAGTTATATATATATATATAGATCATCCCATTAAGGGTAAAATAGAAAATTTAACATTAAATTATTTCTAGTAAGGAAGACTGGCATTTTTTGTGGTATACACAGAAAAGTAAAGTATCACACATAAATTAAGATAATTTTTGACTGAACAAAGAATATAAGAAAAAAAATAAATACTTTTGAAACTTATGGTCTAAAATAATTCATAAATATCTGTGACTTCAAATAATCTTATTATGGGTAAATTAAAAAGTTTAAAAATAAATTATTTTTTTTAAAAAAAGGCATAATAATTTTTCGGACAGACTTAAAAAAGTATGACATATATGTTTTCTGTTTCACTTTATGTGTCGTAGTTTGAATGTCACGACCCCAATCCCGGTCGTGATGTTGCCCAACACATTGCTAGGCAAGTCTGACCAACTATCAACCTCAACCCATTTCTTATAAAATCTATTACAAGCTAACATAGTTTAAATACCAATTTAGCATGATAAAAGTCTGAAACAGTAAGTTAAATATGCGGAAGTCAAAGATAATACCACTACATAGCCCACCGATCTGGTGTCATAAGTCAAGAGCCTCTATCAAGAGTCTGAACAACCTAATACAGAAATGTCTAGAAATGTGGAAAACAATAAGATAGAAGGAGAAATCGGGTCTGCGGCCGCCATGCAGCTACCTCGATAACTCCAGCAAATGCTGATCAACAGGGAAGCTCTTACTCAGCCTTTGGGACACATCTATCTGCACGCAAGGTGCAGGGAGTATACTCCGACCCAGTGAGTAATAATTATAAATAATGACTGAAAGCATGAAAACACAGTAAGGCACAAAGTAATTCTGTATCAAAGCAGTAAAATTACCTAAAGTAGTAAATTAATGAAGTAATCAAATGAAATCTCTTTAAATAAGCAAGTAGCTTAGCACGTAAATACCAAGTAGAAAACCGCTCCCCGGGCACAATATCAATTACTTAATACTCATTCTCAGCACTCTGCTCATATATCTCTCACAATAACAGAAGTCAGAATAACCCCACGACGCGCAGCCCGATCCGTACATCACTGCGGCGTGCAGCCCAACCCATATAGATAGTCGACTACACTTATTGGGGATGTACAGACTCCGGAGGGCTCCTACAGCCCAAGCGCTAATATTGCTACGGTGTGCGGTCCGATCAGTATAAATATTATTGTGGCGTGCAGCCCGATACATAACATATATAATATCCTCACCATGTTGTTCTCAACCCCTCTCGGTCATTAACCTCACAGCCCCTCGGCACAATAATAGAAAATAGGGATCTCAGCCCACACATTTCTCTCATTTAGAAATAAAATGATAAAACTGGCTCAAATCGTTTACAACATATATAAACATGACTGAGGATATAATTTTTGATAAGTAAGGTAAGGGAAATCAGTCAAAATTCCCGAAGGGTTCAAATAGTTGGCACGAAACCTAAATATGGTAGTTAGCCCAAATCATGATGATAATAAATAAGTTCTAGTCAAATACACGGTAAATTCATCAATCGGGATGGACCAAGTCATAATCTCCAATAGTGCTCTACCCCACGCTCGCTATCCGACGTGCAAGTCACCTAAATATAGCACTACGATGTGTAATTCGGGGTTTCAAACCCTCAGGACATCATTTAACATCATTACTCACCTCGAACCGGCTATATCTCTAGCTCGCGATGCCCTTTCCTCTTGAATAGACCTCCACACGCATCGAATCTAACCAAATCAGAACGAATATGTCACAATATGCTAAGGGAACCAAGTGAAAACAAATCGAAAAATATCAAAAATCCTGAAATTAGCAAAACTCGAGCCCCGGGTCCACTTCTCGAAACTCATAAATTTTTACTTCAATGGGTTCCTTATCACTCCACGAGTCTAGGCATATGAAAAACACCAAAATCAGAGTCCAAATGGCCCATCAAATCCCAATTCGAAAGTTCAAAATCCCAAGCCCTAGTTCTTCCATTTTTGTTCAAGTTCCCACAAATTTCTTGATAGATTTCACAATAAAATCACATTTAAGGTTCATAAATCTTACCTCCATTCAATTCTCCTTGAATCCCTCTTTAATTCCCTCAAAGATCTCTCAAAATACTCACCTATGGTAGAAAAATGATTCAAAATTGCGGATGAAATATTTTATAAACTTTCTGCCCATCTCTGTAATTCCTTCATCACGTTCGCGAGCACTGCCTCGCAAACGCGAAGCATATCTTTTACGTTTCCAAAATTAACCCTATGCGAACACGAGACTCACCCCGCAAATTCGATGCTTTAGACACTTATACCTACGCGAATGCGTACCTCACACGCGAACGCGAAGAACGACTGCCACTGGATCCCAAATTCTCATACGCAAATATGACAATACCTCTCATGAACGCGATATACTAAGCTCACTCCCCATCGAAAACGTATGGCCTGCTTCGCGAACATGAAGGCCAATTTCACACCTTCCTCCTCTTACTCTTCGCGAACGCGAGGACCTTTATGCGAACGCGAAGAGATAAATTACTGCAACTGCTGAGATCAATTTCTCCAACTTTCCAAACTCAAAAGTGGTCCGATTGACCATTCGAAACTCACCCGAGACTCCCAGGACCTCAACTAAAAGCACCAACACATATTAAAACCTCATTCAAATTTGTTCCGATCATCAAAGTACCTCAAACAACACCAAATCCATCAATTCACATCGAATTCAAGCCTAAGTTTTCTAAAAACTTCCGAAATACACTTTTGATAAAAACTTCAACCAAACCTCGTCCGAATGACTTGAAATTTTGCACACACATCCCAAATGACATAAAGAAGCTACAACAACTCTAAGAATTTTATTCCGACCCTCGGATCAAAATCTCACATATCAACCGGAATTCGCCAAAATACTAACTTCGCCAATTCAAGCATAATTCTACACCGGGCCTTCAAAACCAACTTCGCTCACACTCCTAAGTCATAAATCACCTCCCGAAGCTAACCGAACCATCAGAACTCTAATCCGAGTCCTCTAACTCATAGGTCAACATCCAGTTGACTTTTCCAACTTAAACCTTCTTAAAAAAGACTAAGTGTCTCATTTCTACCAAAACTAAACAACTTGATCACATAAAACCCGGATAATAAAGCAGAAAGAAGGAGAAATGAGAGAAACAAAGCGGAAACGGAGCGATAACTCATAAGATGACTGGCCACACCGTCACATTGAATGTGCTCAAAGTTTAAAAAGGTAACAAAGACGTTTAGATCTTAAGGTCTTAAATAAAGGGATATGTACTGTACTCAAATATCATTGAATCTTATGGTTTTAAATGTGTCACGTGAAAAGTTAAAGTTAGAAAATTACTAACTTAAGGAAATGGACATTTTTTTTTAAACAAAAAAGGAAATACATTCTTTTAGAAACATTACTAAAAAGTAAGACATTCTTTGGAAATAATTACTAAAAGAGTAAAATAGGAGTATATATTGGAACGGGGGAGGGGGGTAACTATTTCAATTATTTGTATTAATTATAATATTGTTACAAAATAATAAAAGAAGAAGAATAATATTGTAGAGATAAGTAGAGAGAGAGAATTCTTATTGAATTTTGAGATGAATTACAATGGGGTAAGACTCATCTATTTATAGGAGAAATATGACTTAGTCACAAAGTAAAACTCTCCACAAGATAGACATTCACTCTAAATAGAATTCTATTCATAACAATCCCCCTTGAATGTCTATTCAATGATAATGTACCTCGTTAAAACCTTAACTAAAAGAAAACCCAATGGGGAAAAAAATTCAAGAATAGGAAAAAGAGTACACATATCTAATAATACGCCTTTTGGTTGCCTCGTTAAAAACCTCGCAAGGAAAACCCGGTGGGACAAAATCTTGTAAGGGAAAAAGAGTGCAATGCGCATTAACTCTCCCTGATGAGAGCATCAATTAACATCCTTAAGCATTCGCATCCCAATCTTTTGCACTAGCTTCTTGAAGGTTGACGTCGACAAAGATTTTATATCAGTTTCAATGTATTTTCATAATGACATAACATAAAGATCTCTTCATTCATATATTCGGGTACCTGAATCTCTCATGAGATATTATGAAGTGTTATGTCATGTAATCTTCTAGATCACTTGCCTTATTTATTATGATCATTTGCTCATCTTCTTTATCAAGAAGTTTATTTGAAACCGATTGTCTATACGCTTTAAGCTTACCATAGACTTTGTCCTTCTAGGAATTATTATAATATGAGCATTTGCAGTGAGAACATAGTTACCTTCTTTGGGTCAGCAAATGCGTCTGGCATGCTTTGCAATAAATTGCACATCAATTATCCTTTTATGAACTTCACGTTCATATTATTTTATTCGAGGATCTAGATGTATAAATGATAATTCATTCCATGTAACATTTTCTCAACTGTTGTATCTTGTCTCCTCCTCATGTTAGAAAAAACTAACTTATTCCTCAACTTTGAGAACTCATCTTTGTGCGTTATGGTGTTAATCAAAATATACACCGCACATCAATAATAATAATAAGATGGAATTATTTGGTTCCTGACCCAGAACCACTTGTGAGGGGAGAAAATAATATACTTTCGTATATAACGTATATCAAACTGATATATATAAACTTTGTTCTCATAAGCAATAGTTTATATATTAAGTGGAGGCACTCAATAAATTATTTTGCTAAACCAGCTGTGATGTAAACCAACTTATCAAGATGAACTTCTCGAATAGAAAATCTGGAATATGCTCTAAATTAAATTATTGAGCAAGTTACCTCGCACACAGCCGGCCAGGTTGCGGGTTAATAATAATTGCACATGTAACCATCTCATAGATGCATCTTATGTGGCATACATGGCGGGTGAATGGACCCATATTCACCTCTGATATTTCCAGCATTCATGGAATTCAATCCCAATTTTAGTTGATCTATTAATTAATGAGAACAACCAATGTAAGAGAATTTGTAAAGAACTTTCTAGTTCTTTAATATTTACCCATATAAATTCTCTTTATTTTTGTACATCATACTTAAATTGATATGGGTAAATCTATTATGCCAACTGAATACATTATCAATATTGATAAACTTCAGGTTTACACCACGATGTGTGCAATTATGAATAAACTCCAAGTTTATTATGATATGAGTTTTTATATCAATAAATATTCACTTCATTGTGATATTCTTTTGTTTATGTAGTACAAATTGGTGAATAAAGCGGGTAGCTTTTCACATACATATTATCCCGCTACAAGTTGTAGTAATAGAAGATATTAAATCTTTCCTTTATTTATAGTCTCAATATAATCAACCGCTTTCGCGAATACTTTGGAAACTGAACGTGTTTCTTTGAGACTTACTACAACACAATACCTTATTGGTAATCAATTGTGTTTCTCCAAAATAGTGGTAATTGGCTCTTCCAGAGCTCTCAATTAATTTGTGGTACCACATAATCATCAACACCCATATGGTGAATATCTCTTTTAAAGAGAAACGTATACCATTATGGTCATGGCCAAAATTATATGCAAGATATGTTTCTTGCATTATTATTTTCCTTTAATAATCACATTGCCAAAATATTTTGGCGTACAATAGGTACATGACCAATGATCATTCATGACATAATAATGATATTATTTTCCTATATCATCTCAAACCTCCTTTTAGAAGTGAGTGTGGTGTAATCACTACCACTAGCACATTTATATTATTCCAAAAACGAATAAATATTCATAAATCAGTTGTTTTCTCATTCACGTCATGAATGGACCATAGTCATCTGTACGTGCTTTATAAAATCTCATGTCAAATCGATGACAAATATTTTCACAAAGTGTGAGATTATTTTGAGAATACTTATTGTTCTCATTGCCACAATGATGATATAAGCTCGTCTATTGCCACGTCCATATCCATTGATTATTCAAGATAATAATTTTGTCTTCTTTCAGACTTATTACATACTGTTATTACATTCTCTAAAGGGAATGAGGATGGAGCAAATTCAATGGGACGTGTTTTCAATTCTTTGTCCACAATTATACATGAATTTAATCATGACAAGACATAGAAATTTTACTACTTCATGTGGGTGTAATTTCTTAAAAACTCCATTAGAGTTACAATTAAACTTTGTTGTCTTTGCATGTATATAAAATCAAATTATAGAATTTTAAGAATTTGAAAGAGAAAAGTAAAATACTTACCTTAAATCCAGAATTTTAATCATGAAGGAAGTTCATGAAACAATTGACAATCATTATGCTCAATCACAAAGTTTCTACTCAATTGGTTAGAGTCTCGTGCTGATAACGTGTTATAAAATAATAAAAGAAGAAGAACAATATTGTAGAGATAAGTAGAGAGAGAATTCTTATTGAATTTTGAGATGAATTACAATGGGGTAAGACCTATCTATTTATAGGAGAAATATGACTTAGTCATAACGTTGGGGTAAAATGCATATTAATTTATCTACCTCTCCTACTACCTGGCTTTGCTGTCGGCAAAGTCAGATCCCGTAAATTCCGGGGTTAACGTGCTGTACTGGGCTGACACGTACTTCATGTGGGCCCCACTGGCGTCGACTCACCCACGTGTCAGCATGTACTGATTGTCGGCTCAGTCTTCGAGCTCAAAATCAACGGCTTCCCCTTTTGTTATATTGACACGTGGTAAACCTTACAACCGTTGAATCGTCTCGGTTCTTTTGCCCGTACAAAATTCCGCAATTTTTGCCATCTTTGGCTTTATCGTATGTTGCTAATTAAGGGTACTGATAATTATGATAACGCTTAATTTTATAATAAAGAATAGTTTTCTAGGGTTTTGAGGAGGAAACAAATTTGTATGATGAAGACCATTGTTTGGTGTGGGGAAGATGTGGTCCTCACCACTTCAATTTTTTTTTCTTCACAACTTTCTATGAAAGAAGTTAAGAAATGAATTTTTACCATAAGAAAAAACTATATAGATTTTTTGATTTATTATGTTTGCAAGTGGATGTAAACATCATTCGAGGGATTAACGAATAGACTAATTACATTTGGTTATATCCTTAAGGGGTTGTTTGGTATATGTGATGAGAATATTAATTCAGGGATAAAACTTGAGATTAATCAAAGGGGAATTAGGATTTAACTCCTATGAGTTGGGGATTCAAATTCTTTAAAGATATTGGTATCTAAATTAATAATTAGAATACATTTAACAAAAAATTTAAGACAAATATAATATTTTAACCAATGGTAATAGGTTCTGCCGAACCCATAGGCAACATGCTAGCTCTGCCGTTGAAATTAACTTTAACTGATATTTGGTTTGAGGTATTAATTAATCTAGGTTAACTTTTATACTAAGGAGCCATTCGGTTGGAAAGATATTATCAATTAATTATCTCGAGATTAGTTATCCCGAAATTAGTTATTCCACTTTTTCACTGAAAAAAAAAGAAAATACACAATCCCAGATAGTTAATCTTGAGATTAATTCAACCATACTTTTCTTCTAACCAAATATGGAATAAACTCTTATTAAATTTAGTCTCGGGATTAATTATTCTTTGTTCCTAAGAGAACGTTTAGTACACTGGTGGGATATCCCACATGAATAGTTATTTCACCTTTTATATGTGAAAACTAATCCCACAATTATAGTTGTTCAGATTAGATAATTCCCTGAACCAAACATGAGATAAAATTAATCCCAAATTCTATTCACGGATTATTATCCTTAATTATCTCATGTGTCAAATGACCCCTAAAATGATGGGATCAACTATATATCACATATAAAAAGTCCGCTAACTAATCTCATGAGATATCTCGGAATATCCCGAAAATATAATAACCCCTAAATGTACGAATCATGTTTTGATAGAATTATTTAAGTCCTTTACCTTCTATAAACCAACCTTTTTAGTGTTTTTTATCTTCTAACATGAAGATAAAAATCAAGCTTGATAAGTACATTTACTCTTTCTAACATGAAGATATAGAGGTAATCAATTTTGTAAGCTCAAGGGGGTACTGGTTTAGCAAAACAGAAACCAGACCTCCATTAGGTTGGCAACTAGAACCAGAAAGGTACAGTTTTAAAATCAGAGAAAAAATTTCACCTACCGTATTTTGTCAAATCTAATACTAAATAAATGACGTATCTATACATAATTATTGTTATTACTTAAACAAGGTGTATATGGGTAAAACCGAAGGTAAAATATATCCAGATTTTCCGGTGAGTCAAATGATGCGAAGATATGATTGCATGAGATAAAAATCGAAGCCAGGGATTTCTGTACCTGGGGCTAAAGGGAGTGCTCGCCACTAGGCCTGGCAAGATAACAATTCCCGGACCCAGAGCGAGCTCCTAAATTTCGGAAAGCACTGCGAACGGTACGACTAACAGAAAGTGATCATGATACCAACACCCAACCGGATATCACAGCGCAAACCTCGACATACATCGACAATAAATGAGTAATTAATGAAACAGAAGATTTTTACCTTTCTTGTATTAGGGGCGAAAAAGGAGGTAGTTTTTCATTTAATACACATTGTAATACGCATATCAAGGTAATACAAACTTATTTCTGTGACGACCCAAAGGGTCATCACATGTTTTCCTCACTTGTTCCGCACTTCCGAGGCCTTGAAAATCTTATTCTATATTGCCTCGATTTACGTGCGTGATCCGGGCATGTAGCCGGAAAGATTTTGTGATAGAATATGCAAATTCTATGAGAAAATTGAAGAAAAAATGATATTAATATCGATATAGTTGACTTCGGTCAACATTTTTGGTAAACGGATCCAGACCCGAGATCGGACGGTCCCGGAAGGTCCGTAGGAAAATGTTGGACTCGGACAAGCGTCCGGAGTCGAATTCTGAGGCCTAGAGCCTAAGTTATTGATTTTTCTGTGAAATTGTTTTTGCTGTAATTATTAAAGGAAAATGAATTAAATGACCTTGGTATCGGGCTCGTATTTTGGTTCCGATGCACGGTACAAGTCTTAAATATTATATATGTGCTTTCTGCAAAGTTTGGTGACATTTAGATGTCGTTTGATTTGTTTTGAGCCTTGAGCTCCAAATTTGAAAGTTATGAAACTAAAAAGGATGATAATCATGAACTTGAGGCTTGATTTGATGAAATTGATGTTATATTGGCGATGTGATCGCACGAGCAAGTTTATAACATGTTTTTGATGTTGTGTACATGTTTGGTTTGGAGCCCGGGGGGCTCAGGTTAAGATTTGATAGGCCGTTGGTTCAATTTCTGAAATTTTACACAGCTGATTTTTCACCCAGCTGGTATCTTCGCAAATGCAAAGATTTTCTCGCAATTGCGAGAAGTCCCAGATTAGCCTGGGTTCGCAAATGCGAACCAGACTTCACAAATGCGAAGTTGGCAGGGGTGTGCAGTGGTTCGCAAATGCGAACTTAACCTTGCAAATGTGAGGCCTTCAATGTTTCGCCTGACTTCGCAAATGCGAAGCTATTGTCACAAATGCGAAAGCCCCAGTAACCCAGTATTGTTCGCAAATGCGCACATAATGTCGCAAATGCGACGCTGACAGACCCCAGGCCTGTAGTGTTCGCAATTGCGAACAAATATTCGCAATTGCGGCACCCGCAGCTGTGCAATTTTATACTTAAACGAATTTTTCAGTTCCTTCTTCATTCTTTCAAAAACCCACACACCACACACGAACCATCAAGAGCAAATTTACTCCAAAGCAATTGTAAGTCACTTTTTTACTTAATTATTTCAATTCCTAACAACATTAAACATGTTTTTCAATAGAAATCAAAGGTTTTCATGGTAGAAATTCTTATTTTTGGGTAGAACCCAGGGTTTTCATGAATTGGGTAATTGGACCTCGAATTGAGGTCCAATTTTGAAACAAATCATACATTTGAACTCATGGGGGAATGAGTAACCGGATTTTGGTCCGAACCCCGAGTTCTGACCACGTGGGGCCAGGGGCGTTTTGGGCAAATTTTGGGGTAAACTTTGAGAAAACCATTTTTAAGCATTCAAACCAAGTTATTTAGTATTTATTAATGTAATAGAATCAATTGTGATTAGATTCGAGCTATTTGAAAGCGGAAATTCGGGGAAAAGCTATAGTTGAAGGATAATTTGGACTTCAAGGCTAGAGGTAAGTGTTTGTTCTATCCTAGCTTGAGGGAATAGGATTGTGTGATTTGTGCTATGTGATCGAGTGCGGTGTATGGGCTGTGGTGACGAGCATCCATACACTGCCGTCTAGCATGACCGTGAGTCATTATTGATACTTGTTGTGAGATATTTTAAAGATGAATTGTTGAACCCTTGCCGGGTTGTGAAATTGTATATTGTTTTCCCTTGCCGGGACTTATTGTGAAGTGAAATATTGTTTTCCCTTGCCGAGACGGTTCATGATTAATGTTTTCATTCTTTGCCCTTAACTGTGATTGTTATTTGGGTGAGGAAGAGTGATAATGCACGAAGGGTGATGTCGTGCCTTGTTTTATTGTTATTGCACGAAGGTTAATTACGTGCCTTGTTTTACTGTTATTGCACGAAGGTTAATGTTGTGCCTTGTTATTGATTATGCATGAAGGATCATGCTGTGCCTTGTGATATTGATTATGCACGAAGGGTAATACCGTGCCTTGTTATTGAACCATACACGAAGGATCATGCCGTGCCATGGATGTGAGGATGAGAGTAAAAGCACGAAGGGTGATGCTGTGCACTTTCTTTGCTTATTTGGTGAGGATGAGAGTAAAAGCACGAAGGGTGATGCCATGCAACTATTTGCTATTCCTTGACTTGATATTACCTGTTCCCATTATACTTTGGTTTCCTTTGTTAACTTAATAACTGTTGTTAACTGTTGAGCTTCCCTCTTATGATATTTCTTGTTGGATTTGTTTACTTGATATTTTTTGTTATCTTGTGGTGTACATATGTATATAGAACTGCACAGGTTTATGTGGGTGTCCGGTCCTAGGCTTGTCACTACTTCGCCGGGATAGGCCAAGCACTTACCAGCACATGGGGTCGGATTGTGCTGATACTACACTTGTGTGCGTTTTTGCACAGGTCCAGGTTTTGATCAGGAGCAGCAGCAGTAGGATCTTGCGTGGGAGTTGAGCATTTCGAGACCGAGGTAGCTTGCAGGCGTCCGAAGGCCCGACGTCTCTTCCACTTATTTATATTATTTGTTGTAGTCTCATTGTTCCGAGACAATCAGATTTATGCTATTTTTCTTCAGACTATTATGTGTAGTATTCAGTAATAGTTCGTGAGTTGGTGACTCCACGTCTTGGGTAGAGGATTTCAGTAGTGTTTTACCTTGGTACTGCTTATTTCTATTTGATAAGTCTTTCGCATTTATTTAATTAATGTTATGGTTCTTGTTGATAAAATTGAGTATGAATATTGGTAGAAACAGGATAGTGTTGAATACAGTGGCTTGCCTAGCTACTATGAGTAGGCGCCATCACGATCTCGATGTTAGGGGAAAAATCCGGGTCGTGACAATTTCTTTGCTTTCTAGCTATTGAAAAATTCTTATTTTAATCATAGTTCTTCAATCACATTTGGTTCTGAATTGACGGTCCGACTGAGGGAAGAACTATAGTTAAGCTTAAATCTAAGCTTGGACTTAACGTCAAAACTGGTTCTGTTGTTTATTTTATCTTTGATTCGTTTATCTAATATTTTTGATTACTTGTGTTGAATCAATCCACATATCCTTAAAATCGCGTATAATTTTAGTAGTTATTCATTTTAAGGGTAAACATATTGGCGCCCAGCGTGGGGCTAAGGATAATAGTGGTGGTTTGATATAAATTTCCATAACACGCTCTATTTTACGCTTGTTATTTAAAATTTTAATTTCAGGTCAACTTAAAAATGTCAAACTCTCAGTCTAACTTGAGCATTGATGCTGAGTTTGGCCATCATGGAGAAAACAACAATATGGTACCTAGAAATGAGTTGGTCCCTGTTGATCCCAACGGAGCACTAGTTGCAGACTCAATCGATGCTAAATCGCATGTGGCCATCGATGCCAACCTACCTATCGACTCCGAGAACAACATTCATGGAGGAGTCCAACCAATGGGATCGAGGCGCGCCCGAAGGCGGTGGCAATGGGGTCAGTCTATGGGTGATCTTCAAAATATTACAAGCCTAACAAGAGGCACGCAACTACAAATTAAAGTCGCGCCCCCAATAGGATTCAGTCCAAACCATCTATGAAATACACCCGAAGAAATAAGCAGGTCACCGGAAGGCTGGGTGAAACAAAGACTGGTGTCAGCTTCGAAGTAATGAAAATGCTCGAATAATTAACCAAACGAGTGGAGTTAGGTGAAGAAAATTGAAGAAAACAACAAGTAGGCCGAAACGTATAATTTTCGGGTCAATCAAATCCCAAGAGCGCGTCTGACTTCAATATCAAGAGCGCGTCTTGACACATCAACGTTGAAGTTATACTTTTAAAATCTTGGGATTTGATTGATGCTAATAGTATCATATCAGCCATTGTGCTAATTAAGGATACCAAGTGGCCTCGGCCAATGCAGTCTGACCATACCCAGAGAGATCCTAACCTGACGTGTAAGTTCCATTGCACTTATGGCCACATAACAGATAAGTACCGCCAATTAAGAAAAGAAGTTGCTCGGTTGTTCAATTGCGGACATCTTTGGGAATTTCTGAGTGATCAAACCAAAATTCACTTTAGGAACATGGACTCCAACAAAAAGACCAAACAAAAAGAACCTCAAGACGTCATCAACATGATCATTCGAGGGGTAAATGTCCCTCAAAGGCCGATGATAAAACGCACTAAAGTATCTATCACAGGGGAAATGAACTCGAGATTATATCCTAGAGGGAACTATTTAGATCAATGACAAGGATGCCGAGGGATTCATGCAACCTCATAACAATGCATTGGTAATATCCATACTTATCAATAATTCTCGAGTTAAACCTGCATTGATTGATCCATGTAGCTTGCCAATATTATCATATCAAGGGTCGTAGAGCAGTTAGCGTTATTATAAGATCAAATATTGCCAGCAATCCAGATGTTCAACGGATTTAACATGGCATGCGAAATAACTAAAAGGAGTGTAACCCTACATGTGAAACACCGCCAGGACTAATAAGGAAACAAAGTTCTATATGATCGAAGGGGACATGATATACAACTCTCTATTTGGAAGACCACGTGTTCAAAATATGACGGTAGTACCTTCGACCTTACATTAGGAGTTAAATGTTCCCTACTCTAGCAGGAATCAAGATGGTATACGGAGATCAAGTCAATAAAGGAGATATTTGCAGTCGATGAAGTACTCCCAGTACCCGTCGCCCAGACAATAAGGAACACATATCCAGCTAAAAAGGCCAAAGTCATATAGCAATAACTGATGTTTGTCCCAGTCATGTCGGAGGATCGAGGAATTGACGAGGAAGATGATTATGGAGTTCCGAGATCATTCGGTGCTTTTGATGATATTGACACCACAAAAATAGTCGAAGATCTAGAGCAAGTCATATTAATCAAACACCTACCAAATTGAAAGGTATACTTGGGAACGAGGTTAACCCGCGAGCTCAGGAAAGAAATCATTAATTTTCTTAAACAAACATATCTTATTTCACCTGGTCCCATCTTGATATGATAGGGATCTCACCGAAGATAACCACTAAAAGGTTGAGATTCGACCCAAAGTTCCATCTGGTTAAGTAGAAGAGGGGACCTTAGTCCAAGCTCAAACATGCATTCCTCAAGGATGAGGTATCCAAACTCTTTAAAATACGGTGCATCTGGGAAGTCATGTACTCGGACTAGCTAGCTAATGTAGTGGTAGTACCTAAAAAGGAAATAAGCTTAGAATGTTTGTATATTACAAAAACTTGAACAAGTCATGCCCTAAGGATTTTCCTAACATTGATCGGATGATCGATGTGATGGCCGTACACGTGATACTCAGTTTTATCGATGCATATTCTGTGTACAACTAAATTCTAATGGACCCATGCGAACAAGAAAAGACTTCCTTTATCACTTAATTCAACACCTATTGTTATAATATAATGCCATCCATATTAAATAACGCCAGTGCCACCAATGAACACATAGTAAATCGGATGTTTGATGAACATATAGGAAATTCAACGGAAGTTTATATTGATGACATGTTAGTTATGTCCCTTCGAGTAGAGGACCATTTGAAACATTTATGCGAAACCTTTGACATGTTGAAAAATGTAATATGAAGCTGAACCCGAAAAAACGCACATTCAGGGCCGGATCGGGAAAGTTACTTGGATTTATGGTATCGAATCGGGGGTTCGAGATTAATCCTGATAAGATCAAGGCCATAAAAGACATCAATGTGGTGGACAACGTCAAGGCGTTTAGAGGCTGATTGGGCGTATGGCCACCCTTGGTCGGTTTATATCGAGGTCCTGGGACAAAAGCCATCGATTCTTCTCAATATTGGAAAAGAAGAATAACTTTTCCTAGACCCCAAAATGCCAACAATCTTTGGGAGAACTCAAACAATACCTTTCTAGCCCGCCCCTGCTCCTTACTCCCGAGGTGGATGAGCAACTGTACCTCTACTTGGCGGTGTCCAAGGTGACAGTAAGTGGATTTTAGAAAAAAATAGGAAAGTATGCAATTTCCTATTTTCTACGTCAGTAGAACTCTAGGAAAAGCCGCAAAACGATATCCTCACATGGAAAAATTGGCGCTCGCTTTGATAAGTGCATGTAGGAAGCTAATATTGTACTTTCAATGTCACCCTATATGTGTTTTAACCTCTTACCCATTAAGGAATATCATTCACAAGCCCAACCTCTTGGAATGATTGGCCAAAAGGGCCATCAAAATTAACGGGTATGATATCGAGTATCGACCCCGAACTGCCATAAAATCTTAAATTTTGGTCAACTCCGTGGTCGACTTTACGCCGGAGTTAGTGCCCGAATTTGAAAGAGAATTATTGTTAGCCTCGGGGACTACCTAAAAAATTTGGACCCTCTTTCAAGGATAGAGCCTCGAATGTGAAGGGGCTGAGGCTCGACATCCTACTGAAAAACTCTATCGGGAATGTAGTTAGACAGTCTATTATAACTAAGAAATTAACTAATAATGAGGCCGGGTATGAGTCCATGATTGTAGGTCTCAAATTTGTCCTTGGGACCGAGGTTGTCGAAGCTAAGTGCGATTTACTCCTTATGGTAAATCAAGTTAATGGGACGTTCGAAATAAAAGAGGAATGAATGCGATGGTATTTAGACAATTTACAGGTAATGCTGCATCAATTCAAGGAGTAGACCCTGCAACACGTGCTGTGAGATAAAAATAACGAGTCCGATGTTCTAGCTAACTTGGGGTCATCGATTGATAAAGATTAATTTAGTTTTCTAACAGTCGTACATCTCATGCAGTCGGTTGTAGAAGAAGGCCATGCCAAAGTAAACTCAACAAGTTTAAATTAGGATTGGAGGAACAAGTACATATGACTACTTAACAACTTGGAAATTTCCCTCAGACCCCAAAGAATCAAGAGTCTCGTGTACTAAGGCTACCAGGTTTAGCTTGTTCAAAGGGGCTCTATTTAGAAGAACGTTCGACGACCCACTGGCCATATTCTTGGGGATGGGAGATACCAAATATGTTTTGAGATACGTTCACGAAGGCAATTGTGAGAACCACTCAGGAGCTGAATCTTTTGTTTGGAAATTAATCAAGGCCAGCTACTATTAGATTAACATGGAGAAAGATGTGAAGGACTTTGGACGAAGATGGGACGACTACCAGAGACGTGCACCGATGATCCATCAACCGAGAGAGCTATTCTATTCAGTTTTGTCCCCATGACCGTTCATGAAATAGGGAGTGTACATCACCGGTCCCCTATTGTGGGCACCTGGTAAGGCTCGTACATACTATTCATGACTGATTATTTTTCTAAATTGGTCGAAGCTGAAGTGTTCGAGAAATTCTAGGAAAAAGAATTCACTAACTTATTGGGACCATATAATATGCTGATTCAGGATATTGGCCAAGATCGTACACGATAATGGTAAATAGTTCGTCGGCAACAAGATAAATAAGTTCTTCGAAGATCATAAGATTAAGAAAATACTATCAACACCTTACCACCCGAGTGGAAATGGACAAGCAGAATCTACGAACAAGACTATTTTTTCAAAACCTAAAAAGGTTGGCCGATGACAAAGGTAAATGGAAAGAAATATTTCCCGAACTCCTATAGGCGTATCACAGAACCTCGAATTGTAGTACCAAGGCCACCCCGTTTTCATTGGTCTATGGTGCCGAAGCCTTAATACTAGTCGAAGTGGGAGTACCAAGCCTCATGTTCCAATTTAAGACCGAAGAGTTGAATGGCGAGGCCTAGATAACGAGCCTAAAACTATTTGGATGAAAGGCAAGAGGCTGCCCTAGTCTGGTTGGCCGCGTAGAAACATCAGATAGAAAGATACTACAACCAAAGATCCAACCTCCGACACTTCAAGATCGGAGACTTGGTTTTCAAAAAACTATCATTACACACCCGTAACCCAAATGAGGGGAATTTGGGATCGAATTAGGAAGGCCTGTATCGAGTCGTCGAAATCACTGACAATGTCTCATACGGACTTGAAGCAGGAAACGGTGTGCAACTACTGAACAACTAGAAAACGCACTTAAAGTGCTGCTACTACAAAGGCACGATCTCAATACTCTTTAATAATATTATGAATCAGACTAACACTTGCTGGCAACGATCAAGGGTGAATATGACTGTTAGGTCTGAAAGCATGCGTTGCACTCTTTTTTCCTTAACTGGTTTTGTCCCAAAATAGGTTTTTCGATAAGGTTTTTAATGAGGTAACAATAAAACATGCTAACTTAGATTTGAAGGCCACAGTCAATGGGCGTTCATTTTGCATCAATAGTATTCGATCCCTCTCTAGCTCAACCTCCAATATTGGGGCAGATCACCCTCGGGTTAAGGTTTTTAGCAAGGGAAATCCATTTTATTGGAATTTGGAAGCGAAGGCTCAGTGTTTAGGATTCACTGTAAAGTTCAAACAGTCATGTGAACCATTCCCATATATTCTATTTTATCTATAACACAAGCTTTTATACGCTTTCGATCATGTACTATACATATAGTTTGAAAGAGAGTTAGCCCTTGATATTATACATTTTCTTGCCTCTTAAAATTCTGGACTGTAAGAGCCCATGGGCTACGCCTACTCGATGATTGTCATTTTTGCTATCGATTTTAAGGGCTACCGCTACTTGGGGACAACCATTCGAAAAAAGTTCGGATAAGCTTGGCTATCAAATCTCGGAAGCACAAAACCTATTAGGTGGTGCCCATATACAAAAGGCTAGGGCAACCCTAAATCGGCTTAGAGAAGTCCGAATCTCTTCATAAAAAATAAGTCTTTTATAAAAATTCAAAACCTGCTAAAAGGTTACCCTCATCAAAAACATCGTCTAAGATCACTTAAGCATCTTAAAAAAACTTCCGATCATACCAAGTTTTCAAAGCCACGAGCAAACAAAATTGTGTTGAAGTCAGGCTCCATTCAAACTTTGCAAGAATAGAAATTATTAAATGATACTAAGAAAGTAAAGACTCAGAATTTCCAGAAAGGGAAACTTATACATACACACACACACACACACACACACACATATATATATATATATATATATATATATATATATATATATATTACTTACAAAGTACCAACAAGAATGACATCAAAATAAACAAAAATGTACATAAAACAAAAGCCAAAAAATACTAAGGCGTCTACGCCTAATCTACATCAAGGCTTGACTTGTCACCAGAGCCATCGACACCTTCCAAGCCCCTGAAACCCTCAAAGCCTTTGGTACCTCCCGACTCAGAAACCTTCTTCGCCTCGGCCTTGGATTATTTGGCTTCGTTGATTTCAGCCGAAATGTCAAAACCTTGGGTGTGGATCTCCTCGAGGGTCTCTCTTTGGGATAGCCGCTTCATATATTCAGCCTTGGCTTCAGGCGGGCTTCATCTGCCTTCACAATGGCCTTGTATTGGGCCACCATTTCATTGACATTAGGTAGAGGTTGTATCCAACTTGGACTTTACTACCTCGTATTCTCTACCGAGGGAGTTCAACATTACTACAGTCGAGCTCAACTGTGCTTAGCGACCTTCATTCAACTAATAAGATCATTTGTCAACTTTCTCCCTTTGCCACTTGGAGTTGGATCTTCACTAATGCCAATTTACCTTGTAAGTTTCCTTCTCCGACACCATCCCATGGCTTCTTTCATCTCGATTCAAACCTGGTCGATCTTTTTGTTGGACCTGCAAGGTTTTGTCGTTAGTCGCCACGACAAGCTCCTCGTTGTTAACGTTCAAACACTTTTACCTGTTTGATCACGTCGGCATGTTCCTGCCTCAGGTTTGACACTTCTTTCTATGCCCTACCTATCTCAGCCTGAAATTCCTTCATGTACCTGTTTTGTTGCTCACTGAAGATCTTGTACATATCTTCAAGCCTGCTCCTTGAACTCAAACTTGAGCAGGTTGGTCTCGGAGTGGTACTGGAGGGAGCTCTTGTGGTGAAATACCGAGGCCTTCTAAACAACAACAACAACAACAACAACAACCCAGTATAATCCCACTTAGTGGGGTCTGGGGAGGGTAGTGTGTACGCAGACCTTACCCCTACCCTGGGGTAGAGAGGCTGTTTCCAAATAGACCCCCGGCATCCTTCCCTCCAAGAACTACCCACCTTGCTCTTGGGGAGACTCGAACTCATAACCTCTCGGTTGGAAGTGGGGGTTGCTTACCATCAGAGCAACCCCTTAAGTGAGGCCTTCTAAACAATTAAAAATAATAATCAAAGATATCAAAACCTAAGTAAAATTCAAGAGGGAGTATTGACGCCTTACCCGGTACATCACCTATTGCACCTCATTGAAGAGACACAGTGCATCCATCTCATTCATCTTTGCCTGGTCCTCTCGTTCACTAGGCATCAGAGGTAGCTGGCTATGCCTATAGGAGATGTTATAACCCAAGCATCCACCTAGATAGTAAGAATAGCCGCTCTCTTGCGACTATGTCCACACTTGGAGCAGGAAACTAATTAACAAATTTTGGGTCGAACTCGCCCCGCCAGCTTCTAAAGATACGTGCTTCTTCGAGACTTCCAGGTCTCCCTTCCCAGAAAAATTTTCCAAATTGGATGAATTCACGTCATCGATGAAGGAATAAAGGGGGTCCTCTGTGTCACACCTCCTTTTTACGAACCTTTTACTATTTACTAGACCTCGTAAAGGATATAATAATAAAAGGACGGAGTTTTTTCCAATTTAAGGACAGTCGGAACAGGATTTATTTATTTAATTTCAGAGTCACCACTTGGGAAAATAGTGTCCCAAGTCACAGGATGAATCCCGAACCGAGGAAAGTTTGACTCTGATACAGTCTGCTAACGAGAAGTCCAGATAAGGAATTATGTTAATCCGGGAGAAGGTGTTAAGAACTCCCGAATTCCGTGGTTCTAGCACGGTCGCTCAATTGTTGTATTGATTTTATCTGATTTTATATGTCCTATTTTTATATGCATTTAATATTCCGCTTTGTAATTCATAGAATTGCATCGTCGTGAAAATGTATTTTTGACCATGCCGATGCCGTACCAGTACGCTCGTGGCTTTTAATACATTTGGACTTCGTTGAGACTTGGATTTAGATCACATAAATGTACATCCGTATTAAGAAGGTAATATCATTATAAATCGTGCCTAAGGTATCTATGTCTTGTTAACTTTGGAAAGTCCGTGAAATTTGCTAAACGGACCTTCCAAATCTAATATATTTCTTTAACAATTACTGAGGGCCCCGAAGCTATGTTATAATTTTAGCAAGGCTCGTCTCATCATTTTAGTTAAAGGACAACTTAAAAGTACTTACAATTATCTAATTAATCTTTGCCTCTAAAATGAAAGGAAAATCCTAGTTATTGATTATTTCAGAAATTATTTTAATTTGACTTGTAAATTATTATATCTTTGGGCCTTGATCATGGATATACTTGCAAACGAAAATCCTGAATTGGCCAAAATTGTATGAGCAAACCGTGTCTAAATCTGGGCCTTCAAAGGCCACAGTGACTTGAAAAGGGCTTTTCATTCCTGAACATCAGGCTGAGCCCAAACGCTATCACATAAAGCCCAATGTTGAGCAAAATATTCATTATACTTAATTCTAAATACTTTATTTATACCAAAATCTCAAAGTAAAGCAAATACTACTTCATACAAAATCAGTTAGAGGTCTAATCCATATTACTAATGTTCGTTAACGATTAACTACTGAAAACTATCAAAGAATATTTTTCAATTTTTTCATTTGAAACTTAAATGTATTAGCAACAGCTTTATTGGCTAGATAATTCTACTGATTTATTAGACAAAGTGAATATGTAATCTATGAGAATTCCTATTATACAAACTTTGTATCAAATCACTAATCCTATTGGAATCATTTGGACAAATAAAATTTAACTAAAGTATTACAACAAACGTGCATTTAATACTAATAATCATCACATTTATATTCAGATTTTGACATAGCTACAACTTCAAAGGCTAAATAGTTACAAAAATAGTCCACAACTCAGTCAATTTAATTACAGTACTCAATATTAAGGAATGTAAAGTTATCTCATTTTTTCTGCTAATGTTCCTATTCTGAACCTACAAGGCTACTGCTAATGTTTACCAAAATTATAAGGCTGAATCTAAATTCATAAAAAAAGTCCAGTTATACAGTCCTTCTTTATACAGTTTGAAATGAGACTATAGATCAAAATACAGTTCATGCTAATGGTTTCAGTGAACAAATGACAGAGATGAATTTCATTCATTCAAAGCTTGAAGGATACAATTGTGTACCTGAGATAAAGTTCGAGAAAGAAACTGATTAGATCTCTAACAGCAAGGTAACAGAATCAGCCCAAAACAGCTCCAAACGCAGCTTCAAATATCCAGAGTTAAACCACAATAGTGACAGAAGTCCACATAACCAATCACTCAATTAACTCAACATCATTTTAACCAAATTTGATCACCAGAAATCACCATAATCATCTAACAAACTTCAACTTGATTTCAGAACTAATGAATGAGTGAGACTTTACACTTTTCTACTGTTTTCGATATTTTTTTTGAGTTTTGAAAAGAGTTAATTTCGAAGATGAAGACCCAGAGTAGCAGAATTATTTCAAAGAGATTTCACATTGATCCAAACTTGTAAAATGAGGCATATTGATGCCTATTTATAGACTAAAAAGGGAGGGAAAAATCATATTTCAGATTTTATGAAGTAGTCCCTCTTTATTTTGATTTTACCGTTAGTTTTACTATTTTATTCAATTAACTACCCTTATATATTAAGAATCACACCAATTACCCTATCTAGAACCTTCTATCCCATTGCTTTTGACTTTTCTTGTTTTAGAACCTTATATTCAAATAATCTTGTTTTTATTTTGACTTTTCTTCTTTTAAAATCTTGCGTTAGGTACCCAGGAGGCCTTTATGGCTATTTCTTGAAAACTCATCGCCGACAACCATTTTCTCGAACATATACGGATTTTTAGTAATCTTTGAGGCAAACAGTTACGGGGAATGGGTAGTGGATGTTATAGAGAAGCTATAGCGTAAATTTAAGGATTTTTGGATGAACTGTCACTCGCCGACGGTAGGGTTCCGGCGAGTTAAATCTGGATATTCGAAGGGTTTAGGACTTATTTGAGGGAAAAGAGGTAGAGGGGTGTGGAGAGGAAGTTGAGATAGTCAAACAGTTTTAATTTGGGTTTGATCGGAGAAAGTAGCATATCCCACCGGTAGGGTTCCGGCGGGCTATGAGAGAGGACGAAAGGGCGGCTAGGATTTCTGATGGGGAAGAGAAGATGAAAATGATTTTAAGGGTTTGGTATATTAGATATATTAAAAGAGGTTTATTGAATTAGAACCGTTGGATGAAGGCTAATGCATAGATGAGATTCGTTGATCTATGAACGATGTCGTATCTCTTTAATGAAGCCAATCATTATGACCGTTTGATTAAATGATCTCAACGGCTCAGATCTTTTGAAACTGGAACGACGTTGTTTCTTTTAAATGGCCTCAGACTTGGTCCGTTAGATTAAATTGATCAATGGTCCAGATCTATTTCTCGAAACAGTGTCGTTTGGTTCTAAGGTTGGGGCTTGGCCGGGTGGAATTTGGACCAAGGTCAATTGTATTAAATTCTTTGGGCCATTGACATTTAGCCCAATTTATGTATATTTGTATTTTTTTAACTTGTATTTTCCTTTTATATTTTATATCTTTTATATATTTTATTTCTTGTATTTTTCTTTTTCTTCTATTTTTTCTGATTTTTGCTAATTTTAAAAGTAATTAATTTCTATTTTTATGGTATTTTCCAAAAAAAAAAAACAATAAAATGCTATTTTGATTTTTCCTTTAATTTGTTCCCAAAATATATTAACACAAAACGTTGTAAAATTAAAATCCTAATATTTCTGCCTATTTTGTATGAATTATTATACAACTAATTAACACAAAAGTGCCACAAATTATTTAATAAAGTTTAAAAATCATTTTGCTTAGATTTTGGGAATAATGTTTTTAGGGCAAACATCACGTGTTCACAGCTGCCCCCCTTTGCTCGGGAATACGCAGAGTTTCAGTGCAAAGATAAGTCAGCGTTAATGAGGAATTTTGCCCATACCCATATTTCGTGTGAAGCATTTTTTGAAAGTTTGACTGCGTCTTACTTTAGAGTTTGCCTACATATCCTGGGCTAAATAAGAATCGGGTCAGTGTAGTTTAAGAATGTCTGGTAGTTAGAATTACCAGGAGCTGTGATCTCATTGTTGCTGTTGTTGTTACTGCTTGCTTACCCATTATTACACCGTTGTAAAGATAAAAGAAGCTACCCTAAGTTATGCCTTGTGTTTTACAAAATCCTATATAATGTCTGCTATCTTGTGTTCTTGAATTTCCTTGATCTTGCATTTTGCATTCTTTCCGTATAACTTTTGACTGTGTGCATTCTTCAGGTGGACTCCTGTAATGACCTGGCCGGTCGTTTTTGAAATTTACACCCCGATCCCCAATTAATCGCTTCCCTAAGTTCATTTCTGCTATTTTATTTTGTTGGATGTTCGGTTTTAGAATTCGGAGTGTTTTGGGACACTTAGTCCCTAAATGAGAGCTTAGTAGTTGAAAAATGGTCCGTATTCATAACAGTGTTAAGACGACCTCGGAACGAAAATCCTATGGTTCCATTAGCTCCGTTAGGTGATTTTGGGGTTGGGAGCGTGTTCGAAATATATTTTGGAGGTCCGTAGCTCGTTTATGCTTGAAATGGCGAAGTTTGAAATTTTTGAAAATCCGGTCGTTAGGTGAGATTTTGATCCGGGAGTCAAAATGAAATTTCCACAGCTGTAATAGCTTTGTTAGGTGGTTTTGGATATGTTTGCAAATTTTCAGGTCATTCGGACATTGTTTGGTCGGGTTTTTGATAGAATATAGGTTTCGAAAGTTTTGGTTGAAACTTAGGCCTGAATCTGCCATAATTTTGTGTTTAATGACATGTTTTTATGATTGGAACAAGTTATTATCGTGATTTGGAGTAGGTTCATACTTTTGGTTGAGGTCCCTGGAGCCTCGGGATGAGTTCGGGTGATTAAATGGGGAAAAATTTGGAAGTGTAACAGGACTGATCTTCTGTCTCCTATTGTTTTCGCTTCTGCGGAACTTGGACTGCAGAAGTGAGTCCACACAAGCAGCGAACTAAGCGCAGGTGCGAGAATTGTGGGGGTCAGCTAAGTCCATAGAAGCGGACCTATGTTCGCTGAAGTGAGCCCGCAAAAGCGGGCAGGCTCCCGCAGAAGCGAGTTTGGTCGTTTGATAACCTTTCGCAGTAGCGGACAAGTGTCCGCGTAAGCGGTGTCGCAGAAGAAACTGAGAGTCCGCAGAAGCAAAACTCGAGTTTAAGGCAAGGGTCGCAGAAGTGACTAGGTTTCCGTAGAAGCAGAACCGCTGGTGCGTTCCAGGTATCGCAGAAGCGAAAATGCTTGGGGTCTAATGTAACAGTGCTGGTTCGAATTTCAGGGTATTAAAAATATTTGGGGCTTCGAACTTAGAGGCGATTTTGGCAATTTTGAGGAGGAAATTAATGGGTATCATCAGGTAAGCACTTATGGACTCAATTTATGTTAATATATTGATAAATCATGGAATTTAACATGTGAAAATGGAGGAATTAAGGTGTAACAATGGGGGATTTTTCTCTAAGCCTAAGAGAATGAAAATTGATGATTTGATGAGCAAATGAACTTTGATTTTGATAAATTTTATATGGTTAGACTCGTGAGAGTGCGAGGGTTCTAAAAACATAAAAATAGTTTGATTCCGAGCCAATGACTGGAGGGGTATTTTGGTTATTTTACCAATTTTCGTGCTGTAGCTTTAATTTTATCAGTGTAATTAGTTACTTGCGATGTTATTTACTCTATGTACTTGGTTGGAATAGATTTGGGCCACTCAGAGTCGGATACTCGTGGCAAGAGTGTTATTTCTTAACGGTTTTGTACCGGGATTGAGGTAAGTGACTAGTCTAACCTCGTGTGGGGGATCCTCTCCCCTAGGATATATTATATGTTGATTTAAATGCCTTGTACGCGAGGTGACGGGCGTGTACTTGGGCAAATTGTTGAAAAACCCACTTTACTTGAATTGCTCAATCAGTGTTATCTCTATTATTTGATTGGTTTAATTGCAAGAATTATCCTGTGTTAGCTAGGGAAGCATGATTAGATAGGATTAACTTTCTAAATGCCTACTTGTATTAATTAAATTCTCTGGAACATGTTGAGACTGGATTTAGTTGTTAGCAGTGTACTTCATTTCTCTCTGTGTTTTCTCTTATTTGATTGTGTTTGTGTTCTGTGGACTGCGTATTCGATTCCCGGAGATCCGGTGCTACTGAGGTAAAGTACTGCGGGTTCAATTCCTGGAGATCCTGTGATACTGATATAAAGGACTGCGGGGTCAATTCCCGGAGATCCTGTGATACTGATATAGAGAACTGCGGGTTCAATTCCCGGAGATCCTGTGATACTAATGTACAGAACTGCGGGTTCAATTCCCGGAGATCCTATGATATTGATATAAAGGACTACGGGTTCAATTCCCGGAGATCCCGGCTGTAGAGATATATGGACTGCGGGTTCGATTCCCGGAGATCCTGAGTTGCTGAGTATAAATGGACTGCGGGTTCAATACCCGGTGATCCTGAATTATTGATTTGTACTTGTTGTGTTGATCTCTTTTTGTTAGCTTAAATGTAGACGACTCATAGTTTTTATCTTGTTTTGCTGTTATTTCAGAATTTACTCCTACTTTACACTGTTCAATATTATTATCATTATTTTTATTATTCTCGATAGGGCCCTGACCTTCCTCGTCACTACTCCATCGAGGTTAGGCTTAGCACTTACTTAGTACCGCCGTGGTGTACTCATGCTACTCTTCTGCACACTTTTGTTGTGCAGATCCAGGTCCATATGATCAGACGCACTATCAGTGATCTAGGAGTATTTTCAGGAGACTCGAGGTATGCATCTGCTACGTCCGCAGATCCGGAGGGTCTTCTTCTGTTCTTTCCTAGTGATGTTAGTTATTCCGTTTATTTCAGTTGTATAGATACTCTTGGTGTATAGAGCCACAATTATGCTTTCTTAGCCTTTGTTTGCCCGTGAGTTTCCAGGTCTTGGTGGTTATATATTCTGGTATTTTGGTAAAATGTATGTTCCGAGCGGCACCTATTACATTTTTCTATGTCATTTCGCTGTTATTTTAATTGTTGTTCATAAAAGTTGCAAATTCCGCATTGTGTTAGGCTTACCTAGTCGCGAAGACTGGGTGCCGTCATAACAGGCTTACGATTGGTGAACTAGGGTCGTGACAAGTTGGTATCAGAGCTCTAGGTTCATTGGAGTCACGGGACATAGGCCGGTTATTTAGAGTCTCGCAGATCGACACGGAGATGTCCGTATTTATATACTACGGGCTATGTAACTGTTTAAGAAACTCTTTATTTCTTTTGAATTCCTTGTCGTGCGATATTTTGACACCAAATCTAAACTTCTATCTTCTATTCTCTCACAGATGGTGATGACACGTGCTACTCGTGAGGATCAGGCACTCGCGCCCCCAACTACCGCCACCAGAGGCCAGGGCTGGGGTATAGGTCTAGGACACACCCGGGGTGCAGCCACAACACCCCCGCGTACTGCCACTGAGACACCACCGATAGATCAGATTGGAGCGCAGGCACCTGGTACACCTAGTACAGCTACTGCGACTCCAGCACTCCAGGAGGCTCTAACCCAGTTTATGAGCATGTACACTACTCTGGCTCAGGCGAAGTTTCTTCCTCTCCCTGCAGCCACATCTCAGGCCGGGGGAGGGTCCCAGACTCCCGTAGCTGACACTCCTGAGCAGTGAGTGCCCGTGGAGCAGGTTCCAGAGGTTATTCCTATACCACCTGCCGTACCAGTACATCCCGAAGGTCGGTCAGCTGCCTCCGAGGATGAGCAGCGCAGGTTGGAGAGGTTCAAGAAGTATGATCCCCCCAGTTTTCAGTGGTTTAGCTTCAGATGATGCCTTGGGATTTCTGGATGAGTGTCATCGCATCCTCCGTACTATGGGTATAGCGGAGTCCAGTGGGGTTTCTTTTCCTGTTTTTCAGTTTCGAGGGGCCGCTTATGATTGGTGGCGCACATATGAGTTGGATAGTCCGGTCGAGTCTGCCTCGCTGACTTGGACACAGTTCTCTAACATGTTTTTGAGGGAGTTTCTTCTCCAGAGCCTTAGGGATGCTTGGCGAGCAGAGTTTGAGCGGTTGCGCCAGGGCTCTATGTCAGAATCTGAGTATGCCATCAGTTTTACCAGTTAGCCAGACATGTACCAGCTTTGGGCACCACGGTCCGGGAGAGAGTGCGGAGGTTTATTAAAGGTCTTATTCCGCCTATCCAGTCTAGCATGGCTAGAGAGCTAGAAACGGATGTACCGTATCAGCTGGAAGTGAGTATTGCCAGACGAATTGAGGCTATGCTCACTAGAGAGCGAGGAGAGAGGGAGGCCAAGATGGCTCGTGAGTCGGGTCATTTCTCTGGTGCCCATACTGCAGCAGCCTGTTCATTTGGCAAGGGTTATTCCGGTCATCCAGTTCATTCAGCATTGCCAGCAGCTGGCGATTCTCTAGCTCCTCCAACACCTCAGGAGCCTTACTATGCTCCCTCAGTTTCGAGTGCGCCTCCTGCGCGGGGTACCTCTAGGGGTCAATCCAGCGGATTGGGGCTAGTCAGTCACAGCCACCGCATCCTCCTACGACTTATTATAAGTGCGGGGATACTCGCCATCTGGTTAGGGAGTGCCCCAGGCGTAGGAGAGGGGCGCCTCCACAGACTTCATAGACTCAGCATGGTTCACACGGGCAGCAGGCCATCGTTCCAGCTCCAGCTGCCACCCCACCTGCCCAGCCAGCTAGGGGCGGGGATTAGGGTGATAGAGGCCGCTCTAGAGCTAGGGGTCAGGCTAGATTTTATGCTCTTCCTCGTCACGCCGTAGTTGTTGCCTCTGATTCTGTTGTCACAGGTACATCTTGGTTAGTCACAGAGAGGCATCAATTCTATTCGATCCTGGTTCTATTTTTTCATATGTGTCCCCTTATTTTGCTTCACATCTGGGTGTGCCTCGGGATTCATTGAGTGCCCCCGTATATGTTTCTACTCAGGTGGGAGATTCTTTGGTTATGGACCATGTGTATCGGTTGTGTTTGGTCACTATTTGTGGTTTTGAGACCAGAGCTGATCTTTTATTGCTCGGTATGGTTGATTTCGATATTATTCTGGGCATGGACTGGTTGTCGCCCCATCATGCTATTCTTGATTGTCACGCCAAGACCGTGACGTTGGATATGCTAGGCATTCCACGTATTGAGTGGAGTGGTACCCTAGATCACACCCCCAGCCATGTTATTTCTTTTCTCAAAGCTCAGCATATGGTTAAGAAGGGGTGTGCTTCTTATCTAGCTTATGTGATGGATGTCAGTGTTGACACTCCTTCTATTGATTCAGTCCTAATGGTACGTGATTTCTCTGATGTGTTTCTAGGTGATCTCCCGGGCATGCCGCCCAATAGAGATATCGATTTTGGTATTGACTTATTGCTGGGCACTCAGCCAATTTCTATTACTCCGTACTGTATGGCTCCTCCTGAGTTGAAAGATTTAAAGGATTAGTTACAGGTGTTGTTGGGTAAGGGTTTCATTCGACCCAGTGTTTTACCTTGGGGTGCTCCTGTGTTGTTTGTGAAGAACAAGGACGATTCTATGCGTATGTGCATTGACTATCGCCAGTTGAACAAAGTTACAGTGAATAATCGGTATCCTTTGCCATGTATTGATGACTTATTTGATCAGCTACAGGGCGCACGAGTGTTCCCCAAAATTGATTTGCGCTCTGGTTATCATCAGCTGAAGATTCAGGAGCAAGATATCCCGAAGATTGCCTTCAAGACTCGGTATGGTCATTTCGAGTTCCTCGTTGTATTTTTCGGGTTGACTAATGCCCCAGCAACTTTCATGCATTTGACGCACAGTGTATTCAGGCCATATATTGACTCATTTGTGATTGTTTTCATTGATGATATTTTGGTATATTCCCGGAGTCGGGAAGAGCATGAGCAGCACCTGAGTCAGGAAGAGCATGAGCAGCACCTAAGAATAGTGCTTCAGACTCTGAGGGAGAAGCAATTATATGCAAAGTTCTCTAAATGTGAGTTTTGGCTAATTTCGGTGGTATTTCTAGGCCACATGGTGTCGAGCGAGGGTATTCGAGTGGATCCGAGGAAGGTGGAGGCCATGCAGGGTTGGCCCAGGCCCTCCTCAGCTACTGAGATTCGTAGCTTCCTTGGTTTGACGAGTTATTATTGTCGCTTTGTGGAGGGGTTCTCTTCGATCGCAGCACCTATGACCAGATTGACCCAAAGAGGTGTCTCTTTTCAGTGGACAGAGGAGTGTCAGGCGAGATTCCAAAAGCTCAAGATAGCTTTGACTTCGACCCGTATCTTGATGGTGCCTACCACTTCGGGGTCTTATACAGTTTATTGCGATGCCTCACAGGTTGGACTCGGAGCACTATTAATGCAGGACGGTAGGGTGATTGCCTATGCGTCCCGACAGCTGAATGTGCGTGAAAAGAACTACACTATTCACGATATTGAGCTAGCTGACATTGTTCACGCCTTGAAGATTTGGTGTCATTATTTGTATGGTGTTCCTTGTGAGATTTATACTGATCATCAGAGTTTGCAGCACTTGCTTAAGCAGAAGGACCTGAATATGCGTCAGAGGAGGTGGTTGGAGTTGTTAAAGGACTATGATATTACTATTCTTTATCACCTGGGCAAGGCCAATGTGGTTGCCGACGCCTTGAGTCGCTGGGCGGAGAGTTTGGGGAGTTTGGCATATCTACTAGCTTTGGAGAGACCTATGGCGATGGATGTTCAGGCTTTGGCCAGACAGTTTGTTAGATTGGATCATTCGCAGCCCAGCCAGGTTCTGGCTTGTATGGTTTCTCGGTCTTCCCTATTTGATCGCATCACAGAGCGATAGTTTGATGACCCTTATTTGCTTGATCTCCAGGACTAAGTTCGGTGTGGTGATGCTCGAGATGTTACCATCGGGGATGACGGGGTGATAAGGATGCATAGGCGTATTTGTGTGCCCAATATAGATGATCTTTGAGAGTTGATTCTAGCTGAGGCCCATAGCTTATGGTATTCCATCCATCCAGGTGCCGCCAAGATATATCAGGACTTGAGGCAGCACTATTGGTGGAGGCGGATGAAGAAGGATATAGTTGATTATGTTTCTAGGTGCCTTAACTGCCAGCAGGTGAAGTATGAGCATCAGCGTCCGGGTGGGTTATTGTAGCAGATTGAGATCCCATAGTGGAAGTGAGAGTGCATCACCATGGACTTCGTATCTGGACTTCCATGGACTGTGAGGAAGTTTGATTCTATTTGGGTCATTGTGGATCGGCTGACCAAGTCCGCCCATTTCATACTTGTGTGCACTACTTACTCATTAGAGCTGTTAGCGGAGATCTATATCAGGGAGATAGTCCGGTTGCATGGTATTCCAGTTTCCATCATTTCAGAAAGAGGCACTCGGTTTACTTCACGATTTTGGAGAGCCGTGCTCCATGAGTTAGGTACTCGGGTGGAGCTGAGCACAGCATTTCACCCCAGAGGGATGGGCAGTCTGAGCACACCATTTAGATTTTGGAGGATATGCTTCGTGCGCGCGTGATTGTGTTTTGGAGGTTCATGGGATCACTTCTTGCCACTGGAAGAGATTCCTTATAACAACCGCTATCAGTCTAGCATTCAGATGGCGCCGTATGAGGCCCTATATGGTAGGAGGTGCAGGTCCCGGTGGGTTGGTTCGAGTTGGGCGAGGCCAGGTTGCTACGTACTGAGATGGTCCAGGATGCAATGGACAAGGTCAAGGTGGCCCAGTCCAGATAGAAGAGTTATGCGGATAAGAAGGTTCGCGATGTGGCATTTATGGTTTTCGAGCGGGTTCTACTTCGGGTCTCGCCCATGAAGGGCGTCATGAGATTTGGGAAGAAAGGAAAGTTGAGTCCGAGATTTATTGAGCCTTTTGAGATTTTGAGGCCAGTTGGGGAGGTTGCTTATGAGCAGAGAAGTTCAGCAGAAGTTAGGCACCCAGGTTCAATTGAGTACAACATTCCATTCTCAGACAGACAGTCAGTCTGAGAGAACTATTTAGATATTGGAGGATATGCTCTGAGCCTATGTTATTGATTTTGGAGGCTCTTGGGACCAGTTTTTACCTTTAGTAGAGTTCGCCTACAACAACAGCTACCCGTCCAGTATTCAGATGGCTCCTTACGAGGCATGGTATGGTAGGCGATGTCGGTCTACAGTCGGCTGGTTTGAGCCGGGAGAGGCCCGGTTATTGGGTACAGATTTAGTCCAGGAGGCCTTGGATAAGGTCAAGATCATTCAGGACAGGCTTCATTCGGCTCAGTCGCCGCAAAAGAGTTATGCGGATCGCAAGGTTCGAGATGTAGCTTTCATGGTTGGTGAGCGAGTATTGCTCCGTGTATCGCCTATGAAGGGCGTGATGAGATTTGGGAAACAGGGCAATCATAGCCCTAGGTTCATTGGCCTATTTGAGATTTTTGATCGAGTGGGAGAGGTGGCTTACAGACTTGCCTTGCCACCTAGCTTGTCATCCTTGCATCCAGTGTTTCATATGTCTATGCTTCGGAGGTATCACGACGATCCTACCCACCTATTAGATTTCAGCACTGTCCAGTTGGAGAAGGATCTGTCCTACGAGGAGGAGCCGATAGCTATTCTAGACCTGTAGGTTCGACAGTTGAGGTCGAAGAGTTTTCCTTTAGTGTGTGTTCAGTGGAGAGGTCAGCCTCCTGAGGCATCGACCTGGGAGTCCGAGTCTGATATGCAGAGCCGTTACCCTCATCTATTTCCTGACTCAGGTACTTCTTTCTTTTGTCCGTTCGAGGACGAACAGTTGTTTTAGAGCTGGAGAATATGACGACCCAAAGGGTCATCACTCTATTTTGCCCTTTTTCCGCACTTCTGAGACCTTGGAAACCTTGCTTTTAGTTGCCTCGATTTGCATGTGTAGTCCGGACTCGAAGCCAAAAAATATTTATGTATAAATATGTCAATTTTGTGAAAAATTGGAAGAATTTTGATATTAATATTGATATAGTTGACTTTGGTCAATATTTTAGGTAAACAGACCCGGATCCGCGATTTAACGGTCCCAGAGGGTTCGTAAAAAATATGGGACTCGGGCATGTGCCTAGAGTTGAAATCTGAGGTCCAGAAACCGAGTAAAAGAATTTTTCTATTAAATTATTTTCTGGAATTATTAAGGAAAAATGGAAATAAAAATGAGTTAAAAAATGTAGGTATCAGGCTTGTATTTTAGTTACGACGCTCGGAACAGGTCTTAAATATATGTTAAGCACTTTCCCTAAAGTTTGCTTGAAAGTCGTTTGACGTGTTTCGGACCTAATCATCTAATGTTAGAAGTTTATGATTGAAATGAAAAATGATGATTTTGAGGTTTGATTCTTTGATTTTGATGTTATTTTAGTGATTTGATAACTCGAGTAAGTCCGTAGGATGTTGTTGAGTTTGTGTGTGTGTTTGGTTGGGAGCCCCGAGGGATCGGGAGCGATTTGGAGGTGGTTCAGGGTGGTTTTTCACTTAGAAAAGACTTTTTTCAAAAAATTGCAGACCAATTTTGCTCTTCGCGAACGCGGCTAGCTTTTGGTGTATTTTGGTACTCTCCAAAGCTAATTAATGATTTCTACATAATGTGAAGTGTTTGAGAATAAAATATGAATTATGAATACTTTGGAGCGTTGGCTCAAACTATAAAAATACTATTGAGTAAGAACTGAAGGTATTGGAAAGAGATGTGATTAATCCCTTGCCGGGATGATTTGAGTATATTGAATATCTCCCTTGCCGGGATGTGAAAGTTTTTGTTATTGCTCTCTTACCGGGATATAGTTGTTTACTTGTGTTTTTCCTTGCTCGTACATTTCTTATTATTGTTTATTTCTCTCGTCCGTTTAGTTGTGATTGTTGTTTGGGTGAGGAAGAGTGATGATGCACGAAGGGTCATTCCGTGTCATGTTTTATTATATTTGCATGAAGGGTCATTCCGTGCCATGTTTTGACTATTATGCAGTAAGGGACATTCCATGCTCTGATTGGACTATATTTGCACGAAGGGTCATTCCGTGCCATAAAATGAGAGTTATGTGAGGGAAAGCACGAAGGGTTATGCAGTGCATTTTATTCGATTTCTTCGGGTGAGGATGAGAGTAAAAACATGAAGGTTGATGTCGTGCAACTGTTGAATATTTTGTTCTTTGGTAGTTATTATTGTGCCTTTTCCTTGATTACCCTGAAGACTTTTATATTCGGATTTTACTCCCTCATAGCATGTTTCCCTCCCTTTTAACTGTTTAGTTTCGGTATTTCTTTTTCTTTTTATTGCATATATATATATTTGTTGAACTGCACAGATTGAATTGGAAGTCATGTCTAGCCTCGTCACTACTTCGCCGGGGTTATGCCAGGAACTTACTAGCACATGGGATCAGTTGTGTTGATACAACACTTCTGTGCGTTTTGCACAGATCACGGTACTAGAGCAGCTTTTGGACCACAGCAGTAGCACATTGAGTGGGAGCTAACTTCAGTCGAGGGACTTACGAGGTAGCCTAGCTGGCGTTCGCATGCCAAAGTCCCTTCCTTTATTTTTGTTTGTTTCATTGTACCGAGGCAGACATATGCATTTCTATCCATTCAGACTTGTTTGTAGCAATCTTTAGTAGTCCGTGAGCTGGTGATACCAGATTTTGGGTAGAGATATATTTTAAACTTCCGCATTTTGATTTCACTTTTATTTAACTTAAAGTCATCCGTTCTTATTTAACTATTTCCCGTATATTCCCATTGTTGAGATTTATCAGAGAATGTATATAGTTTGGCTGGCCTAGCTCCGTTAGTAGGCTCCATCACGACTCCCGATGATGGGAAATCCGGGCCGTGACAAGTAAAAGCCAGTAAAAGCCATGAAATAGTAAAAATATGTAAAGTCACTTTAGTTCAATTCAAGGTTCTTCAAAACGCCTTTTTAACAATTAAGCAAGTAAATGACAAGCAACTGGAAAAGATAAACACATGAAGAACTGCCCCTCGGGCACAATATCAAAAGAATCAGCCCTTCGGGCATCATACCAACAGAATTAGCCCCTTAGGAAAATACATGGCACAATACTAGCCGTCGAGCTATATCTCATATAACAATTGCGCTAACTGGGAGTGTACAGAATCCGGCAGGGGCCCCTTAAGGCCTAAGCGCAATAAAAAGCCATCTCGTGGCATAACCAATCTAGCCCCCAACCTCACATAATAAACAGAATAATCACACTGAGTACCCGCTGCTCACTGGGGGTGTACAGACTCCTCGATGGGACCTTAACGGCCTAAACGCAATATCAAGCCATCTTGTGGAATAATCATGTGGGCTCTTGACCTCATATCAACAAGCCACCTAGTGGCATACAAATCCCAGGCCCTCAGCCTCATAATCATAATTATTATATCACCGCTATGGTGTGCAGCCCGGCCCAAAAGTATCCTAACAATACAAGCCCTTGGCCTTACTCATTTAGAATCTCATAAGCCCCTCGGGCAGCAGTTAAACATGATGCTCAGCTTAAAATATCTTTTAAAATATCACTTAAGGTATTTAAAACATAGTAAACATGGCTAAATTATGAAAATAGTAGAATATAGCATGACTGAGTTCAAGTATAAAATCATAACAGTGAGGTAATTTAAGGAAAAATTCCCTAATGGTCCACATAGTTGGCACAAGGCCCAAATGTGGCAAACATCCCAAAATATAATGATAGAAAATAGTTTTCATTCAAATACACGGTAAAACAATCATTCTGGATGGATTAGGTCACAATCCACAATAGTGCACGACCCCACGCTCGTCATCTAGCGTGTGTGTCACCTTAATATAGCACACGATGCAATCTTGGGTTTCATACACTCAGGACAATATTTGAAATCATTACTCACCTCAATCCGTTACAAAATCTAGCCTGCAATGCCTTTGCCCACTCCAAATGGCCTCCGGATGTTCCAAATCTAACAAAATTTAGTACATAACCATTAATATATTGTAACGGAACAAGGCCCACTCGGAATTATCCAATTTACATCAAAAATCCTGAAATTGCTCAAACTTGGTCCCCGGACCCACATCTCAGAATCTAGTAAAAATTACAAAACTAGATTCCTTACACTCTCACGAGTTCGTACTTACGAAGAACCTCTAAATCGGACATCAAATTCCCATTCAACTCGTCAAAATAAATTTCCAAATTTTTCCTCCATTGTTCCCCAATTTCCACTTTGATTCCTCAAATTACATGATAAAAATCAAGACTATTTCATGAAATTATTTCAAAAGTGATTGAAGAACACTTACCACAAAAATTCCACTGAAATTCCCCTCTGAATCCTCCTTCTCCCGAGCTCTCTAATGGTTTTTATGAAATTGGACTTAAACCCTCGCTTTTTAAAATATAAACCGTCTGCCCAGACATTCCTTCATCGCGAACATAGCATATCTTCACGAAGCACACTGCTCCACTGACCAAAATTTCTTCTGCGCGAATACGAGAAACCTCTGGTGAATGTGATTCCCAACACACTCAACACTTTGTGATCGCGACCCCTACTATGCGAACGTGTAGAACAAATGTATTGGAGACCCAGCTATCCTTCTTCCTCTATGTGAACGCGGCCTGAGCCTAAAAAACGTGATGACCAAAGACCTCACACCTTCGCGATCGCAGAAACATCTTCGCAAACACGAAGGCCAGATCCACATCCTCGGACCTTAACCCTTCGCGAACGCGGGACATGCACCGTAAAATGCGAAGGTCAAAAACCTGCAACACCAACAACAGAAATTCTACAATTTTTCACAACATGAAATAGTCTGATTGACCACTCGAAACTCACCCGAGGCCCTCAGGACCTCAACCAAAAATGACAACATATCCCATAACATCCTTCAAACTAGTTCCAACCTTCGGAACACTCAAAACAAGATTAAAACACCAAATTTGCATCGGATTCAAGCCTAAGAATTCTAAAATCTTCTAAATTACGCTTTTGATAAAAAATTCCAGCCAAACCATGTCCAAATGACGTGAAATTTTGCACACACATCCCAATGACACCACGAAACTACTTTTACTTTCGAAATTTCATTCCGACCCCTACTTCAAAATCTCACCCATCAACCTGAAAATGCCAAAATATCAATTTCGCCAATTCAAGCCTAAACCTTCCACAGACCTCCAAAATGCAGTTTAAACACGCTCCTAAGTCCCAAATCCCCTAATGGAGCTAACAAAATCATAAAAATTCAATCTGAGATCATATACAAACAAGTCAAAACTTGGTCAAACCTGTAAAATTTCAAGCTTCCAACTGAGAACTGTCCTTCCACATCATTCCGATTATCCTAAAAACCAAAACAAACGATTTACATAAGTCATTATACATCATACGGGGAAGGAAGTGCCTGAGAACTGGCGAGCGAAGTGTAAAAGCTCAAAATGTCCGGTCGGGTAATTATATCCTCCCCCACTTAAACATGTGTTCATACTCGAATGTGCCCATAGTTGTTCTAAAAGACAACAAGTTGTTGTATAACATTACCATGTAAATACACGGGGGTGATCCCATGCCAACCTATCTCATATTGGTTCGACAACAAATGTAACAGAAATTTCACAATCCAACCTAGCCCATAAACCTTATAACCACATTTCCACCTTTGAAATCATCTGCAAGATTAGAATCTCACAATTATACTCTTAATAAGCCTGAACCAGCTTTAATAACCCATACATGAAATTTCAGGTGCAATTACATGACATACCATATACCTCAAACACTAAAAGCGATAACTTTTAATCACAACAGTTACTCAAAACATCTGAATTTGTATAATAAGACTTATATCAAATAAAGACTCATTCCAACACTTCCGTATACTTCCATTGATAAATGAAAAACATAAGAAGTCATAACCACTCTTCAGATCAACCATTAGTGAAACCACTTCTCCTTTAGCAAGGACCATAGCAAATTTTTGAGCTGAACATCGATATTATCTCTCCAACACATGGAAACCGAATCCGTTTGTATTCCTTCTAGATCCCAACAATCTCATCTAATTCCAACAAAATTACTCTGGTGACATGACACGTCAATACAATCTAAGACACAACTCGTGCAATTCGTGCACCATTAAGCAACAACCTAAACGTAATCAAATCATGAAAATGACTCAAATGAGTGAGATGTACCGCAACATTACGAGTACCACCACACTGAATGCTGAGAACCCGCCATACCTCGTAGAAACATAACACACAAATCTAGCCCGAAGGATCATACCTCAACATAATTTTGCCCCAATGCATGACCTCATCCAAACACTGGTCCACATGAAACACCTCAAGTCACTATGCTCAAATCAACATCCACGTGCAATTTGATGTCTAGAACCAAAAGCAAATCACCATAGCCATGGAGAAGCAATTGACATAACATCACACAAACCTGAAAGGACACAACCCAAAATACCATCCACCGAGCAACACCCAATACTCTTCCCGCTCAAATTCCACTATGAGGCCCCAATAAAACCATACCACATGTTCCTATAACCAACAAATCCTAACGCCTCGCATTGCGCAAAGGTAACTCATAGATCTCTCCAGATCACTAACAATCGAATCAACACATCCCTCAACAATACAACTCGTAGTCAACCAAGCCGACTCGATGTAGAATACACCTCCATATTGGCCTACTAATGAAAACCTTATCAAGGACTTTCTAAAGCCACTCCTTTAACTTTACCGGTGCCATCTGATATGGTGTCCGACACCAAATTAATTCTGAAATCGACAACCATGTACGACGACATGCCCGGTAGCAGGAAACACATCCAGAAAATCCCTCACCATCAGAACCGAATCATAGTAGGATTCTCTGCAATGACATCCATCACGAAGGCAAAATAAGAAATACAACCCTCCCTAGCCATCTCGTGGGTCTTCAAAAATGAAACCAACTTATGGGAAACATAATCCGTCACATATCGCCACTCAATTCGTGGCACTCCTGGTATAGCCAATGTTTTCGTCTTAGCGCAACATCATAGAATAACACAATACTGAGACAACCAGTCTATACTTAATATCACATCCCAAATGTAACATACCCAAGAAACAAAGGATCCATTCGGTTCTCCAAGTCCATAAAGCACGCGAATCACCATATACGATCTAATTTCCTTCATCTGAGCACATACCACACCTCTAATACCCAATCACCGCACAAGAGGTACTCCTATAATTCTTCTGTTCTACCAAGCAAACTCGAACATTAGCAGTCGATCAAATAAGAGAGCGGTGCAATACTAATGAAGTATCCTCAACTCGAACCCATTACCCTTTCTAAAATATATACTCGCATCAGGCCATACCAGTTAGTAATATCATTTATCTAGTTATTAGAAATTGTCCATGTTGATTAAGAATTTATGACCTCTCTTTCAGAACTGAACCGTGACCTTACACATGTAAATCTCAATCCTACACAACATACCGCATACACCATACCATCCAAGGATAAACATAATAACTTCATATCTCTTCCGAGCCATAAGCAGCTATGTACTCAACTAGCCAAGAACTTTCTATTTATCCCATCTAGAAGAAAATCACTACACATCCCACGCTCCTCGCGCTCGTAGAAAATATACATCTCTAACTGTGGTAGAGACCATTAAGAACTCTTCAAAATATATTTTCACATAACTAAACCGCCAGGACTGAATCTTTCTAACTCAACCAAGCCACGAAGGCCACTAAAACATAAGAGCACCACCGCGAAACACCTGCAACAACTTATTACCTCGTGAGCATGCAAAGAACTAATCATATCATTAACATGCCAGTACGATCTACCACCAACCTATCGCATATATCTGAGTTTCCTTCCGATTTACCTTCAACTTGATAATCCTTCTTGCTATGACACCACAATTTCCATAACACAGACTCACCACACGAGACCCGAGCATAAAACTACACCGTCTAAGGCTCATAAGCCACTGAATACTCTGTTAACTATTCCCTAAAGCACCACATTCAAAATACTTACCCTGAAGGGACTTCCTGCGAATCCAAATCCATTACCTTTACCTTCCTAATACCGGTATACCATTCCATAACGATATAGAAATACCATGAGTCTTAACACCCTCCAATGCAAACCTTAGTTTCTAACCAAATATACAACTTGAAAATCTCCAGTTATTAAATGTAAAATCTTGAACCATTTGAACCATACTCGAGATTTATCCACTCTACTACAACCACAATTAGACTGATTAATGAACCGAACAACTTGTACCTCATTAGCACTCCGATACCGCAGAATGTAACCTCATTCTAATACAACCAAGCAGCTCCCTACTCTATGCACCGAGCATTCTTTACCAAGGATAACTTAAGACATTTTGTGATTCCCACACACATATGAAGCATATTATAACCTTCTCAAGAATTTTCCTTTAGTCGAGCCATCCTCGGACTCAATCAGCGTAAGACATAACTGATTTACCCGTACGCCTCAACTAGAACCAACAAAGCACATAACTGTGCAGTCAACTAATCAATAACAGACTCTCCCACTTGGCTCGAAGACATAGATCAAAACATACTCGATAACTCATAATTCTTATACTCTATTACTGCCATAATAACATAGCGATATTAAACTCAATCCTTCATAAAATCATGAAACACCGACCATCTAGTACTTTAAATCTTTTACAAATATCACATACACTCTCGCAATAGTTAAACCCACTCTCTTAAGAGACCCAAATTTAAATTGCAACACATATCTTTCACTTGAAAATAAGACCTTCTAACAGACAGCATAAGTACCGCACAAACTTTCAAACACTCCGTAGGAGATAACCCACCTGCTTCGCCTCAAACTGGAATCTCTTCATACCCTCCCACCATCATAGACATTACATAGTCACTTAATCTTACAGAGTCTGAGCTCATACCGTAACATGAAATTTACTCCACTCCCAACTAGGACACATGAAAAAATTCATCACACAGCTATAACTCGGGGCTATACCTCAAATCAGGATGGAAATCAAGCACTTAAGCAGTTCCTTCTCGTCACTTCCAAATCATACGATGTCATCTCACAGTAGTAACATACTCATCGCATTTCCATCCAGCCATCACTTCTACTAATAGGGATTCTATCGAACATATGAGTTCAAAAACACGTGGTCATATAATCAACATCTCGGTGCTCAAGCTATAGGCAAACATCCAGCCTCGAGTCCTCCAGATTAGCCCAATGTCAACACACAGAGATAATATTTTGCCCCTCGATAAGGGAATCATAAAACATCGATGCACATCTGATACTGAGCGCTCATGCATGTATATGAACGCGTGGAAGGAATTTCAAGAGTTACTTTTCAAGCTGAATCAAGGACGCACTATAAAAATTCAAGAATGTGAAGTTTTTCCTAAATGTTCTGCAACCTCCTGAGGATAAGCATAGACGTCTCTGTACTGATCCCCAAGACTCTACTAAACCTGCTCATGACTCGCGAGACCTATGTAACCTAGGCTCTGATACCAACTTGTCAAGACATAAACCCGGACCCGATCATGATGGCACCTCTCATGAGGGAAAGGTCAGTCGACACACTCCCGATTCATTTTTAAGCAATTAAATAATACAACTAAGTCTAAATCATAATAATAAAACCCAAAATAAGGCAAACAATAATGTTGCGGAATAGACATAGCCCGACATCGAACTGTCACCAGTCCTGAGCATCTACTAAGGTCTAAATATAATGGAAATTCTAAAGAAATTCACTAGATACAGTCTAATGAAATCAAGAGATAGAAAATTAGTGTTGCAAAAGTCAGGCAGCTACCTTATTAAACTCCGATGACTCTACCTCTAAGCAACCAATACCTGCTACCGGGTTTAGAAATACTTAAATCGGCACACAAGGTGCAGAGAGTAAAGTGAGTACTCTAACTCAGTGGGTAATAATAATAAATGCAGACTAAATAATAAGCAATCACGTAAAGGCACATCAACAGGCTTTAAAAAGCAGTAAACTCCAGTAAAAACAGTCAAATGGTGAAAATATGTAAAGTTAATGTAGTTCAATTTAAGCTTCTTCAAAATGTCTTTTTAACAGTTAAGCAAGTAAAGGACAAGCAACTCAAAAAGATAAACACATGAAGAACCGCCCCTCGGGCATAATATCAAAAGAATCAAGCCCTCAGGCACCATACCAACAGAAACATCCCCTTGGGAAACACATGGAACAATACCAGTCCCTCGGGCTATATCTCACATCACAATGGGTAACCGTGCTCACTAGGGGTGTATAGACTCCGATAGGGGTCCCTTACGGCCCAAGCACAATAACAAGCCATCTTGTTGGCATAAACAATCCAACCATCGGCTTCACATAATAAATAAAATCATCACACTGGGTACCTGCTGCTCACTGGAGGTGTACAGACTCCTGGAGGGGACCCTTACGACCCAAGCGCAATATCAAGCCATCTCGTAATATATTCACGTAAGCTCTCGGCCTCATATCGACAAGCCACCTCGTGGTGTAAAAACCTCAGGCCCTCGGTCTCATTATGATAATCAGTATATCACCGCTATGGCATGCAACCCGACCCAAAAGTATCCCCACAACACAAGCCCTCAGCCCTACTCAGTCAGAAGCACATAAGCCTCTCCGGCAGTAGTATACCATGATGCTCAGCTCAAAATATCTTTTAAAATATCATTTAAGTGTTAAAAATAAAGCAAACATTGATGAGTTATGAAAACAGTAGAATATAGTATGACTGAGTTCAAGTATAAAATCATAATAGTGAGGTAATATCAAGAGAAGTCCCCTAAGGGTCCACATAGTTGGCACAAAGCCCAAATATGTCATTCAACCCAAAACATAATGATAACAAATAGTTTTCAATCAAATACATGGTAAAACAATCATTCGGGATGGACTAGGACACAATTCCCAATAGTGCACGACCCCACGCTCGTCATCTAGTGTGTGTTTCACCTTAATATAGCACCACGATATATTATCCGGGGTATCATACCCTCAGGACATTATTTAAAATCATTACTTACCTCAATCCGTGTAAACTCTAGCCCGCGATGCCTTTTCCTCTCTAAATGACATCCGGATGTTCCAAGTCTAACCAAAATCAGTACATGACCATTAAAAAGGGAACAAAGCCCACTCGAAATTATCAAATTTACATCAAATATCCTGAAATTACTCAAACTTGGCCCCCGGACCCATGTCTCAAAAACTGACAAAAATTACAAAACTAGATTCCTTACATTCTCACGAGTTCGTACATACCAAGAACATCCAAATCGGACACCAAATGATCATTCAACTCGTCAAAAATAATTTCCAGTTTTCCTCCCATTCTTCCCTAATTTCCACTTTGATTCCTCAAATTACATGATAAAAATCAAGACTAATGCATGAATTATTCCAAAAGTGATTGAAGAACACTTACCATAAGAATTCCACTAAAAATCCCCTTTGAATCCTCCTTCTCCCGAGCTCTCTAATGGTTTTTATGAAATTGGAATTAAACCCTCATTTTTTCAAAACATAAACCATCTGCCCCGACATTCATTCATCGTGAACGTGGCATATCCCTCGCGTTCGTGAAGGACACTGCTTCACTGACCAAAATTTCTTCCATGCGAATATGAGTAACCTCTCGCGAACACGATGCCCAACACACTCAACACTTCGCGGTCGCGACCTCTACTATGTGAGCGCGTAGAACAAATGCATTGGGGACCCAGCTATCCTTCTTCCTCTATGTGAATGTGACCTGAGCCTCGTGAACATATTGACCAAAGACCTCACACCTTCGCGATCATGGAACCATATTCGCGAATGCGAAGGCTAGCTCCACATCATCGCACCTTAACCCTTCGTGAGCGCGTGACATACATCGCGAGTGCGAAGGTTAAAAACCTACAATACTAACAACGGATATTCTGCAATTTTTCATAATATGAAATGGTTTGATTGACCACCCTAAACTCACCCGAGGCCTTCGGGACCTCAACAAAGAATGCCAACATATTCCATAACATCCTTCAAACTTGTTTCAACCTTCGGAATGCTCAAAACAACATTAAAATTCCAAATTTGCATCGGATTCAAGCCTAAGAATTCTAAAATCGTCTAAATTAAGCTTTTGATAAAAACACCCAACCAAACCATGTCCGAATGACCTAAAATTTTTCATAGACATCCCAAATGACACCACGAAAATACTACAACTTTCAAAATTCTATTCCAACCCCGACTTCAAAATCTCACCTATCAACCAGAAAACGCCAAAATCTCAATTTTGCCAATTCAAGCCTAATCCTTCCATGGACCTCTAATATGCATTCCGATCACGCTCCTAAGTCCCAAATCACTTAATGGAGCTAACAAAATCATGAAAATTTCCAATCCGATATCATATACAAACAAGTAAAAACTTGGTCAAACCTTTCAAATTTTAAGCTTCCAACTGAGAACTGTTCTTCCACATTCATTCTGATTATCCTGAAAACCAAAACTGACGATTTATATAAGTCATGATACATCATACGGGTAAAGTCTTGCTTGAAAACTAGCGGGCAAAGTATAAAAGCTCAAAACAACCGGTCGGGTCATTACACAAGTAGACAAATAATGGAAATACTACTTTGTAGAGAACTATTTGCTCTTTATATCTCCATTACTTTTACACATTAATGGTGGCAATATTTCCCATTTCTTATGTCATCACTGAATGTATAAATAACATATCAAAGATAACCAAACAACAAAGAAGGTAAGTTCCACTTAAGCGGCAAATTAGTATAAAATATCAACTCTATATATAATAGAATGAAAGATACGAATGTGATGGACAAAGTATAATAATTAGCATAGCAAAAAAAGGAAACCATAAATCAATTATTGGCGAAATCATAACCTGTTCGGAGAGTAGCAAGTTTAAACCAACCTCAACTCCTAACATGCACGAGCTGAGATGGGAAAATGTTCAAAGTTGGTGGTCTTATTTCAGATTACTTTGCAACTTCTCAAGAACGAAAGCTTCCATATTTCTGTCATGTCATGTATTTTAAATCTTAGGAAAAAGTTGCAGTAAAACGAGGGGAAAAACAAATATTTGTCCCCACTGCTACATCCATCAACTTAAATAAACAAAGGAAACAACCTCATATAAATTACTATAGATTGTATAACAATCTAATACCCGACAACACAAATGTTCACTATGACTATAACAATTATGCCAATCAATCTTTGGTAACTCTAACATTCAAGAGGACCTTATCTTGTTTTCTCTGTGCTCGTCAAGTTTAGCATTTGTGAAATTTAACTTGAGCTCTAAAAGTGTACCTGTTGATGATAGTAGCAATTTAATATATAATCTCGTTGTTCTAATCTCGGGTTTGATATTTTATGATAGCATACATGTGTTGATACATCATATTTCTTGTTATAACCCAGCAAATTCAATTTCAAAGAAGAATTTTGACTCTCTTAGATCTTTTATCTTAAAATTTTGGTGTAGTATCACTTAGTTTCTTCAACCACCGGTCATCTCTCCTGTGAGTAATACGTTATTGACATATAAGAGGATCACATGTTCACAATCATATTATTGTCATGCCTAGTAAATAAAAGCAATGTAAGAATAAATCTCTCAAAAAATACAAAAGTAGCATTAGTACATTATTTTCATAAAACTTAGATGACAATTTAATTAAATCAATTCAAAGAGTATAACTTTATTTTTTTCAATAATGAAGGATTAATCAAACTCTGGCATATTAAAATTGAGCAAAAAAACTTTCATTTAAAATTCAAATCATAAAACAATATAATGAAAAGTGCCAATCACAGGTTACAAAATAATAAAAGTTATTTCACCATAGAATAACAATAGCTAGCCATGGAAATTCACCTATGAAATAGAAATTTTTTAAGAGATCTTACAAAATTAAAAAAAAAAACAAGAAGAAGAGATAAGACATAGAAAGAGAGAAGACAATTTCAGCAAAAACTAAGAAAGAATCGCCAACCGAAATACCTTTTTATTTTTTGCCAATAATAGAATCTCCACCAATTATCTAGCTATGATATCCTCCTCCTAATAAATTAACACAACAGATTATGCTCCATATCGATTCTTATTACCAAGTATATAACTCTTTCTCAATCCCAACAATTATTTTTGGTATTACATAACTCATATATATCTATTCCGTTCTATTTGGACCAAAACCGTGCTTCAATCCAATATAATTTTTATGATTATATAAATCTGCTATAAAGAGAGGTGCGGTTGAAGAACCAATGTTGGAAGAACATGGATGTAATGGAAAAGAGAGAAGTAGATGAAGAGGGGGAGAGGTTGTTGAAAGGGGTGAGGGTGGTGGAGAAAGAATCTACCCGAAGTTGTATTCTTCAAATTCTGAAGAAAACGAAGAACTCAAAGGGTAGTCCAAGTTACGATGGATTAGAGGAGAGATGATTCTAGACCTCGTTTGTGTCAAAATAGGGAGTATCATTAAAATGGCAAAATAAAATGATAATTTTTCATTGGTTAACCAACTTCTCTTTTCAATATAATAGGCATAGAAACTATGTTTAGCATAGTGATCATGTCATGAGTTCCTTTTTTTAAAAGAAAAATAGATATAATTCTCCGTTTGAATGAGATTCAAGACCTCTAAATTCAAGGAACTGTATGGTGGACTAAATCATCAGTTTCTTTCTTTTACAAAAAAAAATTGAGATATCGTTCCCGATTTGAAAGAGATTCAAGACCTCCGAATTCAATAAACTAGATGGTGGTCTAAATTACCTATGACTAAAAGTTCAGTGTATTATCAAGGTCTGAGCCTTTTTCTTCTTGCGAGTTCTGAACCAACCATAATTTTCAGTAGTAATTTGGAAATACTAGTGTTCTAGGCTCAAAAACATGAAGTTGAAGGTTTGGTTACTCGACCGGGCCCAATATCTTTGTCTTGGCCCAACTTTTTCCTTAGTGTGACGTCGTGACGACACCTAGTCTCTATGACTAGGTATGCCAAACATTTGCCAAACAACAAAATAAAAACATAAATTTAACAACTAACTGTAACAATAACAACATAACTGAATACCATGCCGCTTGACATGTACAATAACAAACTACTCAATAATACACAGTATTTCCAAAACCCGGAACATCACGAGTCAGAAACTACAGAAACAAAATAGTATCTCTATACTCCAGAGTCTAACAAAAAGAAAGTACAAGAAGTATCTGATATGGGAAAAGTAGAAATGGACTCCGAGGTCTATGGACGCGGCAGATATACCTTGAAAACCTCATCTCGACTCACTAATAATGCAGCTGAATAAGAAGTACCTGGATCTGCACACAAAAATATGTGTAGAAGAGTAGCATGAGTATACCACAATTGGTACCCAGTAAGTTCCAAGCCTAACCTCGGTCGCGTAGTGACGAGGTCAAGTCAGGCCCACTGATATATACTAAATAAGTATAAGAATATAGCAATATAATAAGAGACTTGAATTTTAAACAAGAAGACATAGCAAAGTAGTAACACAAAACACAGGGGTAAACAGCAGGGGATCCCCCGAGATAACATCTCGTAGTCCCAAAATAAAAGTGTAGGAGATCTCTCGAGGTATCGCCTCGTAGTCTTAGAAGTTAATATGCAGGGAGAACTCCCGAGGAACCGCCTCGTAGTATAAAAAGTAAATATTTAGGGGAATCTCTCGGGATACCGTCCCGTAGTCTTAAAGTAAATACGCAACTCAAACAAATGAACATAACAGTTACATCAAGAAAACCTACATTTTGACTAAGTACAAATCAAAGAAAGAAGCAGAATGTACTAAACATATTGCAAAGAGTCAAATAAAAAATTATGACATACAAACATGCTATATTAGGTTAACAGGATAACCATACATGCTAGTATACTCAGACAAGTTGAAAACATGCTAATACTCATCAAAAATCAGGTTTTTCCAAAAAATAGCCCGTGTATGCACTCGTCACCTCACGTACACGGTGCTCACATATCATAAAAATACTAAATCCTATGGGGAATATTCTCACACAAGGTTAGTCTAGTTACTTACCTTAAACCAAGCTCAAATCAATCCTTAACAATGCTTTTTCCACGAATATGCGACTCTGAATGGCCCAAAACTAGTCAAAATCAATTACATATCATAAATATAACTACAAGAAACTAATCTAGTAAATAAAATCAAAGCTAAAGTTAAAAATTATAAAATTACCCTAAAAAGTCTCCGCGTGCCAACGTCTCAGAATCGGGTAAAAGTCAAAAATACAAACAATCATTCACTCACGAGTCCAACCGTACAAGAATTTCTCAAGTCTGACCTCATATCGCCCTTCAGATCTCAAAAACTTAGTCTATGAAGTTTCTACCATTTTTACCCAATTTTCAACTCAAATCCTAAATTAAAAGGTGATATTAATGATAGATTAGTGGGATATGATAAAAAAAATAAGTGAAAAATCATTACTCAATCGATGTATCTGGAAATCCTTCAAATCTCGTCCAAATCTAATCCCTCTAACTCAAGTTTGATAAAAATGGCTAACCCTTATTGTTGAAAAGTTTATATTTTGCCCAGTCGCTCACACTACGCGACCACAGAATATATCATGCGATCGCGTAGAAAAAATTCCAACCATTTAAAAATGCTCAATGCAACGTGTATATCTGTTTTCTAACGTGTACCACTGCAGAGCTGACATAGGCCGATCGCGTAACTGTCATGACCCAGATTTATCCCATCATCGGGCGTCGTAATGGCGCCTACTAACGGAGCTAGGCCAGTCAAACGTTACACATTCCCTACCAACATCACCAATATAATATTCTATCTACAATCAAATAAGTGCGAAAGACTTTTAGGTTTAACAAAATAATATAAAATGCGAAAATTTGAAACACATCACTACCCAAAATCTGGTGTCACTAGCTCACAGACTACTATAGAATACTACAACCAAGTCTGAATGAATGAGAAATATATATGTCTATTTCGGTACAATGAAAACAAACTGAAATAAAGGGAAGGGACTTCGGCCTGCGAACGCTAGCTAGGTTACCTCGAAAGTCCCCGGACTGATGATCGCTCCTAGAATAAATATCCTACTGCTGCTGTCCAAAAACTACTCCTGGATCTGTGCACAAAAAATGCATAGAGTGTAGCATCAACACAATCGACCCCATGTGCTGGTAAATGCCTGGCCTAACCCCGACGAAGTAGTAACGAGGCTAGACAGGACTACTAAATAAACTTGTACAACTCTATATACATATATAATAAAAGGAAAAGAAATACCGAAGCTAAAAAAGTTAAAGAGGGAGGAAAACATGCTATGGGGAGTACAATCCGTATGTAAAATTCATCAGTGCAAATAAACAAACAGGACACAATAATAGCTATTAAAGGATACGAAAATTCAATAATTGCACAGCATTAACCTTTGTGTTTTTACTCTCATTCTTACCCAAAGCAATCGAATTAAAATGCACGGCATCACCTTTCGTGCTTCCCTCACTTAACCCTCATTTCATGGCACGGAATGAGCCTTCGTGCAATGTATAATCAAATCAGAGCACGGAATGTACCTTCGTGCGTAAATAGTCAAAACATAGCACATGATGACCCTTCGTGCAAATATAATCAGAAATAGCACAGAATGACCCTTCGTGCAAATATAATCAGAAATAGCACGGAATGACCCTTCGTGCAAATAAAATCAGAAATAGCACGGAATGACCCTTTGTGCAATATCACTCTTTCTCACCCAAACAGCAGTCACAACCAGACGAGCAAGAAGAATAAATAACTAGTAAGAACTATCCCGACAAGGGAATAACACAATTAATAACTAAGCCCCGGCAAGAGAATAATAACAATAACTTTCACGATTCAGCAAGGGTAATACTCAATATATTTATCATTTGAGCCAACGCTCCAAAATATTAATATTTCACAATGTATACTCAAACTCTTCACATTTGTAGAAAAGCATATTTTAGCTTAGAAAAGTTCCAAATTATCTCAAAAACAAGTACAAACAAAGATGCACGGTCATGCTAGACTCCGATATATAGACACCCGTCACCACGCCTATACACCGTACTCGATCATTTAGCAAATAGCATTTATGATACTCTAATCCTATTCCCTCAAGCCAAAGTTAGATCAAACACTTACCTTGAAGGTTTACGGCCAACTCAATCCTTAAGCAATACATTTCCTTTCGAATTTGTCTCCAATTCAATCGTATCTATATATAATTGATTTAATATCATAAATAATTCTCAACAATCCAACCCAAATGCCTAAATATAATCTTTCAAACATTCTGCCCAAAATGGCAAAATCGACCCCGGGCCCACTTGGTCAAAACACGGGGTTCGAACCAAAATAAATTCACTCATACCCCTACGTGTTCAAATATATAATTTATTTTAAGATTCGACCCCAAATTGGGTTTGAATCGCCCAAAATTCTCAAAAACCTAACTCTACCCAAAAGCCCTAATTTCTACCTTGATTTCATATTTTTAGGCCTAGAATTTAGTGATTAGTTGATAAAATAATGAGGAAACAATGTTAAGATTACTTACCCAATGAGTTATGGAGGAAGGGAAGCTTGGAACTCATCAACGGAGGCTTTAAGGGAGGAGCTTGTATGAAATTTTATGAAAAATCTCGTAATGACACTGTTTTGGGTATTTAAAAGCACTGGGCAAAAATGCTCTATGCGATCGCGGGGTAAGGAGTGCGATCGCATAGAGTAGTGGAACAAAGCTTTGCGATCGCGAAAGGACTAATGCGTTCGCGTAGGGGAATTATTGGGCTTCTGAAGTAAACACTATGCGAACACGGAAGAGGTATTCGTTCGCATAGAACAAAACTGGACCCTTTGAAGTTTACACTATGCGATCACGGGGAATGCTAAGCGATCGCATAGAAGAAAGAACTGGGCAACAACAGACAACATGTTTCTGCAAATATCCTAAGGCCAAATCCAACCTGAACCACCTCGGAATCACTCCCAAGCCCTCGGGGCTCCTAACCAAGCACACACACCAACTCAATAACATCCTACGAACTTGCTCGAGCGATCAAATAACTAAAATAACATCAAAATCAAAGACTCAACCCCCAAAACTCATAATTTTCCTTTCAAAGTTCATAACTTTCAACTTTAGCTATTTAGGTCCGAAACACGTCAAACGACGTCCAATTTCGATCAAATTTCACAGAAAGTGCTTAACGCATATTTAAGACCTGTACCGAGCATCGAAACCAAAATACCAGCCCGATACCTATATTTTCTAACTAATTTTCATTTCCATTTTTCTTTATTAATTTCAGAAAACAATTTAATGGAAAAATTCTTTTACCGGGGTGTCACACCTCCTTTTTTTCACACGCACGTAAATGTGCCGCTGTTTAATACTACACCCCGGGGAGGGATGTAATAATAATCAGGGAAGGAGTTTTTCCACTTAAAGGACAGTCGGAACGGGATCAATTTATTTAATTTTTCAGAGTCACCACTTGGGAAAATAATAGTGTCCCAAGTCACCGGTTTTAATCCCGAACCGAGGAAATTTATGACTCTGTATTACAGTCTGCGAAACTAGAAACCTGGATAAGGAATTCTGTTAACCCGGGAGAAGGTGTTAGGCACTCCCGGGTTCCGTGGTTTTAGCACCAGTCGCTCAACTGCAATTTTTGTTTTTATTTGATTTCTTTATATATTTTAATTATGTGCTTTTAATGTTTCGCCTTTTAATTTTAGAAGAATTGTGACGTCACGAAAACACGCTTCGAGTCACATCGCAACCGGTACGCCTGTGACTTTAATGCGTTTGCCGCTCCGACAAAGAAAAGCTTCCACCCTGGATCCTCGGTTAATTCTAACCCATCAATTTGCAACACTTTTTCGTCTGGAAAATACGTCCTCAAAGGTTCGTATCCGTCATCGACAGGATTCTCAGCTAAGTGATCGGCTAGGGCTTGAGCTTTCATAGCCGTCCTCGTCACATATGTGATGTCGAATTTTGTAAGTAATATTTGCCATTTTGCTAACCTCCCTGTAGGCATAGGCTTCTGGAAAATATACTTCAATGGATCCAAACGTGAAATGAGGTAAGTAGTGTAAGAGGACAAATAATGTTTCAGCTTTTGGGCTACCCAAGTTAAGGCACAACATGTCTCCTCCAAATGAGTGTATTTAACCTCGTAGACCGTGAATTTCTTACTGAGATAGTAAATGGCCCGTTCCCTTCTGCCAGTAAGATCATGTTGCCCCAGTACGCAGCCGAACGAATTCTCCAAGACCGTTAGATAAAGAATCAAGGGTCTACCAGGTTCAGGCGGAACTAGTACGGGTGGGTTTGACATATATCCTTTGATTTGGTCAAACGCTTCCTGACATTCTATTGTCCATTCTATCACAGCGTCTTTCTTCAACAGACGGAATATGGGTTTGCAAGTTGCTGTAAGCTGAGCAATAAACCTACTGATATAATTTTATCTTCCCAACAAACTCATTACCTCTGTTTTGTTCCTTGGCGGGGTAACTCTTGGATGGACTTGATTTTTGATGGGTCCAACTCAATGCCCCGTCGACTGACGATGAATCCTAGCAACTTCCCTGATGGAACCCCGAACGCACATTTGGCCGGATTGAGCTTGATATCATATCTTCGAAGTCTTTGGAAAAACTTCCCGAGGTCGGCTATGTGGTCTTCTTGACGTCTAGATTTTATGATCACATCATCCACGTACACTTCAATTTCTTTGTGTATCATGTCATGGAATACCGTAGTCATCGCCCTCATGTATGTTGCCCCTGCGTTCTTTAGGCCAAAAGTCATTACACGGTAGCAGTAAGTTCCCCATGGTGTGATAAAAGCCATATTTTCCGCGTCCTCTTCATCCATTAAAATTTGATGATATCCCGCATAGCAGTCAACAAAGGATCTGATCTCTCGCCCGGCGCAATTATAAATTAAAATATAGATATTAGGAAGCGGAAAATTATCCTTAGGGCTCGCCTTGTTGAGATTGCGGTAGTCAACACATACTCTGATCTTCCCATCTTTCTTTGGCACCGGTACTACGTTAGCCAACCAATCGGGGTACCGAGTGACACGAATGACTTTCGTTTGTAGTTGCTTGGTCACTTCCTCCTTGATCTTTACACTCATCTTCGTCTTAAACTTCTGCAGTTTTTGCTTGACGGGAGGGCATGCCGGTCCGTGGGTAATTTGTGAACCACTAGATCGATGCTGAGTCCTAGCATGTCGTCGTACGACCATGCGAAGACATCTTTGAATTCCATGAGTGTCTTGAATAATTCTTCTCTCAGGTTGGGTTCGAGATGGACACTTATTTTGGTTTCTTTAACATCATCTGTATCCCCAAGATTAACAGCCTCTATATCATTTAGATTGAGTTTGGGCTTTTCCTCAAATTGACTCACTTCCTCGCTGATTTCTTCTAAGGCTCCATCCTCGTCGTATTCTGATTCACTCTCATCATTTCTTATTATTATTTCTGAACCAGATTGACTTTCTAGACTGGGTTGATTATTCTTTAGGCACGCCACATCATTAAGATCAGTTGAAAGAAAGCTGGAAATAAAAATAAAAGGAAAAATAAACAAAATTAGAAGAAAGGGAGCAAAATTTCATTAATCGGAAAGTACAAGATAACAAGGTTTTCACACTTTAACCCAAACGGGGAAGAAAAAATGAAATGGACTACAACCCTGGGATAGTCCCACACAAAACATGAAAGACAAACAAAAAGAAGACTACCAAGACTCCCTTCGGGTAGGAATAGGAATAGCATCCCAATTATTTAATTTTGTCTGTGGTCCCACAAATTGTATCTCAGCACAGCTGGGTCCTTCACCATCTTCTAACATGCACACATCTAAGAATAGATCCTCAAACTTTCTCGGGAATTCTTCATCTGGTTTGACCAAAGGGCCGGAATGCCTTGTTGTCAGATGTCTTTCGGTTCCGGACTTGACAAAGGATTGGGAGAGGCGCGGAACGGGCTTTGGTAGTACCCATGTCTTCTGTTTGAATCTCTTAGCTCGCACAATGTCCTTTGGTGTCGGTTCAAATCCCAAACCGAATGTCCCTACATTTTCAAGCATGGAGACCGGCTGTACAATACCTTGCAGAGATGCACCCAAACCTTTTCCGTACACGAAACCATTTCCCAACATTTCATAAGCCACCATGATGTCTGCAGAGATCACTTTGTCGTCAGGAATGTATTCCCCCTCTGGAACTCTGTTAGTGGACACCCTATCGCAAATCTGATATACCCACAGCCCTACATCCTCTTCTATCTCAACAAAAGGAACGATGGTGCTGGTCTGTAGATCATTTTCTCCATGGACCACAATCTCTTGTCGATCCCACTCGAACTTGACAAGCTGGTGTAGACTAGACGGAACTGCTTTTGCAGCATGGATCCACGGTCGTCCTATCAAAAGGTTGTATGAGACCACCATGTCCAACACTTGAAATTCCATAGTGAATTCCACAGGTCCGATTATCAATACCAACACTATATCCCCGACCGATTCCTTGCCTCCTCCGTCGAACCCCCGGACACAAATGCGATTCTCGCGCACCCTGCTGATATCCACTTTCAACTTGTTTAATGTAGAGAGGGGACAAATGTTTGCACTAGACCCATTGTCGACTAGAACCCTGGTAACCACAGAGTCTTCACATTTTACCGTGAGATATAAAGCCTTGTTGTGCTTGGTGCCTTCCTCAGGGAACTCATCATCGGTGAAGGTGACCCGATTTGCTTCGAAGATTCTATTGGTGATCTTTTCCAAGTGACTGACAGAGATTTCGTCGGGTACATGGGCCTCATTCAAAACTTTCATCAAGGCTTGCCGATGCTCTTCGGAATGTATCAATAAGGACAGCAATGAGATTTGAGCATGGGTTTTCTTCAGTTGTTCTAAGATATAATAATCATGCAGCTTCATCTTTTTCAGGAACTTCTCTGCTTCTTCATCGGTTACCGGCTTTTTCATTGTTGCCGGATTAGTCTTTCTCAATTTCGCGGGCACAAAACATCTCCCTGAACGAGTCAAACCTTGCACTTCGCAGACTTCCTCCCTGACTTCTTTTCCTTTGTAAGTCACCGTGACCCGGTCATAGTTCCATGGAATGGCTTTGCTGTCAGCTATCGGCAACTTGTATTGCTGGCTTGATGATGAAAGGATCTATTCAAACACCCGCTACAGTTAGGACATGTTTGGTTGCTGCCCCTGGTATGACTATTTTTACTCCCTCTGGCCTCACAGGCACTTTGTTTGTACTCCCCTTTTCTGCATCCGACCCATCTGGTGCTTCCTTCTCACGGATGAGTGACTCGTCAGGGCTTGGCCCCTTTTTCATTCCAACCCCACTGGATCTGATCATCATCACAGTCTGAGAGGTTTTCTCATGTCCCTCTTCTACTCGTGCTAACTCGATCATGTTGGTCTCATGATGGGTTGGGAGCGGATTCTGGTTAATGTTGGGTTCCGCTGGAGTCTGGACCTCAATTCGACGAGTGTCGATAAGTTCCTAGATAGCCCTTTTCAATTTCCAACATTAGTTTGTGTCGTACCCTGGGCATCCTGAACAATACGCACAATTTACAGAGTGATCCAGATTTCTCGGAGGAGGGTTTAGCAGCTTAGCCTTGACTGGATTCAACAATCTTACTTGCTTCAATCGGTGGAACAAACTGGTGTAAGACTCTCCCAAGGGAGTAAAAGTCTTCGTCCTTGGTGCTCTGTCATTCTTGAAGGCTTGATTCGGACGAAAACCCGCACCCGTGGGGTTTCTATATGCTCTTGGGGGTGGGTAATTATTTTTTGGAGTTGGTGCACACCATGGTGCCTATACGGGAGGTGGGACATATGATTGGGCATTATGGACGGTAAAGTGAGCATCTGGGGTTGGGTAGTAGTATTGTGGATGACTATATGGATTGTGAGAGTAATTTTGTTGGTGGGGTTGTGGTGGATTGTACTGGGGTGCGGGGCCTCTAGCTCGGAACCAGGCTCCCGAATCAACCGCTGCAATTTCTTCTTTCCTCTTCTTCCCAAGCACTCCTCCAGTGCCACTTTGAATGGCTTGAGTGGTTGCCTTTAGAGAAGAATAGCTCATGATTTTGTTAGCTTTTAAGCCTTCCTCGATCATGGCTCCCATCTTTATTACTTCGGTAAATGACTTTCCTACGGACGTTACCAAATGCCCGAAGTATGTTGGCTCCAGTGTCTGCAAGAAGTAATCTACCATCTCGTTTTCTCTCATTGGTGGATCTACCCTTGCTACCTGTTCCCTCTAGCGGAACCCAAATTCTCTAAAACTTTCTATGGGTTTTTTCTCTAATTTTAGCAATGATAAGCGATCGGGGATTATTTCAAGATTGTACTGAAACTTGCTGATGAATGCTTGGGCCAGGTCATCCCATGTAAACCATCTGCTGGAATCCTGCCTGATGTACCACTCTAGTGCAGACCCTCCCAAGCTCTTACCGAAGTAAGCTATTAGAATTTCATCTCGCCCTCCAGCTCTTCGCATTTTGCTGCAGAAACCTCGGAGATGGGCTACTGGGTCACCATGCCCCTCTTATAGATCAAACTTGGGCATTTTGAACCTATAGGGCAACTGGACATCTGGAAATGGGCACAGATCTTTGTAAGCAACACTGACTTGGTTGCCTAAACCATGCATATTCCTGAAGGATTGCTATAGGCTTTTAACTTTCCGAATAACTTCCTCCTACTCCAAACTTTTGAAGTGTTTTTCTGGTTCTGCTGGGTTATCCCAATGAGGGGTGTGTGAATGCGGTTCAGGAGCCTTAAAGGTAGGCTCGGGAGAATAACAATGATTGTTATGGATTTGAAAAAGCGGCTCACTAGACGACTTTTGTAAAGTAGCAGGGGGAGGTGCCACAAAAACAGGGGTAACCGGAGGAGGAGGATTTTGTCTAGCTGGTGGAACCTGGGATGTATAAGGGTTTCCCCTTGATAATATGGATAGATCGGGGCACTTGTCGAGGGGTCAATGGGCGGACGCTCTGGTGCTGGTGTAAGAGTATGAAGGTTTGGTGATGACTATCCCATAGCCCATGCTAGGTGCATCTCTATTATTTGCTGTCTCACCCGGTCCACCTCCTCTTTCATGATCTGTATCTCTGTTTTCTCTCCATCGAGACTTTTGCCGGAACTAGACATGTTTGCTAGAATTGGACATTTTGATCTAGTACGGTAATGGTGACTGGCCAGTATATTCTATCAAGTCAACTGCTAAACTTCTCTAAAAATTGCAACAAATTTGTTAGCTCACTGAGTTTAACAGATATGTTATCGCACGTTGGATGCAATGCACCTAAATCAATTAACCATTTCTATATGTATTCATCGCATGCATCATTCCAGCTTTTCTCTTTTCAATTATCCTTGAAAACCTCATTGTTATTAACCTTTGTATTCTTTTCCTTTCTTTTTAGTGGTGGTCGAATCTTATGTGGATTGCCTACGTATCACGTCCCCGCGTGAATCAGACCGAGCGTAGTTCTGATAACAAAATTGTGGCGAAATTCTGGAATTCTTATAAAAAACCCTTACGGTTACAAAACATGTCTTACAATAATCAACAAAATAAGAGAAATGCTTGACTCAAGAAAAATAAAAAATAAAAATGCCAACCAGTTTTTTCTCAAAATTTCAAAAATACATCTTTTAATCATCAGCCTAATGCTCTTAAATTCCTGGGGGCCCGTGAGGCATCGTTCGGCCTTGGTGTGAGGTCCTTGTGTAGTCCCCTTAACTCTCTCATGATTTGATGAACATAGTCCATAACCGAAGCAAAAAGGGCGGTGCGGGGCATTTGTTCACAAGTTAAGCACTTCATGGTGACATAATACCCGATTTCTTCAATTCTGTCCTTGATCCTGTCCCTTTCTCTGAGTAGCTGTTCTATCCGTCGGTTCTTCGCTCCCAATATCTGAGCATTGCTGGTAACTTGGTCTAAGAGTCTATCCACGTGTTCTTGCAGTCGTGCCATCAAATTGTGACAATGGTCGAGGTCTGCCCTGGCATCCCGGGCTTGTTTGAAAACCCGCTCCCTGAGGGTAACATTTACTTCCCTGAGATTAGTGATGATCCTAGTATAATCTCTTTCCACTCATTGTAGATGAAGTGCCTGTTGATGTGCCCCCCTTCTCCAGCTAGCGCGGATCCTCGTCATCTGGGCCTTTGACTCTTCCAATTCTTTTTGGACATCTGCGACTTGATTTTCTAAACCCTTTATCAATTTTTCGTCTGACCGACTCCTCAACTGTCTGTCAGCATCTATTTTCATTTGCCGAATTTGGGCTTTCAAGAAGTCATTTTCTCGTGCCAACTTTTTTTATCTCCTTCGCTGGCGGCAGCTTGCATATCCTTTTCAAATTGGAGATCTTGGACCCGTTGCTCTATCTTGCTAATCTTCGTTCTGTAAGCTTCTTCCTTGGCTAACCAGTCCCATTATTCTTGTGACGCTTCAGCAAATTCCCTGAGGTGGGGCCTTTTTGTGGGCCTTTGGTGCTCCAGTTCTCCCTTGTACCATGCAGGGTATTCTAACAATACTTCGCCTCTGGCTCGATCTCGCACCCGAGTGTCTATCTTCAAGGTTTGACACTCATTCCAAATTTTCCAGACCAATGGTTTAGGGAACTGTCCTCCCGGTCCAATTTTGACCACCTGTAGGCTGAGGTCTTCTTCTTTTGGGATTATTTGGTACCGTCCTAACTGTCTCAATACTCGACATGGCGTGTAGGGCTGGATGCTGTTGAGGCCCATTAGTAATAAATATGATTCCATGGCCGACACATATATGACTTCGTCCACGGGTAGCCAACCAAATGTCCATTCTATCTTGCTGGCTGGAATCGAACACAAGAGTCGTATCCATCCGCTAGTCCCCTCTGGCAAATCGTATCCCTCAACCCTTGTAGGGAATTCCTCTATACAGGTTTTCTTCGCTAAACCATACCTCATGAACTGCGGGCGATGGCATAAGTGCTTGATCATCCATATTTGGAGCAATACTTTGCAAGCTTCAAAGAAGACCCCTCCAGCTTTGCAAAGAGTGAGTGCATGAGAGATATCTCATATTATCATAGGAGCCAAAGTACTATTGTCTTGTTTGATCAAAGTGCTGACGACCCCTGCCACTTGTATGTTGATATTCCCGTCCTTTCTGGGAAATATCAGTGAGCCTAGGAAAGCTATCATGAAGGCGATGCGTCTATGTTCTTCCCATTTCAACCGGGTTTCTCCACTGCAGATTTTGCTATTGTGTTTGTTGAACCCCCCATAATGACCATATTTATCATATAGAAATGCTAAAGTGCAGAATCCCTCTAATAAATCTAGATTGTGTACAGTTTTACGAATTTTCACGGTATCCAAAAACCTATGTACTGTCACGACCCTTGGTGCAATGAGATATTGTTCCCTCATAGGGACTTTCGGTCTTCCGATATATCCGGCCAATTCTTCCAATGTTGGCATGAGTTCAAAGTCTAAAAAGTGGAACACATTGTGTGCCGGATCCCAGAACGAGATCAGTGCTCGTATGATGTCTCCTCTCGGGGGAATATTTAGTAGCCCCACTAGATCCCCCAGGTACAGCTTAACTGCGTCTTGCCCTTGCTTGCCCAAGTCGTTCCACCACATATGCAAACTTAAGGGGACCTTGTTTATGATAGCTTCAGTTGTATTCTGACTTGTGCTCATTCTGCTCATTTATTAAGGTAGTTTTAGACGAAAGAAAATCTTTATTTGACCCAAACATAAAACTGTCCCTTTTAAAAATAGAACGGTCTGGCTTTTTGTTTTAAAAAATGCAAACTTTCAACACCCCACAGAAGTTGACCGGTCAAAATATTAAGACTGATGAAAAGGTGGTCGTTGATGCAAAGCTAAACATCCTGGCATTCCGTCATTATTTTTCTTTCACAAAAAAAACTTATTTTGAAAAGATGGGGAGGTTGGACCTGTTAAAGGTTGCCTACGTATCTCACATCCGGTGAGAATCAAACCAGCGTAGTTCGATCAATTGACAAACTATTTAAAAACAACATTCTTTTGTTCTTTCAAGGGTGAATTCGTAACAAGACAGTCCTTTCTACAAACCATTTTTTTTTCAATATTGAATTTTTAATTATTTATACTTTCCTTTTCCTTTCTTTTTCTTTTATTAAATCCTTTGATGTTCAAAAGTTGGTGAGCATGCGGTCCCAGGGCAAATAAATGCAACATGCGAAATGCTCTACGGGGTCATACTATATCTGGTCACCTGTCCTAGATGGACCCAACCCCTATGTTGAGTCCCCTAAGTCAAAACATGATGCAAATAATCGTCCTAATTTAGGCTCAATATCCTGATTTTTGGTGGTACTAGACTGTGTACCCGAGCGGACAACTCGGATCGAGGAAGGGGCTACATACCGGGGACCCGCGGGATCGTCCGGCTTTGTAACTTATCCAGCCTCTTTTTTTTATTTTTGGTATTGACACTAACCGAAAGGGGAGTGTCAACTAGTAAGCACATCCCCGGAGGTAAGAAGAGAAGGGTTTTCGGTACAATTTTATATGTACAGTTCACGTAATATCAAAGCGGTAAACATATAGCACATTAATCAAAACATATAATAAAATCAGATATAAACAAAAACAGTAATTTAACTGAGCTCGAATTCTTAAACTCTAAACCGAAGTTCTGGGTATTATTCCCCAGCAGAGTCGCCAGAGCTGTCACACCTCCTTTTTTTCACACGCACGTAAATGTGTCGCTGTTTAATACTACACCCCGGGAAGGGATGTAATAATAATCAGGGAAGGAGTTTTTCCACTTAAAGGACAGTCGGAACGGGATCAATTTATTTAATTTTTCAGAGTCGCCACTTGAGAAAATAATGGTGTCCCAAGTCACCGGTTTTAATCCCGAACAGAGAAAATTTATTACTCTATATTACAGTCTGCGAAACTAGAAACCTGGATAAGGAATTCTGTTAACCCGGGAGAAGGTGTTAGGCACTCCCGGGTTCCGTGGTTTTAGCACAGTCGCTCAACTGTAATTTTTGTTTTTATCTGATTTCTTTATATATTTTAATTATGTGCTTTTAATGTTTCGCCTTTTAATTTTAGAAGAATTGCGACGTCACGAAAACACACTTCGAGTCACATCGCAACCGGTACGCCTGTGACTTTAATGCGTCTCAGTTTCGCCGAGAGTAAGATTTGGGTCATATAAATGCGCACCCGTATTTAGGAAAGTAATTTAATTTATAAATCGTGCCTAAAGAGTCTATCGTCTTTGTTAACTACGGGAAAGACCGTGAAATTTACTAAACGGTCCTTCCGAGTCTAAATTTTTATAATAATTAATTTGAGGGCCCCGCAATTGTGTATTTTTGTTTGGCGAGGCTCGTCTCATTAATACTTAATTGGTCTCTAAAAAAAATTCTTAATTTATTGATATTTTAAAACTATACATTGAAGCTTTTAAGCCAAGTCTGTATTAACAGGTTCATGGATCAATTTATAATAGAAGGAGGCCACGGAATTTGTCCATTTTTAATCAACAATCGCCTAATCTACTTGAATACAAAGTGACTCTTACGAGAACATAAAGCAACAGTTTAACAGTAACCACTTGTAATTTCTTAATACAATTCAACACTTTTGCAACTGGATGGTTTTTTTTCTTTTTTTTTCGGTTATGAGTTCACACCAGATTTGGTTGATTATTACAGCTTTCATCACCTAGGACTCGATTCGGCAACCCAGAAATGAAAATCTAAGTCTGTTAGGATTTGTTTAAGGTATTAACCGGAAATGCAATTATTTTATCAATTCAGATTCGAAAGGAATTATTTAATCAAATGATCAATACATAGACAAGCTTTAAAGTAATAACTAATAATTGAACCTAGTGCTTAATTATCATTTTGACTTATATTAGGATTGATTATTAAAATCAGTATGAAAATAGTAACCTGATAGCAAAGATATTTAACAGTCAAATGCTATAATCTAGATTAACATCAGGATGTTAAATAACCTGATTATTCATATACGAAATCATTTTTATGTATTTACTTTATACTAATGAGCTAAACTATAGCTATCCAATCATAATACCAAAACAATCCTGTTATTACAAATTGCATTCTTAAATAAACTTATCTAATACTTACACAAATTTAATCAAATGAATCTATCATAAAAATGTTGTAAGTATCAATTGAAAATATAAGAAACATTCCGCTGTAACAAGGACTTCAGTAGACTTGATTTTTCAACAATGTAAATACAGTATTTGAAACTTCATGCTGTTAAGGAGGTAAAATTGTACCTGAAATCGTAACACAAAATGAAGAGGAAGGAGAAGTCAGCTGAGACAGTAAGAACATGCGACAACAGTTCAAATTCAACAACCAAAATTATACCAAACTTCAACCCAAGAAAGGATCAGGAACTCAAAAATTCTTTAAATCAAACAGGTCAAATAGATCAAGCCAAAACAAGCTTAATTAAGCCCAAATGACCTTAGCAATGAAATTAGGAATACACTACTGCAATACGACCCCAAAGTGATCTCAAAATGTCCTGCCTTAAACTGAAAAGCTACTTGAAAACAAACTACGAACAACTCTAAACTTTAAATGAAATGACCAAAAGAACTCCAAAACTGATTCTCAAAACTCATAAAATGATGTTAAAGAAACTGGATGCTTTCAGGCTCTCAAAATACTCTCTCAGAAGTGATTAAACTCTCTCTAACTGACTAGAAAATTGAAATCTTCCAATGCTCCCTATCTCCCTGTTTTTGAATCTCCCCAACTCTTATGTGTGTTTTTCCAGTCCCCATTTCAGAATTGTATCCCCTCCTTTTATAGACCAAGACAGACCCTTTTTTTAAATTCAAAAGTGTTTCAGCTTTCCAACATGTTATTCCCTTAGCCCATGTGAACCCCTTAATCCTTTTAATCATTCTCCCCTCCCTCTTTTGCTGTTTTTCTTTTAAAAGTACTCAAAAGCCCCTTTAAACTAATGCTGGCAGCCTCTTTTCTTTATTCAAATCCCTTTAAACCCATGCTACTTCTGATTTCCAGCTAATAAGAGCACTCAAGAGAGCTTAATAAACTAATTTTCTAACCAAAATATTCCCTGACAGCCCCTTTTACTTATAAAACTATTTCATTTTATTAAACTCTATCAAAAGTAAAAGGTTGGATCAGGCATGCCTGATTATCACATGGTTTCCAATTGATTCAACTAGTTCATCTCATGGGTAAGGCATTTTTTTTTTAAATTCTACAATGCCAATCCTGATTTCCTGATACCAACAGCTATATCCAATTATCCCCTAACTCAAAATCACAACAACTCCAGATTTTTGATCCAATCAGTAGCTTTGGAACAAACTAACAGTGCTAATTATTGTCCTAGTGTGCTAACAAACAGACTTATGAAACTAATCGACAATGTTTGACTAATCGATTGCACCGCGTGTAATCAACAATAACTAATCGATGGACCAGTGATTCATAATTCTCGGGTAAAAACAAAAAAATTGTGAAACTAACTATTCGACGACATTCGTTGAATTGATCACAACATATAACACATATAATTAACAACAATCAATCGTTGAATCAGTGATTCAACACTCTCAAGCAAACGAAACATAAAAATGCAGAATTAGCTGCTTGACCGTATTAATCAAAACGAATACATATTCTAAAACGTAATATATTCCAATAGACAACCAAAATAAGAATGACCAAATAAAGGTCTTACGGAGTAGAAGCATAGAAGATTAAAATTAAACACAAAACAGAAACAAACGAACGACTAAACCAAATAATGAGCACAGCAATAAATAAAACAGAAGGAGAAAAATGAAATACCTTATGAAGAGAATCCGAAATCGAACAGACCCGGTATGATGACCCAAAGGGTCATCACTTATTTTATTAATCATTTCGAGCTTCTGAAGCCTTGAAAACCTCATTCTATGTTGCCTCGATTTACGTGCACGATCCGAGCATATAGCCGGAAAGATTTTGTGATAGAAAATATGAATTCTATGAGACATTTGGATAAAAATAATATTAATATTGATATGGTTGACTTCGGTCAACATTTTTGGTAAACGGACCCGGACCCGAGATTGGATGGTCCCGAAAGGTCCGTAGGAAAATATGGGACTTGGACATGCGTCCGGAGTCGAATTCTGAGGCCTAGAGCCCAAGTTATGAATTTTTCTATGAAATTGTTTTTGATGTAATTGTTAAAGGAAATGAATTAATTGACCTTGGTATCGGGCTCGTATTTTGGTTCCGACGCCCGGTACAAGTCTTAAATATTATATATGTGATTTCCGTAAAGTTTGGTGACATTCGGATGTCGTTTGAGATGTTTTGGACCTTGAGTTCCAAGTTTGAAAGTTTTGAAAACCAAAAGTATGAAAATCATGAATTTGAGGCTTGATTTGATGAAAACGATGTGATATTGGCGATGTGATCGCACGAACAAGTTCATAATGTGTTTTTGATGTTGTGTACATGTTTGGTTTGGAGCCCGGGGGCTCGGGTAAAGATTTGATAGGCCGTTGGATTAAATTCTGAATTTTTGCACTGCTGGTTTTTCACCCAGTTGTTGGCTTCGCAATTGCAAAGCATTTCTCGCAATTGCGAAGGAGGCAGATCAAGGCAGGGCTCGCAAATGCGAACCCTGATCGCAAATGCGAAGCCCCTCATGCCCAGCCTTGTTCGCAAATGCGAACATCCCCTTGTCCTGCCTATGTTCGCAAATGCGAACAATAGTTCGCAAATGCGAACATTCCCAAATCCAGCCTTGTTCGCAAATGCGAACAATAGTTCGCAAATGCGAACAATCCCCTTTACTGCCTGTGTTCGCAAATGCGAACCACTGTTCGCAAATGCGAACATTCCCTTTTCCTGCCAGTGTTCGCAAATGCGAACAAAAGATCGCAAATGCGAACTTTCCAGCCTTAGCTTATTTTTCAAACTCCAGAAATTGGTCGGGGTTCGCAATTGCGAACCTATGTTCGCAAATGCGAACACAGAGACCTGTAAAACACGATTTTCAGTTCATTTCTTCACTTTTTACAACCCAAAAACACCCATTTGCGATTCTTCACGGATTCCTTCTTCTTCAAAACAATTGTAAGTCACTTTTTACTTAATTTTTCCAATTTCTAACATCATTAAACATGTTTTTCAATAGAAATCAAAGGTTTTCATGGTAGAATTTCTTGTTTTTGTTAGAATATAGGGTTTTTCATAAATTGGGAAATTGAACCTCGAATTGAGGTCCGATTTTGAAACAAATCATATACATGAACTCGTGGGGGATGGGTAACCGGATTTTGGTCCGAACCCCGAGTTCCGACCATGTGGGCCCGGGGTCGAAATTCACTATTCCGGGCAGAATGTTGTAAAAGTTGTAATTGGCCTTAGGAATTAGTTTGTTGACTAGTATTGATGATATTAAATCAATTGTGTATAAATACGATTGGATTGGAGCCAAATTTGAAAGAAAAAGACATTTCCAAGGATTGAATTGTTCATAAACATTCGAGGTAAGTGTTTGTTCTATCCTAGCTTGAGGGAATAGGATTATGTGTTATGTGTTATGTGATCGAGTGCGGTGTATGGGCTGTGGTGACGAGCATCCATACACTGGCGTCTAGTATGACCGTGAGTCGTTGAAAATGCTTATTGTGAGATATATTTGCAGATGAATTGTTGAACTTTTGCCAGGTTGTAGAATTGTTATTGTTCTCCCTTGTCGGGACTTGTTGTGAAGATAATTATTGATTTGCCCTTGTTGGGACGGTTTATGATTTATTGTTTCATTCTTTGCCCTTAACTGTGATTGTTATTTGGGTGAGGAAGAGCGATAATGCACGAAGGGTGATGTCGTGCCTTGATTTATTATTTATGCACGAAGGTTAATGTCGTGCCATGTTTTACTATTTATGCACGAAGGTTAATGCCGTGCCATGTTTTATTGATTATGCACGAAGGATCATGTCGTGCCCTTTTATTGAACCATGTTCGAAGGATCATGCCGTACTATGGATGTGAGGATGAGAGTAAAAGCACGAAGGGTGATGCCGTGTACTTTATTTGCTTATTTGGTGAGGACGAGAGTAAAAGCACGAAGGGTGATGCCGTGCAACTGTTTGCTATTCCTTGACTTGATATTACATGTGTTTCCATTATACTTTGTTTTCCTTGTGAACTTATTAACCGTTGTTAATTGTTGAATTCTTTGAGATATTCCTTATTGTGTTATTACTTGGTTATTTCTTGTTATTCTGTGGTATACATATATATATTGAATTGCACAGGTTTATGTGGGTGTCTGGTCCTATGCTTGTCACTACTTCGCCGGGATAGGCCAGGCACTTACCAGCACATGGGGTCGGTTGTGCTGATACTACACTTCGTGCGTTTTTGCACAGGTCCAGGTTACGATCAGGAGCAGCAGCAGTAAATCGATTGCGTGGGAGTTGATCACATTTGAGACCGAGGTAGCTTGCGGACGTCCGCAGGCCCGACGTCTCTCTCTTTATTTATGTTACTAGCTACAGTCTCTTTGTTCCGAGACAAACAGAATTATGTTATATTTCTTTCAAACTTTTATGTGTAGTACTCGGTAGTAGTTCGTGAGTTGGTGACTCCACGTCTTGGGTAGAGGATTTCAGTATGATTTTTACCTTGTAACTAGTTATTTCTATTTCGATAAAGTATTCCGCACTTATTTAATTAAGGTCATGGTTTATTGTTAAATAAATTATGAAATTGTATTAAAAATAGGGTAGTATAAATACATTGGCTTGCCTAGCTACCACGAGTAGGCGCCATCACGATCCCGATGTTGGGGGAAAATCCGGGTCGTGACAAGTTGGTATTAGAGCTCTAGGTTACATAGGTCTCACCACTCACGAACAAGCTTAGTAGAGTTTGAGAGGTAGGTACGGAGACGTCCGTACTTGTCCTCCAGAGTCTATTGAGTTAGGAAAGAGTCTCTCATTTGTTCTTTCTTGTCGTGCGACTTGTTCCTCAATTATTGATTGAATTTCTACTCTGTCCTTTCGCAGATGGTGAGGACACGTGCTTCTTCGTGCGCTGACCAGCAGCCCGAGCCCCAGGCAGTGAGGGGCAGGGGCCAAGGCCGTATCAGAGGCCGTGGTAGGGGTAGAGCTCAGCCCCAGGCAGCTACTCCGGAGGTGGAGCCTCATATTGAGATTGACGAAGAGGTTCCGGTCCCGGCGGCTCCGGTGGGCCCGGCTAGGTCCCGAGAGAGGCTTTATTTACCCGGATCTTCGGGATGCTTTGGTCGAGAATAACGGGATTTATGGACGGCATTGCCAGAGCGGGCTTATTATCGGTTGCACCAACCGCTTCTCAGGGTGGAGGAGGGGCCCGGACTCTTATTGCTCGTACTCGGAGCCGGTAGCTCCTCGGCCTCAAGCACCAGTGGTTCGACCAGCTGTGGCCACTCGGTCGGGTACCAAGCTCATGGCGGTGATGGAGCGGCCATGACTTCCGATTCTTTATGGAGACTTGATCGGTTCTCCAAGCTATTTACCACTACATTCGGCGGAGCCACATCAGAGGATCCTCAGGACTTCTTATTCAGTTGCCATGAGATTCTCAAGACTATGGGGATTGTGGAGACAAATGGAGTTGACTTCTGTACATTCACACTCGCAGGATCCGCCAAGACTTGGTGGAGAGATTATTGCTCGACTCGACCAGCGGGGTCCCCGGCTTTATCATGGGATCGGTTTGCGGAACTATTTACGGAGAAGTTTCTCCTTGCTACTCGGCGGGATGTACTTCGGAGGCGGTTTGAGTGCCTCCGTCGAGCGCACTATGACGGTCACTCAATATGAGACGAGATTTGTCGATTTGGCTCGTCATGCGGTGGTGATACTTCCCACGGAGCGGGAGAGGGTCCGCGCAGGTTTATAGATGGGCTTAATCAGCCAATTAGACTCCGGATGGCTATGGGCGTGGGGAGTGACATATCATTTCAGGAGGCAGCTAATGCAGCACGCCGAGTTGAGATGGCTCTTACTCGGGGAGGCGGTTATTCTTCGGACAAGAGGCCTCGTCATTCAGGCAGGTTTAGTGGTTCTTCCTCTGGTGGCAGAGAATCCTTTGATAGAGGCCAGTCTTCCAGGCCTTTTCATTCCGCCCTTCAGGCTTCACAGGGTGGACCAGGTGATCGTGGTTTTCGGGGGCATTATTCAGACCAGCCTCCTATTAATGCTCAGCCTCTTCAGAGTGTTCGTGGAGGCCATTCAGGTCGTCAGGGCCAGCAACCCTATCAGTCTAAGAGTTGCTACGGTTGTGGTGACCCAGGTCATTTTATCAGGTATTGCCCTCGAGCAGCGGGCAACTCTCAGCAGCGAGGTCCTCGTCCTATGATTCACGCCCCAGCTGACCCTCAGCCTGCCCGGCCAGCCAGAGGCGTGGGTAGGGATTATAGAGGTGGAGGTGGAGACCGTAGAGGTGGAGACCGTCCAGCGAGAGGTAGAGGTCAGCCAGTTGATGGTCGTCCTAGAGACGCAGCTCAGAGGGGAGGTGCGGATCCCCGATTCTATGCTTTACCAGCCAGGCCAGAGGCAGAGGCATCAGATGTTGTGATTACAGGTACTATTCTTGTGTGTGGCAGAGGTGCTTCAGTATTATTTGATCCTGGATCTACATATTCCTATGTGTCTTCCTACTTTGCACCGTATTTGGCCGTGCCCAGCTATGCTCTAGATATTCCGGTTTATGTGGCTACACCGGTGGGTGACTCCATTGTAGTCGATCCGAGTGCATCATTCGTGCGTAGTTATATTTGGGGGTCTTGAGACCCGTGTTGATCTGTTGCTTTTGGATATGGTGGATTTTGATGTCATATTGGGGATGGACTGGTTGTCCCCATACCATGCTATTCTAGATTGTCATGCTAAGACCGTGACCTTAGCCTTGCCAGAATCACCCCGATTAGAGTGGAAAGGTACCTCAAGCCACTCCGTTCGCACTGTTATTTCCTATGTTAAGGCTCGACGTATGGTCGAGAAGGGGTGTCTAGCTTATCTGGCTTATGTTCGTGATTCCAGTGCAGAAGTTCCTTCCATTGAGTCGGTCCCTATTGCACGGGAGTTTCCCGAGGTTTTTCCTTCAGACCTGCCGGGCATGCCACCCGACAGGGATATTGATTTCTGTATTGATCTGGCACCGGGCACTTAGCCCATCTCTATTCCACCCTATCGTATGGCCCCGCCGGAGCTAAAAAAGTTGAAAGATCAGTTGCAAGACCTTCTTGAGAAGGGCTTTATCAGGCCCAGTGTTTCCCCCTGGGGAGCACCCGTATTATTTGTAAAGAAGAAAGATGGCTCGATGCGGATGTGTATTGATTACCGGCAATTAAACAAAGTGACAATAAAGAATAAGTATCCACTGCCGAGGATTGATGATTTGTTTGACCAGCTCCGGGGAGCGAGGGTATTCTCAAAGATAGACTTGAGGTCGGGCTACCATCAGCTGAAGATCAGGGCGGCTGACATTCCTAAGACAGCCTTTCACTCTAGATATGGGCATTATGAGTTCTTGGTCATGTCCTTCGGGTTGACCAATGCCCCAGCAGCATTCATGGAGTTGATGAATCGGGTATTCAGGCCTTACTTAGATCTGTTCATGATAGTCTTCATAGATGACATCCCGGTGTACTCCCGCAGCTAGGAAGAGCACGAGCAGCACCTCAGAGTGGTTCTTCAGACTCTGAAAGATAACCAGCTATATGCCAAATTTTCTAAATGTGAGTTCTGGCTGAGTTCGGTAGCATTTCTGGGTCACATTGTATCAGTGGAAGGTATTCAGGTAGACCCGAAGAAGATTGAGGCAGTCCAGAATTGGCCTCGACCAGCTTCAGTGACTGAGATCCGGAGTTTCTTGGGATTAGGAGGTTACTACCGTCGATTTGTAGAGGGGTTTTCTTCTATTGCAGCCCCGATGACCAGGTTGACCCAGAAGGGTGTCCAGTTTCAGTGGTCAGAGGAGTGTGAGGCGAGCTTTCAGAAGCTCAAGACAGCCTTGACCACCGCACCGGTGTTGGTACTACCTACGGGTGCAGGGCCTTATACAGTTTATTGTGACGCATCTCGTACAGGGCTTGGAGCGGTATTGATGCAGGATGGTAAGGTTATCGCTTATGCTTCGAGGTAGTTAAAGATACATGAGAAGAATTATCCAGTTCATGATCTTGAGTTAGCAGCAGTGGTTCATGCCTTAAAGATTTGGAGGCATTATCTATATGGTGAGACATGTGAGGTGTACATTGATCACAAAAGCCTACAGTACTTGTTCAAGCAAAAGGAGTTGAATCTACGACAGCGGAGATGGTTAGAGTTGCTAAAAGACTATGATGTTACTATCTTATATCACCCAGGTAAGGCCAATGTGGTGGCCGATGCATTGAGTAGAAAGTATGCCGGCATGGGTAGTCTTGCATACATTCCGGTCAGTCAGAGACCATTAGCTCTAGATGTCCAGGCCTTAGCCAACCGGTTCGTGAGATTAGACATTTCTGAGCCTAGCAGGGTGTTAGCCTGCACAGTCGCTCGTTCTTCTTTATTTGAGCGTATCCGTGAGAGGCAATTTGATGATCCTCATTTGCATGAGTTGAGACATACAGTACAGCGGGGAGGTGCCACACACGTAAACCTAGAAGATGATGGGGTATTGAAATTGCAGGTTCGAGTTTGTGTGCCCAATGTCGAAGGGATTCGAGAGTTAATCTTAGCGGAGGCCCACAGTTCGCGGTATTCTATTCACCCAGGCATCGCGAAGATGTACCAGGACTTACGGCAGCACTATTGGTCGCGCAGAATGAAGAACGATATTGTTGCGTATGTCACTCGGTGTCTAAATTGTCAGCAGGTGAAATATGAGCACCAGAGACCTGGTGGTGTATTCCAGAGAATTGAAATTCCCGAGTGGAAATGGGAGCGGATTACTATGGACTTCGTTACTGGACTTCCTTTGACTCGGAGGAAATTTGATGCTATTTGGGTCATTGTTGATAGGTTGACCAAGTCAGCACACTTTATTCCAGTATCTGTCTCCTACTCGTCGGAGAGGTTAGCGAAGGTTTACATTAGGGAGATTGTTCGTCTCCATGGGGTGCCAGTATCTATTATCTCTGATCGGGGAACGCAGTTTACCTCGCGGTTCCGGAGAGCGGTCCAGCGGGAGTTAGGCACCCAGGTTCAGTTGAGTACAGCATTTCATCCTCAGACGGATGGCCAGTCCGAGAGGACTATTCAAATTCTAGAGGACATGCTTCGAGCCTGTGTTATTGATTTCGGAGGCTCGTGGGACCGGTTTCTGCCATTAGCAGAGTTCGCCTACAATAACAGTTACCAGTCTAGCATCCAGATGGCTACGTATGAGGCGTTGTATGGTAGGCGATGCCGATCGCCAATTGGATGGTTTGAACCGGAAGAGGCTCGGTTGTTGGGTACAGACTTAGTTCAGGAGGCCTTGGATAAGGTCAAGACTATTCAGGAGAGATTGCGTTCAGCTCAGTCCAGGCAGAAGACTTATGCGGATCGTAAGGTTCGAGATGTAGATTCTATGGTTGGTGAACGAGTATTGCTCCGAGTGTCGCCTATGAAGGGCGTGATGAGGTTCGGGAAGAAGGGCAAGCTCGGCCCTAGGTATATTGGTCCATTTGAGATTCTAGACAGAGTGGGAGGGGTGGCTTACAGATTAGCTTTGCCGCCTAGCTTATCAGCCGTGCATCGAGTTTTTCACGTATCTATGCTTCAGAGATACCACGGCGATCCCACACATGTGTTAGACTTCAGTACTGTCCTATTGGACAATGATCTATCTTACGAGGAGGAGCCGGTGGCTATTCTAGACCGGCAGGTTCGACAGTTGAGGTCGAAGAGTTATCCTTCTGTGCGTGTTCAGTGGAGAGGTCAGCCTCCTGAGGCATCGACCTGGGAGTCCGAGTCTGATATGCGGAGCCGCTACCCACACTTGTTTCCTAACTCATGTACTTCTTTCTTTTGCCCGTTTGAGGACGAACGGTTGTTTTAGAGGTGGAGATTGTGACGACCCAAAGGGTCATCACTTATTTTATTAATCATTTTGAGCTTCTGAGGCCTTGAAAACCTCATTCTATGTTGCCTCAATTTACGTGCATGATCCGAGCATGTAGCCGAAAAGATTTTGTGATAGAAAATATGAATTCTATGAGAAATTTGGATAAAAATAATATTAATATTGATATGGTTGACTTTGGTCAACATTTTTGGTAAACGGACCCGGACCCGAGATTGGATGGTCCCGAAAGGTCCGTAGGAAAATATGGGACTTGGACATGCGTCCGGAGTCGAATTCCGAGGCCTAGAGCCCAAGTTATGAATTTTTCTATGAAATTGTTTTTGATGTAATTGTTAAAGGAAATGAATTAATTGACCTTGGTATCGGGCTCGTATTTTGGTTCCGACGCCCGGTACAAGTCTTAAATATTATATATGTGATTTCTGTAAAGTTTGGTGACATTCGGATGTCGTTTGAGATGTTTTGGACCTTGAGTTCCAAGTTTGAAAGTTTTGAAAACCAAAAGTATGAAAATCATGAATTTGAGGCTTGATTTGATGAAAACGATGTGATATTGGCGATGTGATCGCACGAACAAGTTCATAATGTGTTTTTGATGTTGTGTACATGTTTGGTTTGGAGCCCGGGGGCTCGGGTAAAGATTTGATAGGCCGTTGGATTAAATTCTGAATTTTTGCACTGCTGGTTTTTCACCCAGCTGTTGGCTTCGCAATTGCGAAGGGGGCAGATCAAGGCAGGGCTCGCAAATGCGAACCCTGATCGCAAATGCGAAGCCCCTCATGCCCAACCTTGTTCGCAAATGCGAACAATTGTTCGCAAATGCGAACATCCCCTTGTCCTGTCTATGTTCGCAAATGCGAACATTCCCAAATCCAGCCTTGTTCGCAAATGCGAACAATCCCCTTTACTGCCTGTGTTCGCAAATGCGAACCACTGTTCGCAAATGTGAACATTCCCTTTTCCTGCCAGTGTTCGCAAATGCGAACAAAAGTTCGCAAATGCGAACTTCCCAGCCTTATTTTATTTTTCAAACTCCAGAAATTGGTCGGGGTTCGCAATTGCGAACCTATGTTCGCAAATGCGAACACATAGACCTGTAAAACACGATTTTTAGTTCATTTCTTCACTTTTTACAACCCAAAAACACCCATTTGCGATTCTTCACGGATTCCTTCTTCTTCAAAACAATTGTAAGTCACTTTTTACTTAATTCTTTCAATTCCTAACATCATTAAACATGTTTTTCAATAGAAATCAAAGGTTTTCATGGTAGAATTTCTTGTTTTTGTTAGAATATAGGGTTTTTCATAAATTGGGAAATTGGACCTCGAATTGAGGTCCAATTTTGAAACAAATCATATACATGAACTCGTGGGGGGATGGGTAACCGGATTTTGGTCCGAACCCCGAGTTCCGACCATGTGGGCCCGGGGTCGAAATTCACTATTCCGGGCAGAATGTTGTAAAAGTTGTAATTGGTCTTAGGAATTAGTTTGTTGAGTAGTATTGATGATATTAAATCAATTGTGTATAGATACGATTGGATTGGAGCCAAATTTGAAAGAAAAAGACATTTCCAAGGATTGAATTGTTCATAAACATTCGAGGTAAGTGTTTGTTCTATCCTAGCTTGAGGGAATAGGATTATGTGCTATGTGTTATGTGATCGAGTGCGGTGTATGGGCTGTGGTGATGAGCATCCATACACCTGGCGTCTAGTATGACCGTGAGTCGTTGAAAATGCTTATTGTGAGATATATTTGCAGATGAATTGTTGAACCTTTGCCAGGTTGTAGAATTGTTATTGTTCTCCCTTGTCGGGACTTGTTGTGAAGATAATTATTGATTGCCCTTGTTGGGACAGTTTATGAATTACTGTTTCTTTCTTTGCCCTTAACTATGATTGTTATTTGGGTGAGGAAGAGTGATAATGCACGAAGGGTGATGCCGTGCCTTGATTTATTATTTATGCACAAAGGTTAATGTCGTGCCATGTTTTACTATTTATGCACGAAGGTTAATGCCGTGCCATGTTTTATTGATTATGCACGAAGGATCATGCCGTGCCCTCTGTTATTGAACCATGTACGAAGGATCATGCCGTACTATGGATGTGAGGATGAGAGTAAAAGCACGAAGGGTGATGCCGTGTACTTTATTTGCTTATTTGGTGAGGACGAGAGTAAAAGCACGAAGGGTGATGCCGTGCAACTGTTTGCTATTCCTTGACTTGATATTACATGTGTTTCCATTATACTTTGTTTTCCTTGTGAACTTATTAACTGTTGTTAATTGTTGAATTCTTTGAGATATTACTTATTGTGTTATTACTTGGTTATTTCTTGTTATTCTGTGGTATACGTATATATTGAATTGCACAGGTTTATGTGGGTGTCTGGTCCTAGGCTTGTCACTACTTCGCCGGGATAGGCCAGGCACTTACCAGCACATGGGGTCGATTGTGCTGATACTACACTTCTGTGCGTTTTTGCACAGGTCCAGGTTACGATGAAGAGCAGCAGCAGTAAATCGATTGCGTGGAAGTTGATCACATTTGAGACCGAAGTAGCTTGCAGACGTCCGCAGGCCCGGCATCTCTCTCTCTTTATTTATGTTACTAGCTGTAGTCTCTTTGTTCCGAGACAAACGGAATTATGTTATATTTCTTTCAAACTTTTATGTGTAGTACTCGGTAGTAGTTCGTGAGTTGGTGACTCCACGTCTTGGGTAGAGGATTTCAGTATGATTTTTACCTTGTAACTAGTTATTTCTATTTCGATAAAGTATTACGTACTTATTTAATTAAGGTCATGGTTTATTGTTAAATAAATTATGAAATTGTATTAAAAATAGGATAGTATAAATACAGTGGCTTGCCTAGCTACCACGAGTAGGCGCCATCACGATCCCGATGTTGGGGAAAAATCCGGGTCGTGACACCCGGGCTCAAATGGACTTGAAATTGCATTTTTTGAAGTTGAATGGACTTTAATTGAAATTATTTTCAAACGAAAACATACCAATTAAAGTCTATTAACTACAAATCCTTTCAATTGGATGAAATCCCTAGTTTTTTAATTCTAGGGTTCTTGAGGGCTCAATTTGGGGGTTGAGGAGTTAGGGCTTGATTCGAACCAAACCAGTTATGATTTGGTAACGAGGGAGGCTAGGGGAAGGTCTGGTATGATTTTGGGGCAGATTAATGTTGTTTTGTTGTTTTGCTCGAATCTCCGATTGAAGATTCAAGAAGCTATGGGATGATTCGACGTAAAAGGGGTAAGGATTTGGAGAGGGGGGATCAGGGCTGTTCAGGGGTGTGAGTTTGGCGGGCATCGGAGCCGGCGGAGCCGGGTTTTCTGGCGAGGAGAAACGGGGGCGGCTAGGGTTCTAACTCGTTCATCTCTTTCACAGACGGAGGGGACCGTTTAGGGATGGAATGAGTGAAGAATATGGGTCTTGGGGTGGGTGTTTGTGTATTAAAATCAAAATTTAATCTTAGTCGTTGGATTATAACAACCAACGGTTGAGATCAAGTGAATGAAAATGGGGTTGGGTTGGTTCACCTTGGGAATGGGTCAGATTTGGGTGGATTTGGGTGGATTTGGGTTGGGTTTCAAGAATTGGGCTTGGAGTGTTGGGCCTGGTCCGATTTTCTCTTTTATTTTTGTTTCTTTTCTTCTTCTCTTTTTGTTTAATTTAATTCCTAAATAAAAAACTCTAAATTACATTACAAAAAAACAAATTAACTTATAAGAATACCAATTAAGTTATACTAGTAATTAGCACACACAAATAAATATCCATCAAAGATAAATCACACAAGTTTGATATTAAACCCTAAAAAATGCAAAAATACGTATTTTTTGTAATTTTCTATATTTTTTGTAAAATAAACTTGATTACTTTTAATGAATCCTAAATGCAAATGTGACATTTTTTTTTTATTTTTTTATTAATTTTAAACAGGTAAGCACGCACAGATAAATACAAATAATAAAAATAAAATAACACAAATTCCACAAAAATCACACACAACACAAAACTATTTTATTTTGAATTTTTGGGAGTAATTCTCATATAGGGCAAAAATCACGTGCTCATACGGGGTTCTAGACCTTGGATTTTGACCCCGGATGCATGCCTGAGTCCCATATTTTTCTACAGACCTCCTAGGATCGTCACATAACCGGTTCAGGTCCATTTACCCAAAATGCTAACCAAAGTCAACTATATCAATATTAATATCATAATTCTTTAAATTTTTCACAGAATTATATATTTTAATATTAAAAATTTTCCGGTTTCGCGCCCAAACTATGCATGCAAATCGAGGAAACCAAAAGTGAGGTTTCCAAGGCCTCGGAAGTGCGAAATAAGGGAAAAATACGGTGATGGCCCTTTGGGTTGTCACATTCACCACCTCTAAAACAATCGTTCGTCCTCGAACGGACAAAAGAAAGAAGTACCTAAGTCAGGAAATAGATGAGGGTAACGGGTCCGCATATCAGACTCGGACTCCCAGGTTGATGCCTCAGGAGGCTGACCTCTCCACCGAACACGCATTGAAGAAAAGCTCTTCGACCTCAAATGTCAAACCTGCCGGTCTAGAATAGCTACCGGCTCCTCCTCGTATGACAGATCCTTGTCCAACTGGACAGTGCTAAAATCTAATACGTGGGTAAGATCATCGTGATACCTCCGCAGCATAGGCACCTAAAACACTGGATGCACGGCTAACAAGCTAGGTGGAAAGGCAAGTCTATAAGCCACCTCTCCCACTCGATCAAGTATCTCAAATGGACCAATGTACCTATGGCTAAGGTTGCTCTTCCTCCCAAATCTCATCACGCCCTTCATAGGCAATACACCGAGCAACACTCGCTCACTAATCATGAAAGCCACGTCTTGAACCTTGCGATCCGCATAACTTTTTTGCCGCGACTGAGCCAAACAAAGTCTATCTTGAATGATCTTGACCTTATCCAAGGCCTCCTAGACTAAATCTACACCCAACAACCGAGCCTCTCCTGGCTCAAACCATCCGACTGGAGACCGATATCACCTACCATACAACGCCTCATAAGGAGCCATCCGAATCTGAACTGGTAGCTGTTGTTGTAGGCAAACTCTGCTAAAGGTAGAAACTGGTCCCAAGAGCCTCCAAGATCAATAACACAGGCTTGGAGCATATCCTCCAATATTTGAATAATCCTCTCGGACTGACCATATGTCTAAGGACGGAATGATGTACTCAACTGAACCTAGGTGCCTAACTCCTGCTGAACTCCTCCCCAAAAGCGCAAGGTAAACTGCATACCCCGATCCGAAATGATAGACGTCGGCACACCATGAAGGCGAACAATCTCTCGGATGTAGATCTCAGCTAATTTCTCTGATGAATAGGTGGTCGCAACAGGAATGAAATGTGTTGACTTGGTCAGCCTATCAACAATGACCTAGATTGCATCAAACTTCTTCTGGGTCACCACAAAATCTATGGTAATCCTCTCCCACTTTCACTCGGAAAGTTCAATCCTCTGAAACACGCCACCAGACCTCTGATGCTCATATTTGACCTGCTGACGATTCAAACACCGAGCCACATATGCAACAATGTCCTGCTTCATCATACGCCACCAGTAATGTTGCAGCAAGTCTTGATACATCTTCGTGGTGCCCGGGTGATTAGAATACAAAGAACTATGGGCCTGTGCTAAGATCAAATCTCAAATCCCATCGACATTGGGCACACATACTCGCCCCTGCAACCTCAAAACACCATTCACATCTAAAGTCACCTTTGTGGCACCTCCACACTGCATAGTGTCTCTCAGGACACACAAATGAGGATCATCAAACTGCCGATTACGGATACGCTCCAATAATGAACAACGAGCGACTGTGCTTGCTAAAACTCGGCTAGGCTCAGAAATGTCCAACCTCACAAACCGATTGGCCAGGGCTTGGATATCCAAAGTAAGTGGTCTCTAGCTGACCGGAATATAAGCAATACTACCCATGCTGGCTGACTTCCTACTCAATGCATCTGCCACCACATTGGCTCTCCCCGGGTGGTACAAAATAGTAACATCATAATCCTTCAATAGCTCCAACCATCTCCGCTGCCTCAAGTTTAACACTTTTTGCTTGAACAAGTATTGCAGACTTTTGTGATCAGTGTACATCTCATATGTCACACCATATAATTAATGCCTCCAAATCTTCAAATCATGAACAATGGATGCCAACTCTAGATCATGGACTGGGTAGTTCTTCTCGTGAATCTTCAAATGCCTCATAGCATAAGCAATGACCCTGCCATCCTGCATCAATACTGCGCCAAGCCCAATACGAGAAGCATCATAATAAACTGTATAAGGCCCCATAAGGCCCCGAACCTGTGGGCAAAACCAATATTGGCGTCATAGTCAGAGCTGTCTTGAGCTTCTAAAAGCTCTCCTCGCACTCGTCTGACCACATGAACTGGGCACCCTTCTAGGTCAACTTGGTCATTGGGACTGCTATAAATGAAAACCTCTCCATGAATCGACGATAATATACTGCTACTCCCAAGAAACTTCGAATCTCAGTAGCTGAAGCTGGTCGAGGCCAATTCTTGACTGCCTCAATCTTCTTCGGGTCTACCACAATGCCCTGTACTGATACTACATGACCCAAAAATGCAACTGAACTCAACCTGAACTCACACTTCAAGAACTTCGCACACAACCGACTATCCTTCAGAGTCTGAAGAACCACTCAGAGGTGCTGCTCGTGCTCCTCCTGACTGCGGGAGTACACAAGAATATCATCAATAAAGATTATCACGAACAAGTCTAAATAAGGCCTGAACACTTGGTTCATCAACTCCATAAATGCTACTGGGGCATTGGTCAACCCAAATGGCATGACTAAAAATTCATAATGCCCATACCGGGTGCGAAATGCTGGCTTAGGGACATCAAACGCCCTAATCCTTAGTTGATGATAGCCCGATCTCAAATCTATCTTTGAAAACACCTTCGCACCCTGCAACTGGTCAAACAGATCATCAATCCTCAGTAGTGGATACTTGTTGTTTATTCACCTTGCTCAACTACCTCTAATCAATGCACATCCTCATCAATCCATCCTTTTTCTTTACAAATAGAACTGGCGCACCCCAAGGAGAAACACTAGGTCTGATGAAACCCTTCTCAAGCAAATCTTACAACTGATCCTTTAACTCTTTCAGCTCTGGCGGGGCCATACAATACGGCGGGATAGAAATGGGCTGCGTGCTTGGAGCCAGATCAATACAAAAATCAGTATCTCTGTCGGGCGACATACCCAGCAGGTCTGAAGGGAAAACCTTTGGGAACTCCCGAACAATAGGAACTGAGTCAATAGAAGGAACCTCTATGATGGAATCACGAACATATGCCAAGTAAGCTAAACACCCCTTCTCAACTATGCGTCGAGCCTTAACATATCAAATAACACTGCGGGTGGCATGTCCTGGGGTCCCTCTCCACTCCAATCGGGGCATGTCCGGTAAAGCCAAGGTCACGTTCTTGGCATGACAATCTAAGATCACATGATATGGGGACAACCAATCCATCCCCAATATAACATCAAACACAACCATGTCTAGAAGCAGTAGATCAACACGGGTCTCAAGACCCTCAAATACTACTACACAGGAATGATGGACTCTGTCGACCACTAAGAGTCACCCACTAGCGTGGATACATATACAGAAATACCCAAGGTATCACTAGGCATAGCCAAGTCGGGAGAAAAATAAGATGACACATATGAATACGTAGACCCAGGGTCAAATAGCACTGAAGCATCTTTGTCACAGACCAGAATAGTACCTGTAATAACTGCATCGGAAGACTCAGCCTATGGCCTGGCCGGCAAAGCATAACACGAGGGCTGGGCCCCACCTCCCTAAACTGTATTTCTAGGACGATCAACCATTGGTTGTCCTCTACCTCTGCCGGTCCGAGCTTCACCTCTACGGTCCCTACCTCTACCTCTATGATCTGTACATCTGCCTTTAGCTAGCTGGGAGGCTGTGGATCACCTACTGCCTGAATCATGGGGCGAGGACCCTGCTGCTATAGGTTTCCCGATGCTCGAGGACAAAACCTGTAAATATGGTTGGGGTCACCACAACCATACAAGATCTCGGCTGCTGCAACTGCTGGCCCTGTCGACAAGAATGTCCTCCCCTGAAGCTCTGAAATGGGGGTGCACTAATAGGCTGCTGATCTGAATAATACTGTTGAGCACCACCACTACCTGGAGTACTCTAAGAAACCTGAAGCGCAGACTGAAAGGGCCACATTGCCTGACCCCTACCATAGGAATCCCTACCTCCAGATGAGGTACCACTGAATCTACCAGAATGACGAGGCCACTTGTCCGACATCTGACCACCTCCCCGAGTGAGGGTCATCTCAACTCTGCGGGCCGCATTGGCTGCCTCCTGAAAGGAAATATCACTACCAACTCCCAAGGCTATTTGAAGACGGATCGGCTGAATCAATCCATCAATGAATCTTCAAACCCTCTCTCGCTCTGTAGGGAGTATCACAACTGCCTGGCGTACCGAACCCACAAATCTAGTCTCATACTGAGTAACGATCATGGAGCCCTGCTGGAGGCACTCAAACTGCCTACGAAGTACCTCCCCTTGAGTGACAGGAAGAAACTTCTCCAAGAATAACTCTTCGAACTGATCCCATGTCAAAGATAGGGAGCATATTGGTCTAGATAGGCAGAAATCTCTCCACCAAGTCTTCGCGGATCCTGCAAGCCTGAAGGTGCAAAAATTAACCCCGTTGGTCTCCACTATACCCATAGTCCTGAGAATCTCAAAACAACTGAATAGAAAATCTTAGGTATCCTCTAATGAAGAACCGCAAAAGGTGGTGGTAAAAAGCTTGGAGAACCGATCAATTCTCTACAAAGCACCCGAAGACATGGCCGTTCCATCTCCAGCCTGACTGTAATGCCTATCTGAGCTGCAACTACGAGCTGAACCACTGGTGCCTGAGCTTGGGGAGCTACTGGCTCCGGATTATGCGCAACAGGAGTCTGAACCCCTCCTCCAGCCCGAGAAGTGGCCGGTGCAACTGGTAGCAAGCTTGCTCTGGCGACACTTTCTATAAAGCCTGCTATCCGGACTAGAGCCTCCTGAAGATCCGTGGTGAATATAACCTCTCTTGGGACCTGAGCTGGGCCCACTGGAGCTGCTGGGGATGGAACCTCCTCACCATTTTCAACATAAGGCTCTACCTTTGGAACCGCTGCCTGGGGCTGAGCTCTTCCCCTACTATGGCCTCCGGCACGACCTCAGCCCCTGCCCCTAGTGGGAACTGCTGCTGGGGGCTCGGGCTACTGCACGGAAGAAGAAGAAGCACGTGTTCTAGCCATTTGTGAAAGAACAGAGTTGGTGGACAATCAGTACTTGAGATACAGAATCGCTTGACATGAAAGAAAAAAAGTGAAATGTTTCCTAACTCCGTAGCCTCTAGGGATAAATACAGACCTCTCCATACCGATCCCTCAGACTTTACCATGTTTGTCCGTCAGTAGCTAGACCAATGTAGTCTAGAGCTCTAATACCAACTTGTCACGATCCGGATTTATCCCACCATCGGATGTCGTGATGGTGCCTATTAACGGAGCTAGGCCAGCCAAACGTTACACATTCCCTATCTACATTACCAATGTAATATTCTATCAACAATTGAATAAGTGCGGAAGACTTTTAGGTTTAACAAATTAATATAAAATACGGAAGTTTGAAACACATCACTACCCAAAATATGGTGTTGTTAGCTCACGGACTACTATAAAATACTACAACCAAGTCTGAATGAAAGAAAAATATATATGTCTGTCTCGGTACAATAAAAACAAACTGAAATAAAGGGAAGGGACTTCGGCCTGCGAATGGCTTGACTACCTCGAAAGTATAGCTCCTGGAATAAATATCCTACTACTGTTGTCCAAAAACTGCTCATGGATCTGTGTACAAAAAAAGCACGAAGTGTAGCATCAGCACACCCGGCCCCATGTGCTGGTAAGTGCCCGGCCTTACCCCGGCGAAGTAGTGACGAGGCTAGACAGGACTACTAAATTAACCTGTACAACTCTATATACATATATAATAAAAAGGAAAAGAAATATCGAAGCTAAACGGTTAAAAAGGGAGGGAAACATACTATGGGGAGTATAATCCGTATATAAAATTCATTAGTGCAAATAAATGAACAGGGCACAATATTAGCTATTAAAGGATACGAAAATTCAATAATTGCACGACATCAACCTTCGTGCTTTTACTCTCATTCTCACCCAAAGAAATCGACTTAAAATGCACGGCATCACCCTTCGTGCTTCCCTCACTTAACTCTCATTTCATGGCACGGAATGACGCTTCGTGCAATATGTAATCAAATCAGAGCACAGAATGTACCTTCGTGCGTAAATAGTCAAAATATAGCACGAAATGACCCTTCGTGCAAATATAATTAGAAATAGCACGGAATAACCCTTCGTGCAAATATAATCAGAAATAGCACGGAATGTCCCTTCGTGCAAATATGATCAGAAATAGCACGGAATGACCGTTCATGAAAATAAAATCAGAAATAGCACGGAATGACCCTTCGTGCAATATCACTCTTTCTCACCCAAACAGCAGTCATAACCAAACGGGCAAGAAGAATAAATTAATAGTAAGAACAATCCCGGCAAGGAAATAACACAATTAACAACTAAGTCCCGGCAAGGAAACAATAACAATAACTTTCACAACCCGGCAAGAGTAATACTCAATATATTTATCATTCGAGCCAATGCTCCAAAATATTAATATTTCACAACTTATACTCAAACTCTTCACATTTGTAGAAAAATATATTTTAGCTTAGAAGAGTTCCAAATTATCTCAAAAACAAGTACAAACAAAGACCCACGGTCATGCTAGACTTCGATGTATAGACACTTGTCATCACGCCTATACGCCGTACTCAATCATTTAGCAAATAGCATTTATGATACTCTAATATTATTCCCTCAAGCCAATGCTAGATTAAACACTTACCTCGAAGGTTTACGGCCAACTCAATCCTTAAGCAATGCCTTTCCTTTTGAATTTAGCTCTAATTCAATCGTATATATACACAGTTAATTTAGTATCATTAATAATACTCAACAATCCAACCCGAATGCGTAAATATAATTTTTCAAATATTCTACCCAAAATTTGCAAAATCGACCCAGGCCCGCTTGGTTAAAACATGGGGTTCGAACCAAAATACATTCCCCCATACCCCCACGAGTTCAAATATATAATTTGTTTTAAGATTCGACCCCAAATTGGGTTGAATCGCCCAAAATTCTCAAAACCCTAACTCTACCCAAAAGCCCTAATTTCTACCTTGATTTCATATTTTTAGGCCTAGAATTTAGTGATTAATTGATGAAATAATGAGGAAACGATGTTAAGATTAATTACCCAACGAGTTATGGTGGAAGGGAAGCTTGGAACTCGGCAATGGAGGCTTTAAGGGAGGAGCTCGTATGAAATTTTATGAAAAATCCCGTAATGAAACTGTTTTGGGTATTTAAAAGCACTGGGTAAAAATGCTCTATGCGATCGCGAGGCAAGGAGTGCGATCACATAAAGTAGTGGAACAAAGATCTACGATCGCGAAGGGACTAATGCGATCACGTAGGGGAATTTTTGGGCTTCTGAAGTAAATACTATGCGAACGCGGAAGGGGTATGCGCTCGCGTAGAACAAAACTAGACCCTTCAAAGTATACTCTATGCGATCGCGAGGAGTGCTATGCGATCGCACAGAAGAAAGAACTGGGCAATAGCAGACATCATTTTTCTGCAAAAATCCTAAGGCCAAAACCACCCCGAACCACCTCGGAATCACTCCCGAGCCATCGGGGCTCCTAACCAAATAAACACACTAACTCAATAACATCCTACGAACTTGCTCAAGTCGCTAAAATAACATCAAAATCAAAGTCTCAACCCCCAAAACTCATAATTTTCATTTCAAAGTTCATAACTTTCAACTTTAGCTATTTAGGTCCGAAACACGTCAAACGATGTCCGATTTCGACCAAATTTCATAGAAAGCGCTTAACGCATATTTAAGACCTGTACCGGACATCGGAACCAAAATACAAGCCCGATACCTATATTTTCTAACTCATTTTCATTTCCATTTTTCCTTATTAATTTCAGAAAATAATTTAAAGGAAAAGTTCTTAAACTGGAGTTCTGGACCTCGGATTTCGACTCTGCGCACATGCCCGAGTCCCATATTTTTCTACGGACCTCCAGGGATCGTCACATCACTGGTCCGGGTCCGTTTATCCAAAATATTAACCAAAGTCAACTATATCAATATTAATATCATAGTTCTTCAAATTTTTCACAGAATTCATATATTTTAACATAAACATTTTTTGGCTTCGCGCCCGGACTGCGCACGTAAATTGAGGAAACCAAAAGTGAGGTTTTCAAGGCCTTGGAAGCGCGAAAAAAGGGAGAAATATGATGATGACCCTTTAGGTCGTCACAGTAACACTCCATGCGACCGTGTAAAGTAAATCCTCTCACCGCCCAATCTCGTCTCTTTTTCACTACCAACGCGGAGAGATTTATGTGTTCGCGTATCAATGGTCACTCATATTTAGCGATCGCGGACGGGCTCTTGCAATCGCATAGAACAAAAAGAGGACTGCCTATTCAAGCTTCGCGATCGCATAAGTAAAAACTAGTAACTGAAAAGACCAACAATTTTGGAAATCTTTCAAGTCCAAAAATGATCTGTTGAGCATCCGGAATACACCCGAGGCCTACGAAACCTCAACCATACATACCAAAAAGTCCTAAAACACCATATAAACTTAGTCATGCCCTCAAACCACATCAAAAAACGCTAAAAATATGAATCACCCTCCAATCCAAGCTTAATGAACTTGAAACTTAAAATTTTTATAATTAATGCCGAAACATATAAAACTGCGTCCGATTAACCCCAAATTTTTCACACAATCCCTGATAAACATTGCGTACCTACTTTAAGTTTTGGAATTGGAAGCCGACTCGGATATCAAAAAGTCCACTACCAGTCGATATCTCCAAAAATTTGACTTTCGCCATTTCAAGCCCGAATGAGCTACATACCTCCAAAATACAATCGGACACGCCCCTAAGTTTAAAATTACCTAACAGAGCTAACAGAACCAATGAAACTCCATTTTGGAGTCGCCTTCACATAGTTCTGACTACACATAAAATCCTAAGGCTTAAGCTTCCGTTTAGGGTGCTAAGTATTCCAAAATACTCCAAAACTAAAAACGAACCTTCCGGAAAGTCACAAAAGCTGAAACATATACGAAAATAGCAGTAAATAAGGGATGGGAGATATAACTCTCAAAATGCCCCGGCGAGTCATTATAATGTTGATTATTGGGACGACGAACATGATAGATCTAACTGACGCTATTGGGAGGGTATAAATTTAATTTACTTATCATGATTCAACTAGTTTGAAGTGGAAAGGATAAGTTGTTGCCTTTACTTAGCCCTCTTATATACTTTATATCAATAAACTCTAGTTAATTTTAACATAATATGATTTGATTTAGGCTGGGTAGATTCGGGTTACATCTTAATTGGTCTTCCATACCAAGTGGGACGATTAGAAATACTGAGGATTAATGTTAATAAAACGAATTGGCGGGGAATGATAGATCCAGGTATGGGACTCCCGGACATAGGTTAGTTTAATAATATTTAGTATCTTAATATATTGTGCTCTAAGAAAATAAGTTTTCAGGGAGTAAATAGGCTCCCGTTTGACCATAAATTTTTTATTCATGTTTTAAAAAAAATTGAAAATATTTTTTTGTTTATGAATTATGATCATATTTTGGGAAGAAAAACTTCAAAAATTGTCAAGTTCCAGTTATGGATGAAATTTTTTCTTCCACTCACAAAACTTCAGTTTTTCTTAAAATAAAATGCATGTTCAAACATAATTTAAAATTTCTAAAACTCTTTTTCAATACAACATCAAAAACACTTTTTCCAAGAATCAATCAAATCTATTTCTATACGCTAACTAGATGTTCAATGTGTCGTTTCAAAAAAATAAGATTTAGCAAAGCTGAGCTTTAGTCGCTAATTCAGACTGCATACTGTAATGCGATGGATCATTACGTGAACTAAAATATATCTGAAACCGAGTGTGAAGCTATTAGAGTTTACACGCATGATATTGATAGGCCACTTAAGGAAGTAAAATTACAATTATAAAATCTAACATTTTCTTTTGTTTGAAAGAGTTATTATATATGAAGCCTTGCATTTGAAATGATGTAATAATTGCCTTACGCATATATAATCTTGTGCATTCATGTTTAGGTGATGAAACTCTAGTGTGCATGAAATATTGATATTCTATTGTTTCTAATGGCTTCACAACCCCCGACCTTCCCTGAATATGTATCAGTTTTCTGAATAATTAATGTTTTGTTAGGCGCAAAGAAATAAGTGGAGCTTCTCTGTCAATTTACTTTGTCGTAGTTGCATATATTTTGATCTCTATCATTTTTATATTGAAATGAGTATTGTTTTGTGAGGAGGATTAATAAAAAGAACAAAAATTGTGTGTGTTATTGCGAAGAAGGGGTTGAGCGCGATTACAGGCTTGAATACATCAATATCCAAACATATATGTTAAATTGTTCAGAGGTCCTTTGTGCAAAAGACTTGAAATATTGTCATTATGTTAATGTTTGCAGATTTTTATTGCTCCAACATCTAGCACCATATGTATTGTTGTTCTCAGATGTGATGACTGACTAAAGCATTGATGTGTATCATTTGAATTTTCTAAACTACCGCAAGTAGGGTCTTGAGAGGATAATGTGAGCGTTACTGTGCTAAACCAAAAATAAAAATAAAAAACTATTAGGAGAATTAAAGAAATCTTGAAAAATAGTAGAGAATCATAAATATTTCGAGTCCACGAGTTTCTTGTGTGTTCTTAAGGAATTTTAACCCCCTCACAGGTTACCAAGGTAATGGATTAAATCCTCCCGGATAAAACGGAATAAACTTTCCTGCAACAGTGGCAATACAAACTGCAGGATACCAAACCGCGGCCAGAGAGTCCTTCTGAACCTTCAGCAGGGTTATGGCGTATTTTCAGCAGTAATTTGGCATTAATTAATTATTAAATAAATTTTGTCCAAAAAGTAATCTTATCGATTATTTGACAAATCCAAATCCAAATTCGAAGTCGAGTGAGCGATGGCGACAGCGTGAGGGTTCATTCTCTTCAACTCCTTTTAAAAGCTTTAGAAGTGATTTTATATATAAACACACAAATGTAGTTGTCCCTCACCAATGAGGGACAAAGTGCAAGACAAAAGTTCACTTATTCAAATTTTCATTTTTTCTCCATTTTATTTCCCTCCATTTCCAATTCACACTTCTTCTACTTTAAAGCCCAATGGCTTAAAGTCCAACGGGTAGTATGTATGCAGACCTTATCCCTATCCCGAGGAGCAGACAGGCTCTTTCCAAGAGACCCTCGGCTCAAGACAGCAACAATTGTTGTTCTCAGCTGTGATGACTGACTAAAGCATTGATGTGTATCATTTGAATTTTCTAAACTACAACAACAACAACAATTTCTAAACTGCAAGGCTGAAATGCCATGGTTGATGTGGTTTGCTTTATTTGTATCTATCTTTTTGGTTAGTTGTATAATTGATAGGTATAGTGAAGCCCTTTATTAACAGGTTAGTTTTACAATCATCGTCACTAAATTCAAAAGGAGATTTTTGTTCTTCCAATATGTAATGGATGCATGTTATATCCATAAAAAACAATGTTTAACGATAGCGGTCATGTCATTCAAGAGCTCTGAATTAAAGGAACTATATGGTGGTCTAAATTACCTATGACTAAAAGTTCAATATATTATCAAGGTCTGAGCCTTTTTCTTCTTGCGAGGTTTGAATTAACCAAAATCTTCAGTTGTAATTTGGAAATGCTAGTGTTCTTGACTCAAAAATTGGAGTTGAAGGTTTGGTTATTCGATTCGGGCCACTATCTTGCTTATTGGGATGAAAAACATGATAGATCTAATTGACATGTCATTGAGGATGTATACCTTTAATTTCCTAATCATGATGTATCGACCTGGAGGATCATTTTGAGAATTTAAGTTATTTTTAGCGGTATAAGGTCTTGAGCAACTTCGTATTATGTGTTATGACTTGCGGGTGTGGTTGTGTTCAGTAACTAGATGATTCAGAGTATAATTAGAAGAAGGATTCTAGTTTTGGAAGCTTAAGAGGTAAGAGTTGACCAGAATTTTTACTTTTATATAAACGACTCCGGAACAGGTTTTGGATGAGTTCAACAACTTCGTATGGTGAATCTAAACTTAGTGTGCGTCCGGATTTAAATTTGGAGGTCCGTAGGGTAATTGGAAGCAATTCGCCGAAAGTTGGAAAAGTTGAAGTTTGGAATATGGAGAAGTTTGACCAATAGTTGACTTATTAGATATCGGGGTCGGAATGCAATTCCAAGAGTTTGAACAGCTCGTATTTTCATTTGGGACTTTCTTGCGAATTTTGACGACATTTCGGGTAGATTTGATTGGTTTCGACGCGAGTTTTAGAAGTGGAAGATTTGAAAGTTCATAAGTTCGATTCATGGTGTAATTCGTAGTTTCAACGTTATTTGATGTGATTTGAGAGCTCGAGTGAGTCCGTAGTAGGGTATGGAACTTGTTGGTATGCTTGGACGGGATCCCAGGGTCCCCTAGCATGTTTTAGACGAGTTTCGGATGTTTTTCATGGTCTTGAACATGCCTGGTTCTAGCGTTTTTGTACCTGCGAGACTTTGGAGAGCAGGTGCGGCTCCACTTCTGTGTGACCCTGGTCTCTTCTAAGGTAATAATGGCTTAGGAGCTCTCTCGCTTCTGCGAAGGTTGGCATGCAGGTGCAAAAGACGCTTTTGCGGTCCGGTGATCACACCTGCAAAAAAGCTTGCTTTTGCGTTCCCTCTTGCATTTCTATGGGGCCAGTAGTGCAGCTATAATTTCCCAGATGCAGATCTAGGCCTGGACATATGAGTTCACGGATGCGAACTATTTTCGCAAATGCGAGAGCGCATATGCACTTCCTTGTCCACAATTGCGGATGTCCTCGGCAGAACCATATAAATCGAGGGTTTGGCCATTTTCACCATATTTTTAGTTTTAGCTTTGGTTGTAGGAGATTTTTTGTGGGGTTTTCAAGAAAATTAATTAGGTAAATATTCTTCACCTAGAATTTAAAAATACTCCATGCTTTTATCTTTATTTTTATCAATTAATTTGTGTTTTGAGTTGAGGCACAATGGAAATTTTTTATGAAAACTATCAAAATAAAAAATCATGATTTGAGAGACGAATATGTAGCGAAAATTGATTATATTACTATAGTTAAACTCGTATCGAAATGGTTGTTCAGGTTTTGTAAAATTTGTCGGGTTCCGAGATGTGGGCCTGGGGGTCGACTTTTGCATTGATTTATGCTTTGAAATTAGTTTAGCTAGATTTGAGCTGTCCGGAGGTTATTTTCCCCGAGAAGTTCATTTTAGAGCACCAACCTTTCTTCTTTGAGGTAAGTATCTTGCCTAACTTCATGTGGGGGAACTACCCCTTAGGATTTGAGTCTACTATGTTAATTTAGTCCGTGTACGAGAGGTGGCGAGTACGTGCTCGGACTTATATGTGGAAAATTGGCCTTTTAAGGTTCTTAGGTCCTTGTATTTACTAAATATGCAGTTGTTTTCTCATGAATACGTTTCTTAGTTGCTAGTTTCACATGTATTTATTTTAATTAGAATTAATTGCGTCATAATACACTCTTTTTGCTTATCTAATTCATATGTTCCTTAACCGAAATTCTTATCTGTTCTACTGCCATGTTATCTTTTCCCCTAGCTGCTTACCTTTCTTTGAAGTTATAATTATCTCTTCTGTAATTGTTCATCTTCTATTAAGGGAATGATTATCTTTCTGTTATTTATCTTTAATTGAATTTGTTGTGTCTCTTTCGTAATTTTCCAACCTTGAAAGAAGTTAAATATCCCATTTCTTAGTTAACTTGTATTTGGAATTATTCAACTTGTCTTAACTCCCTTGTTGTTGAACTGTACATTTGTGGGCCGTTGTTACGTATTATTTCCTTCCTTTTTGAGTTGTTCTTATTATGACTAGCATTCCCTATTGTGGCTACTCATGGTGAACTTGTTCCTCCGTTTCGATGAGTCTAGACTTTCTAAGTTGATTTATTTGTCGTACCCTTGTATTAAAGTTATTGTTGTTGTTGTTGTATATGTTATTGTTATGCATGAGGTTTCTGCCATGCGGTTATTATTGTGATGCATGAGGTTTCTGTCGTGCGATTACTTTTATGGGGTTGCACAAGATTTTTACCATGCTATTGTTACTATTGATATTTGCATATGTGGTGTGACAAGGCGGATGGAATATATATATATATATATATATATAGGTTGCACATGCAGCGGGACATGGTGGGAATTTTATAGGCACGTATGGCGAGACAAAGTGGGATGTGTCAGAGATTGATTGAGATGACTTGTGATGGCCTAGGGGTTATCCTGTTATTGATATTTGAGTAGTGGTACACTTACTGTGTGAGCTTTATCTTGTGAAAATTTATGGAAAAATATTCTATGTGTTGTCCATTTCTTTTCTTTTTTTCTATAATTACTAGCTAGCATGAACTATTTTAGAACACTTGTACAAGCATACACGTTGCTAATCACTGTTTTCGGTTAAAGAGGATTCTTGATATTGTTGAGTGTATATGCACACTCGTATTTACTTGCCTTTTATGTAAGAATGGCTCTATTTGGCACATGAGTCATCAACGCGATTATAAAGTGTAATAGCACATGATGTCAAGTCCTAGGGTCCAGGTATTAGGACCTGTTAGTTGTGAATAGTCTAAGGTTCGGTGCCTCATAGAGTTAATTCGGCTAAAACCTTGTGTGGAAGCGGTCCTTTCTATTGAGTTGTTTTTGGTCCTTCCTCTTTTTGTGATTATCTGTTTTAGGCTGTGTTTTCGTTCATTCTTCTATGTCATTATTACAGTATTCCTCTTATAGTTGTTGGTTATACTTACTGGATACCGCTATGATGTACTCATACAATACTTTTGCACATTTTTGTGCAGATCCAAGTACTGGAGTGTCACTCGATCATTAGCTAGTTATGCAGATCATTGCTGTGAAGACTGAAGGAAACTTGTTGCGCTCGCGGGCTTCGGTGTCACCTTCTTATTTTGTATTTACGATGTTCACTCTTATGTCGAGACAGTTGTATTTTAGAGGTTCTATCAACTCTATAGAGCTTATGACTTATACTACCAGTTTAGGGTTGTAAATTGTATAAATATTTCCATTTCTAATTGTTAGATGTTAGTTAAGTATTGTTGTTTAGTTAGTGTTAGGCTTACCTAATTCCTAAGACCAGGTTCCATCGGAAATTAGGTACGACACATGATTCAATTAGCTTGAAGTGAAAATGATAAGTTGTTGACTTTACATAGCCCTTTAATATCCTCTATATCAATAAACTTTAGTTAATTTTAACCTAATATGATTTGATTTTAGGCTGGGTAAATTCGAGTTACATCTGAAAATTGGTCTTCCGACCAAGTGGGACTACTAAAATTTCTGAGGATTAATGTTAAGAAAAGGAATTGGCGGGGCATGATAGATCCAAGTGTAGGACTCCCGGACATAGGTTAGTTTAATAATATTTTGTATCTTAAGATATTGTTCTTTAAGAAAATAATTCATGAAAAGATAGAAGTTCAATGTGCAGCTGGAAAAATAGTAGGATTAAGCGGAGCAGATCTTGAGGCGTTAATTGAATTTGCATAATGCAACGCGGTGGATCACTATATGAAACCCAGTGGGCAGCTATTAATGTTGAGGTGCAAGATATTAGTAGGGCACTTAGTGAACTTAAAATTGCAAAGGCAAAGTCTAAAGTTTTGTTCTGTTTGAAAGAGTTAATATATAGGAAGCCTTGCATTTGCTATGATGTAATAATTGCCTTAGGCATATATAATCTTGTGCATTTCTGTTTAGATAAAATGGTGTTAACAGGTGGTTCGGGCTGGGTAGGTAGTACCCGTACGGGTTATAGTACGAGCCGGTTAAGGGTTGGAGCATACCGAATTTAACAGGTTCGGGTTCATTCGGTAAAAAATTGAACCGTAAGGGTTATAGGTTTATGGGGCCGGACCGGGTTAGTGTTATTTTTAATTTTTTTTATTTTTTTTATTTTGTATAACTATTGTAAGTTATATTAGTATAAAGTAAAAATACAAATAATACAATGAAGATGAGAAAAATTGCACTTATAAATTACAAGTGCTACATTTATTTCAAAATTACAACATTGAAGTTTGCATTTAAGAAGTAAATTAACAAATAAATAGTAAAACTAATTTTCATGCATAATAATACTTTAAATTAATCTAACAAACTAAAACATTAAGCATAAATACGTCTAATAATTTTAAAATAACACAAATTCTGTCAAATAACTTAAACACGAATTTCCGGGGACGCTCAAGATAACTCTTCATATGCCTCCTTAAATTGTGTGTGTCATACTTTGGACGAAGACTTAAGACTAGATCACAGTTCTTGCACTTTACTTTCTGAACTTCTTCACTTTCCTTTATCACCTCAAAGTGTTCACAAACATATGAGCGCACTCTAGAAGTACAAAGCATGATTTAACTTGAATTGAGAATTAAGAGATGAGTGAAGAAATGAGGAAGATGAGGGTGTATTTATAATTTTCAAAGGGGTTTGATTTTTCTGGAAACAAAAACCCCAAAATTGGGCTAAATATCATTTTCAACCGTTGTGAAATGGACCGTTGTCAACGGTCATAATCTAAGGCCCAAGCTTAAAAAAAATTTGTTACCGTTACTGATTTGGGTTGGTCTGGCCCAGACCGGTTAACTGGATGAATAGTATTATTCATCGATCGGGATTGACTGGTCCGATTAATCGGTGGTTCAAATGTGAACGGAACAAATCCTTACCCCTATAACCCAGCCACACCATATCCCTTATATCGATCTAGGTCGGTTCCAATTTAAACCAATCTAGGCCGGTTCTTAAAACAGGCTGACCCGGACCGTTAGACACCTTATTAGATAATGAAAATCTAGTGTGCCTGAAATGTTGCTATTATATTATTTTCAATGGCTTCACAACCCCTACCTTCCCTTAGTATATAAGACATGTGAATAAAATAAACACTTAGGAAAAACTTCAACTAAAGGAAAATAAGATTGGTATGACAACTACCACGACATAGAAGTAGTGCTTTACCATATTCCTCGGGAAGAGAGTCATGCTAGCCTTGTTTGCTCATCACGCACCAAAAATCATCATAGAAATCATGTAAAGTAAGTGGTGCATAAAATAGAGCATGAAAGGGCTGAGTACACCTTCAAGTATTCAATAAGTGTAATACACTCTCTCTAACTCAAGTTCTTGGGACACGACTTTATAAAAATATTGCAAACCGTTATTCAGTATAAAGCACAAAATAATTATATCAGTTATGCGCTATATCATTTTTTAAAATAAAAAGGAAAGTAAAATATAAACTATGGTACAAATTTTTAAATCATTTATATTTATATAAAATAGAAATCGTACAAAACCATTTCAATTGCATTTAGCTGTTGATCACTTTCGGCTCTATAGACAAAACCATAACAGAATCCTCTTTTAGCGTTCGTCGTGAGTACTATAACGACACCATCATATGAACAAAGGTCAACTTGGTGATCAACCTAGAGGCTAGTATCATATATCCTACTTGCTCAGATCGTCTCGTCATAGTGCCGCACAAATAACCTCAAGCGTACTAATATTGCACATTTTCCCCACTTGGAGAACTTACCCCTCAAATCCTGACTTAGCCTTTGAATACGTCACTACACCGGCATATTTAGTTTCATGGCAACAAACTTTACATTCGAACCAATCTCAATCGTCTCACTAGTACTCCCAAAATATTTGTAATTATCAAAATAAAATAACATAGCACTTATAATCCTCGTAGTATCTATTCTGAAAATTTGGCAAGTTTTGCCCCCTTTTAAACCTTGAATACATGTAACACATAATTCAATTCGCCGGTACGCGTAAACCTTTTAAAGATATGGTAACAATCTCGTTTTCTTTATAAACTAAAGGTTACTTTACACATTTAGCTTTAAATCTTAAGTATTATTAGAATATCATTTAATCAAAATAGCAATTCCACATTATACTTTGACAAACGATTTTGAAAACTCCATTTAAGTCGCAATTCATACTTGTAGTATCAAAATAAGTTAACATTTTTACTTGTTCATAAAAATTATTTATAAAACCAAACAATCCTTTATATGCATCATAGTTTATATCACATGGTGAAACCCGCACTCACTGGTCCCCACAAACACGTATTCACATTTAAACTCAATTTAAATACATTCATATATTTAGAGAAAATCTCTCAAGCAAGAGTAAGACTCATAAACTTGCTTCCGATCGCTTTCCAAAATCTTACAGCAAAAGCTCAACAACGTCTCATAATCTATATATAAGAGCTCACATATATCAATAACGCGCCGCAACAATAGAATCCAAGCCAACTGAGTGATTCATATCATTTGAAGGTTAATCCTTGAGTTTTAACTCCAATTCATCCATTCAACGTGTTATAGAATCTAGTCTTTCTATTAGAAATTAGAAATGCCATCATTCAAACAAACTAAACACTATTCATCTTCTCTATTAACAAACTATTTAATTTCAAGACTAGCTTTCAAAGGTTTCATGAGTAGATCCTTAAATATAAACCTGTCACGACCCGAAATCCCCACCATCGGGATCGTGATGGTGCCTAACGTTACACTTGCTAGGAAAGTCAACGTTAGAGATTTATTAGCCAATCCTTTTAAGTTTCAGTGATTAACAATAAGCAAACTATAACAAATCGAAATGAACGCGGAAGTAAAGAAATAACAACTTTGATTATATAGTATTACTACCCAGAATCTTGTCACGACCCTAGTTCACCAATCGTGAACATGTCATGACGGCACCCAATCCCCACGACTAGGTAAGCCTAACACGTTGCGAAATATACAAGTTTATGAACATTAAATAAGAAACAGCGGAAAATAGTATAAAAAGGAAATGTAATCCGTGCCGCTTGGCAGATACACCCATCAAACACACTGTATAAAACACCTCCAAGACCCGGAATCCCACGGGCAACACGGACTAAAAGAGAGTATACAATCGTGGCTCTATGTGTAAAGAGTATCTAACAACGAAATGAAGGAAAACATCTACTAATACTATGAGAATAGAAGGAGGGCCTCCGGATCCGCGGACGTAGCAGATCATACCTCGAGGTCTCCAAATGTACTTCTGAATCACCTAGTACGGGCTTGTCCTGATGTACCTGGATCTGCACAACAAAAGTGTGCAGAAGAGTAGCATGAGTACACCACGACGGTACTCAGTAAGTGCCAAGCCTAACCTCGATGGAGTAGTGACGAGGAAGGTCGGGGCCCTACTGAGAGAAAACAATTACAAAATGATAATAACAATATTAAGTAGTTTAAATGATAATAATTTCGAAATAACAACAATAAGATGATTACTGCAACCGTCTACAATTAAGCTAACAACAAATAACCAACTCAATAAAACAAGTCCAGGACCTGTGGGAATTGAACCCACAGTCCCATTGACAGTACCTCGGGTCTCCGGGAATCGAACCCGCAGCCCATGTCTCAATAAATAATCAATAACTTAGGATCTCCGGGAATCGAACCCGCAGTCCCTACCAATAACTCAGGATCTCCGGGAATCGAACCCGCAGTCTCTACAAATAACTCAGGATCTCCGAGAATCGAACCTGCAGTCCCTACTAGTAACTTAGGATCTCCGGGAATCTAACCCGCATAAGTCTTCTGCCTGGACTGAGCTGAACGCAATCTCTCCTGAATAGTCTTGACCTTATCCAAGGCCTCCTGAACTAAGTCTGTACCCAACAACTGAGCCTCTCCCGGTTCAAACCATCCAACCGGAGATCGACATCGCCTACCATACAACGCCTCATACGGGGCCATCTGGATTCTGGACTGGTAGTTGTTGTTGTAGGCGAACTCTGCTAATGGAAGAAACCGGTCCCACGATCCTCCGAAATCAATAACACAGGCTCAAAGCATGCCCTCTAGAATCTGAATAGTCCTCTCGGACTGGCCATCTGTCTGAGGGTGAAAAGCTCTACTCAGCTGAACCTAGGTGCCTAACTCATGCTGGACCGCTAGGGACTGCGGGTTCGATTCCCGAAGATCCTGAGCTATTGATATATTATTGAGATATGGGCTGCGGGTTCGATTCCCGGAGACCCAGGGGTACTGTTGATGGGACTGTGGATTCAATTCCCACAGGTCCTGGACTTGTTAATTGAGATTGTTACTTGTTGTTAGCTTAATTGTAGATAGTTGCAGTAATCACTTTATTGTTGTTATTTCGGAATTATTATCATTTAAACTACTTATTATTGTTATTATCATTTTGTAATTGTTTTCTCTCAGTAGGGCCCCTGACCTTCCTCGTCACTACTCCATCGAGGTTAGGCTTGGCACTTACTGAGTACCGCCGTGGTGTACTCATGCTACTCTTCTGCACACTTTTGTTGTGCAGATCCAGGTACACCAGGATAGGTCCGTACTAGGTGATTCAGCAGTACATTTGGAGACCTCGAGGTATGATGTGCTACGTCCACGGATCCGGAGGCCCTCCTTCTATTCTCTGATAGTATTAGTAGATGTTTTCCTTCATTTCGTTGTTAGATACTCTTTACACATAGAGCCACGGTTGTATACTCTCTTTTAGTCTGTGTTGCCCGTGGGATTCCGGGTCTTGGTGGTGTTTTATAGAGTGTGTTTGACGGGTGTATGTGCCAAGCGGCACAGATTACATTTCCTTTTTATATTATTTTTTCGCTATTTATTATTTAATGTTCATAAACTTGTATATTTCGCAACGTGTTAGGCTGACCTAGTCGTGGGGACTGGGTGCCGTCATGACATGTTCACGATTGGTGAACTAGGGTCATGACAAGTAATGAATTGGATAATAAATAGATTTGAAGCATTTGGAGACAAATTTAAAAGGAAAAGCGGTGCGTAAGCATTGAGTTGGCCTTAAACTTTCGAGGTAAGTGTTTGTTCTATCCTAGCTTGAGGGAATATGATTATGTGATATGTGCTATGTGATCGAGTGCGGTGTATGGGCTGTGGTGACGAGCATCCATACACCGGCGTCTAACATGACCGTGAGTCATTGTTGATACTTGTTGTGAGACGTATTGAAGATAAATTGTTGAACCCTTGCCGGGTTGTAGAATTGCTATTGTCCTCCCTTGCCGGGACTTGTTGTGAAGTGAGATACTGATTGCCCTTGCCGGGACTTTGTTGTGATGATTATTGTGTCCCTTGCCGGGACGGTTCATGATTTATTGTTTTCATTCTCTGCCCTTAACTATGATTGTTATTGGGTGAGGAAGAGTGATAATGCACGAAGGGTGATGTCGTGCCTTGATTTATTGATTATGCACGAAGGTTAATGTCGTGCCCTGATTACGAAGGTTAACGTTGTGCCCTGATTTATTGAACCATGTACGAAGGATCATGCCGTACCATGGATGTGAGGATGAGAGTAAAAGCACGAATGGTGATGCCATGCACTTTATTGCTTATTTGGTGAGGATGAGAGTAAAAGCACGAAGGGTGATGTCGTGCAACTATTTGCCATTCCTTTACTTGATATTACATGTTTTCCATTATACTTTGTTTTCCTTGTGGACTTGTTAACTGTTGTTAATTGCTGAGTTCTTCTGAGATATTCCTTGTTGAGTTGTTACTTGATTATTTCTCGTTATCTTGTGGTGTATATATATATATATATAGAACTGCACAGGTTTACGTAGGTGTCTGGTCCTAGGCTTGTCACTACTTCGCCGGGATAGGCCAGGCACTTACCAACACATGGGGCCGGTTGTGCTGATACTGCACTTCTGTGCGTTTTTGCATAGGTCCAAGTTTCGATCAGGAGCAGCAGCAGTAGATCTTTTACGTGGGAGTGGAGCATCTTGAGACCGAGGTATCTTGCAGGCGTCCGCAGGCCCGGCGTCTCTTCCTTTTATTTATCTTATTAGCTGTAGTCTCCTTGTTCCGAGACGACCAGATTATGCTATATTTCTTTCAGACCTTTATGTGTAGTATTCATGAAGTAGTTCGTGAGTTGGTGACTCCACGTCTTGGGTAGAGGATTTCAGTATCATTTTACCTTGAAACTGCTTATTGCTATTTTTATAAAGTCTTCCGCACTTGTTTAAGTAAGGTTATGGTTTTGGTTGTTAAATTGAATATGAAATATTGCTAAAAATAGGATAGTGTGAATAAAGTTGCTTGCCTAGCTATCATGAGTAGGCGCCATCACGATCCCGATGTTGGGGGGAAATTTGGGTCATGACAAATCTGGAGTCACAATTCATGAACATTCTAAGATTTTTACTACAAGTATTTGTCTGGAAAAAAAATTACAACTGTTTGGGAAATAAAAAAAAATAGTAAAGTATGGGGTATAGAAGGGGACTAGTCATTTGGAACGCAGCAAAGTCGACCACATTGTTCTCTAATATACCAATGTTCTGAAGAACCTCATGACATCTATCAAGATACTTTTGGGAATCCTCTCAAGTAGCACCACTGAAATGGACTTGGGAGAGCGTGGTAAACCTGTCCAATCTCCACAAGGCCTCAAAAGATATAACTAACCCATCACCGGTATGTGCCACAGCACCGACTAAACTACTCCAACTGGATGAGCTGCTGGAGTTAGATACTGGGGAGCCATCTGCTCCATAGTTTGATTAGCAGGAGTCTAGACTTCTCCTCAAGCCTGAGAGACGGCTGGTGCCATGGGAAATGCGCCAATTCAAGCCACATTCTCCATAAGGCCCACGATCGGACCAAGGCATCCTGATGCATTGGGTGGAAATGAACCCCCCTCAGACCTGAGTTGGTCCTATTGGAACGGTCTAGGCTGTAGCCTCCTCTTCAAACTCTACCTGACACTCTGTCACTTGTAATACAACTCGAGCTCTAGGTTGGGCCATGTCCCTACCTGAGCCTCTAGCACGGTTGTGACGACCCGGCCCGTCGTCACAGGAATTACTACCCCGTTACTTTGTATTTATATATTTCATGCTTTTATATCCGTGTTAGAGTCTATCGGGTGAGTTAGGAGTGATTCTGGTCGAAAATGAGACAAATAGCCTTTTAGAAGGAAGCTTGAATATGGAAAGTCAACCTGGAGTTGACTATTTAGTTAGAGTGCTTGGAATCAGATTCTGATGATTTGGTTAGTTCCGGGAGGTGATTTGTGACTTAGGGGAGCAATCAGAATTGCATTTGGATGCCCGGTGTAGAAATAGGCTTGAATTGGCTTAGGTTGAATTTTGGCGAAATACGAACGGTAGGTGAGATTTTGATCTGGGGGTCAGAATAGAATTCTGACAATTTCTATAGCTTCGTTATGTGATTTTGGATATGTCTACAAATTTTCAGGTCATTCGGACGTCGTTTGGTCGGGTTTTTGATTGAATGTTAGTTTCGGAAGTTTGAGCTGAATCCTAGGCTTGAATCCGCTATAATTCGATGATTTCTATGTTTAAGGGCGTGTTTTTATGATTGGAACAAGTTCGTATCGTGTTTTGGAGTATGTTGGTGGTTTTCGTTGGGGTCCCGAGGGCCTCGGGGTGAATTCGGACCTTCATCCGGGCATTTGGAACTTAAAAAATCTGCGAAAAATTGCAGATTCTGTGCAGCAGGCCTTAAGCCTTCGCGTTCGCGTGGCACTGGCTGCGTTCGCATAGGCAAGGCAGGATTGAGCATCGCGTTCGCGTCGAGGGTGTCGCGTTTGCGTAGGAGGGAGAAGGGAAGCGTCGCGTTCGCGTCCCAGCTGATGCGTTCGCGTAGAAGAAAATTTGGTCGGCTAAAAAGTTGTTCATCGCGAATGCGTGGGAGGCATCGCGTTCGCGTAGAGGAAGATCGGACTGTGCATCGCGAACGCGTGAGTAGTAACGCGAACGCGTAGGGTTAATTTGTCTGCCAGTGAATTAAATTCCAGAAACAGTCCAGTCGCGGTTTCATTCTTAAAATCACCATTTTTGAGTCTTAGAGAGAAACTCACGGGAAATTGCTGGGAATTCATCGGGTATTCATCGAAGGTAAGTTTTATCACCTAATTACGTTATTTTATCATGAAATCTTTGAGTATTTCACTGTTAATGGAAGATTAATGGGGGATTTTAGTCCTAGGATAAACTATGGAAAATCAATTATTTGAATGGGCAAATGGAGTCCGATTTTGGTAAATTTTATATGCATGGACTCGTTTTGAGACGAGGATTCCGAATATGTGACTTTCATAATTTTTTGAGAAGCGTACCAAAAGTCGGGTTTTGGCAACTTTGTAGTTTTTGGTGTAATTTGAATTGTTTTGAATGGGTATCATCTCATTGGCCTATTTTGATGTATTTCTACTACATTTGATCAGATTCTACGCCTGTGAAGGTTGATTCTCGTGGCAATGGCATCATGGATTAGTCGTCGAGCCGAGTCGAGGTGAGTAATGGATGTCGGTGATGACCAGCGGGTTCGAAACCCCGGTATACCACTTTGTGATGCTGTATAGCGCCGAGACACGTACTCTCCTGTGAGTGCGGGGTCGATTGTGATTGGGGACTATGGCTTAGTCCGACATGTTGATAATTATATTGTGGTATTGGCAATTCTTGAGCCGATGAACCTCCTACTCGGATGGTTGTGTACATTTATGGGCTATGAGCCAGTTATTGGGATCCTGCGAGGATCGTTATCATTGTTTCTGTGATACTGACAGGCTAGTTTTACTACCAGTCTGGAGCCAGTACTGTCATTTTGGTTTTCCAAATTCTTTAAATACTAATATACTGTTTTCTACTGAAAAATGATAAAAAGAGTTTTCAAAACTACTTTTGAGCCTGTAAGGCTGCATTTGCATATTAGCTGATTGGTAGTGGATCGGGTTGAGCCCCGCAGCGTATTCATGATATTGTGCTTGGGCTGTAGGAGCCCATCCGGACTCTAAACCCCCACAGTGAGCACGGGTACCCAAATTGGGTTGGGCTACGCGCCGTAACGGTCGTTTCATGCATTGCATCGTATTTAGCTACATCTGATAGTTGTTATACTGTTTTGTTGGTACTTGCTGGTACAGATACTATTAATATTTATACTGTTGTAGGGTATTTGATTACAGCTTTACATAGTGCTATATTGTGATTTCTTATCTACGTTGTCTTACCCATGTTCATTACCACTGAGTCTGGAAGTACTCACTTTACTCCCTGCACCTTATGTGCAGATCCAAGTACGTCACAACAGACCTGACCAGTAGCCGCTCGGAGATACTTTCGGGATAGTCAAGGTAGTTGTCGCGTCCGCAGGACCTGACTCCCCTTCCAGCTTTCCTTTTATTTCGTATTGTTATCTATTTCCGCACTGAGTACTGATGTAGACACTATTTCACTTGTATACTCTTTAGAGGCTCTTGACTCTTGATCCCTTAGTCTTTGGGGAGTTGTTATTGTTTTTGGATGTGATCCCCGTACTTGGTATTTCTATTACTGTTGTTTTATCTCTGTTTATGCCTAAAACGGTTAAAGTGAGCTCATAGCTCCGTGAGTGTTGTTGATTGGTCGGGCTGGCCTGGCAGTGTGCTGGCGCAATTACGATCGGGTTTGGGGTCGTGACAAGTTGGTATCAGAGCCTAGGTTTACTAGGCCTCATGAGTCTTGAGCCGGTTGGTAGAGTCTTGTGGATCGGTACGGGGACGCCCGTACTTATCCTCGGGAGGCTGCGAACCTTTAGGAAACACTTCACATTTCTTGGAATTCTTATCGTGCGTATCTTGTTATTCTAAGAACTGAACTTCTATATTCTATTCTCTCGCAGATGGCGAGAACTCAAGCTTCAGGACGAGGTGGACGACCTCCATTGCAACCTGCTAGAGGCCGTGGGCGTAGTCGTGGTAGAGGTAGAGGTAGGGCAGCAGAGGCAGTGCCAGCTGACCCGCCCGTTGTACATATTCAGGGGCAGCCCCCAGTGGTTGATGCTCCAGCAGCCCCAGCTCAGGCCCAGACGGTGTCTATTGCTATTCCTGGTCTTTAGGAGACTCTGGCTCAGATATTATTAGTGCGTTCCAGATTGGCTCGGGTAGTATCAGCTACCGCTACTGCAGCGACATCCCAGACAGGGGGTGGTCAGTAGACCCCTACAGCTCTCACCCCTGAACAGGTGGTTCAGGGACTTCAGACGACAGAGGCGGTCCCCGCTCAGGTGGTTGCACCAGTTATTCTTCCAGCTGCACCAGGTCTAGAGCATAAGGTTCAGGTTATGCCCGATGATGAGCAGCGTCGTCTAGAGAGATTTTGTAGACTCCAGCCATCCCATTTCAGTGGTACTGAGGGCGAGGATGCCCATGATTTCTTAGATAAGTGCCAAAGGATGCTACGTACAGCTGGTATTCTTGAGTCCAGCAGAGTTTCATTCAATACTTTTCAGTTTACTGGTCTAGCATTCGATTGGTGGGAGGAGTTTGAGAGGCGTAGGCCTGCGGGAGCAACACCTCTTACCTGGCAGCAGTTCTCTACTCTCTTTTTGGAGAAGTATGTACCTCAGTCCCGTCGTGAGGAGCTTCGTCGCCAGTTTGAGTGGTTGGTACAGGGCAATATGTCAGTGACACAGTATGAGCTGAGCTATACACAGTTGGCCAGGCATGCCACACGGATGATCCCAACTAATAGGGAGAGGATTAGGAGGTTCATAGATAGCCTCAACTACTTTATTCGCATTCTCATGACCAGAGAGAGAGTTCTATCATCATCTTTTGAGCAAGTTGTGGATATGGTACGCTCCAATGAGGATCGTCGCCAAGAGCAGGAGGAGCGGGAGTGTGAGCACGTGATTTTTGCCTTACTTGAGAAGTACTCCCAGAAAATTCAAAAAAAATAAAAATAGTTTCGTGTTGGGCATGATTTTGGTGATTTTGTGTTATTTTATCTTTTTGTGTGCACGTTTATTTATTTAAATTAAAAATACAAAAAAATATATGCTAAGTTTTGCATTTTTTTTTTTTAGTGTTTGATATCGAAGCCATGTGATTTACATTTTAGGCAATATGTAATTGTGTACGTTAATTATAGTAAAAAATAGCGGTGTTATAGGTTAGTATATATACATATGTGTGTATATATATATATATATGTATATATATACATATATATATATATATATACACATACACATATAATACATCATGAAGATCCGATCTGGGCCAAATTCAGTCTAAAAGCCAGGCCCAAACGGATTTCTTCTAATCCAGCCCAAATACCCGTCCAGCTTCAGCCTGTGTAACACTTGATCTGGACCGTTGGATTTTATTATCCAACGGCCCAGATTAATCCTTTAATTTCAACATACACTCAGACTATATCTTAACCAAACGACGTCGTTTGGTTTAAGTGAGGGGATCCTGATCGTTGATCGTAAATGATCCAACGATCAGGATTCAATCTCGTATCTCGTATATAAGGCTCATTCCTTACCCCGCCCCCCCAAGCCAGACCCCCCCTCTCCCTTCATCTCCCTCAGGAGCTCTCAAACACCCAGCGTAACGCCGCCGTGCCCCGCCTGCCGGAAATCGCCTCACGGCGGTTCCGGTAGGCCAATCACCACCAAACCAATGCCAAAACCTTCCCCTCACCTCCCCCATCACGAACCCAGCCTCCACTAACCTCGAATCATGCCGGAGCTCCTCGAATCTTCATTTGAAGATTCGAGTCAAACTCAAACCAATGCCAAATCACCCCAAATTCACACCACAGTCTCCTCACACCTCCCCCACACTCCCATTGACAATGGTTTGCTTCGAATCTAACCAAAAATGCAAAAGCCCCAAATCCGAGCCCAAGAACCCTAGAATTCCAAGATTAGGGAATTGGTCCGAGTTTAAGAATTTGGAGTCAATAGGCTCTAATTGGAGTGTTTTTCGTTCGAAAAACACTTCAATTAAAGCGTGTTCACTTCAAAAATGCAACCTCAAGTCCGTGGAAGCTTGAGTTCGTTCGAGTTCGGATTGCCTTCATTAGGTATTTCAATCTTCTTCTGTTTTTAGTGGTTTGTGTGTTCTTTGTCAGTTTCAATTGGTTTAATTCTCTTCTTGGCCGTCCTTAGTTGCCATTTCTTCTCCAAGACCTTTTGTTTTGGTCAATTGTTTTCTGTATCGCTTAGTTGAATGTGTTAGTTATAGGATACGAACTCGCGTCGATTAGCGTCGTCGAATAGTTAACTTCGCATATGTCCGGCATTGGCCGAGATTCTTTGAAGTCACTGTTTTAACAGTTTAAATTGGTTGTCATTGCTATGTGTTGTAATTGATTAGAGGTCGTCTTCTAATTGCATAGTTGAGTTATTTGAATTACCACACAGTAATTAGCATTCCTGGATTTGAATGGGACTGTTTGATTGGTTTAAAACTGAAGTTATGATTCAAATTAAGCTAATTAGGGAATCAGGGTTCAACACTTAGAGCATTTGGTGCCCTGCACATGAGGCTAGTCAGTGGAATCCACTGTCACAGCAGAGCAGCCCACCAGTGCCCTGCAATTACCAATTTTTAATTATGAACACCCCATACTTAGACATAGTTTAGTGGGTTGGACAGAAGGGGGATGGGCAAGGGACTGTTCTGCAGAATCTGGATGTCTTAGGTTTGTTTTTGGTTATAAATAGATAGGCATCAAAACTAAAAGAGAGATTCATGCATACATACAGACACTTGAGAGGATACCTGGAGAGCAAAATCATAGTGATAACTAGAGAGAAAAACAGATACAAAGATACAAAAGAAGCTACTGTTTCATTGGCTTCTGGACTGTTTCGTGGTTTTGATCCAGTGTCTGAGATTTGGTCGCTGGTTTGTTGTTGTTCTTGTTGTTGGTAGTGCTGGGCCTTTGTGTTAGTTGTGTTGAGTGTACGCTGCTGCTGGTCGACTGATTATTGCTGCTGTTTCTAGTGGTTGCTATTGGTTCGTTTGTTTGCTGTCACTACTAGTTGTTGTTGCTGTGCCATTGTTGTAGTTGGTTCAGTTTGAGGGCTGTGGTAGTTCCAGTGATTTGTGGCTGCTGTTAGTCTTTGTGTTGTTGCTGTGTGTTGTTGTTGTTGTGTCTTCATTGCTGCTGGTTCACTGGATTGCTGCCACTGTTTAGTGTCTGCTATTGGTTTAGTTGAGGGCTGCCATTAGTGGTTGTTGCTGTGGTGTTCATTTAGTGCTGTTTGGTCAGTAGTGTTGTTACTCTTGGTCGTTTGTATTGCTGGCTGGTTGTTTGTTGCTGCCTGGGTTGATTTGGTGCTGTTGTTCCATTGTTGGTGGCTTGGTTGGTCTATAGTATTGTTGCCTGGGTTGGTTGTTGCTGTCGTTTCATTATTTTGTCGGCTGTTGGTTTATTTGATTGCTGGTCTATTGGTTACTGGTTTACTGTTGCTGTTACTGTTCCTGTCACTGTTGCTGCTGCATTGCCATTGCTCACTCTTCCTTGTTCTTCCGCATTCCAGGTACACACCTCTGTTATTGTAGTTCCTTGGTTCGAAAAGAATGAAGTTTGAAGCTTGTGCATAAAGTCTATTGAAACATGAGTCGTTTAAAGTTCTTATGTTTAATTACATTCTGTTATTCTTCAATTAAGCTTGTATTGCTAGTCTTGGTTATGGAAAAGTGTAGCTAGGCCATCGTTAGATAAGCACGTAAACCTGAATTAGTCTGTTGTATCTCTATTCAATCTTCTCTGCTCGTGTGTGTAATCTCTAAATCTGTTAACGTTAGACCTTATGCTAAAAGCAAGATTAGCTAGTGAGTTGTTACTCAACGGAATGACGTAATTAGATTAAAAGAGTCGGGGGTGCATTTCATGTGACCCGACCCCAATTTCGGGCAAGAGTAAATAAAGCATGTCATGAACCACAGGCGCATTTCATGCGATGTGGTTCGTAGCAAGTTTTGAGTAATTTGGAATCAACTCTTAAGTAAGATACAGTGAGATGTAGTTCGCTTTAGATTTGAATCAAAGGTACGCCTCGCCCAATAGTTACACTAATCACATAGCCGTCATAAATGTACATATAAATACTTAGGTTTCGAGATGCGTCGTTTCTTAATGAATATCACGCCTTTCTCAACAGTGTAAATAAGTAGTCGATCCGGGCGCATATTTTAGTTCTATCTTCTTAAATACGGGTGTGCATTTCATGCGACCCGAATCCAAACCCCGAAATGTTGAATAAAGATATGTCGAGGATCCGGGTGCATTTCATGTGACGTGATTCGAAAGCATATTTTCAAGCAACTTTCTCTTTCGTAAATCATAACCAATAATAAAGCGGTAAAAAGATATTAACTTGCACTAAGTACATAATTGTAAAAAGCAGATAGATAAGCCAAACACGACAGTTGAGCAACCGTGCTAGAACCACGGAATTCGGGAATGCCTAACACCTTCTCCCGGGTTAATAGAATTCCTTATCCGGATTTCTGGTTCGCGGACTGTTAAATAGAGTCATTCTTCTCCTCGATTCGGGATTTAACCGGTGACTTGGGACACCATCAATCTCCCAAGTGGCGACTCTGAAATAATTAAAATAAATCCCATCTCGATTGTCCTTTAATTGGAAAAACTCTTTGCATCCTTGCGGGTGCGTAAAAAAGAGGTGTGACAGCTCTGGCGACTCTGCTGGGGATTATCTTTAGAACTCGAGCTCGGAATAACTGTTGTGTTTGGCATATTTTATTATCCGATTTTTTTTACATGTTGGCATCAATGTGCAAAATGTTGTTTTTACTGCTTTGATATTGTGTGAACTGTACATATAAATTGTGCCGGAACCAATCTCCTCTCTGAGTCTTCTAAATCATGAAGAAGGGTGCACTTCGTGTGACTTCTTTTCCGTATAGTGTCTAATTCCCATTTTAGAACGAGGTTTGGATAAGTTGCAAAACCGGTGAAGCTTCTGTATTCCCGGGTTGCTGCCTCCTCCTCGGCTCGAGCTGTCCGCTCGGGTAAGCCAAGTCTAGAACAGATAAACCCAGGTTTTAAACCTAGAATAACAAAGCTTCATGTCGGATCCCTAGTAGGAAACGTTTATTTGCATCATGCCGCATTTTGGCTTAGGGGACTCAACACAGGGGTTGGGTCCGTCTAGGACAGGTGACCTGAAATGAATAGACTATCCTGCTGCATCCCGTTTGTCTTGCGCATTTATCTGTTATAGATTTGCATGCTGACCGGCTTTTAGAGATTAAAAAAAAAAAAAAAAAAAAAAGAAAGAAAAAAGAAAAAATGTGTTTCTAAGATAGAAATAGCTTATTTGTTTTCCTTTAGTAAAATGAATAAATAAATGATGTCGTTTGTTTCGTCAAAACCGAACTACGTGGGTTTGATTCTCATTGGATGTGAGATACGTAGGCAACCTCCATCAGGTCCAACTTCACCTTTTGAAAAATGGCCGAAAAATCAAAACTAACTTTTGTACTAAATAAGTCGGTGACGTTGTTTTTAAAAATAGCCGAATGTTCCCGAAAGGGACGCCGGAAGGCTAATTTCGTATAAACGGCCACCTTTGGGTCAATTTTGATTTCGATCAAATTACCCCACAGCCTTAAAAGCCTTCGTCCCCGAGACGTTGAAAGGCCGTGATTGAAAACTGATTTTTTTTATTTTTTAGCAAAACAAAGTTGTTTTCTTATTTAAATCACCTTAATAAATGTGCAGGATGAGCACGAATCAGAATAAATCATTTTCGATCTTTAGTGAGGTCCCTCAGCAGCTCCGTATATGGTGGAACGATTTGGAAGACAGTAGCAAAAAGGTCGTAGGGAGAATTTTGGGAGGTTTGGTTGATCTGTTGAATATCGAGCCAAGGGAGGACATCATCAAGGCACTGGTATCTTTCTGGGATCCGACCCGCAATGTGTTCCGTTTTGTTGACTTTGAATTGACGCCCACATTAGAGGAAATTGCGGGCTATGCGGGACTTAATGGGAAATTAAGAGGGCAATACCTGCTCTCACCAAGACCGGTATCTCCACATGGGTTTCTGGATTTGCTGAGCATTAGTCGAAAGGTGAAAAATGATGATCTGTTGAAAGGGTATTGCGATCTTCAATTCTTATATCAACGGTACGGCACTCCTCGGGGTTTTGAAGAGTCAAACCTTGGACTGACTCACGCAGGGAATAGAACCAAGTGGGAGGCCAGACGAATTCTAGCATTCCTAACGACATTCTTGGGGGTTGTGATTTGTCCGCGTGAAGATAAGAAGATAGAGATAAGTCTGGTAGGAATAGCCGATGTTGCAATCAAAAAGGCTACCAGCACTGTGGTCCCTTTGGTTTTGTCCGAAATCTATCGAGCCTTGACTATATGCCGAGAAGGGGGCAATTTCTTCCAAGGTTGCAATCTGTTACTTCAACTATGGATGCAAGAACACCTCCATCACCGAACACAATACATGAACCATGGGTTGACCGGAAAAAACTGTATCAGGGGTTTCGAAGAACGGATGATGGGTGCTGTATTCCCTGAAGGCGTCGAGGCATGGCTTGCACGGCTGAGCTCAATAGAAGCCGATCAGATTGAATGGGCATTCGGGTGGTTACCCGATACTGAAGTAATATATATGGCAGCCGAGGAGTGTTATATCCTTCTGATGGGGATCCGCAGTGTCCAACCATATGTCCCTCACCGTGTATTACGTCAACTAGGAAGGTTTCAGGTTATTCCTACCGATCAAGACCTAAGGAAGTACGCCATTGAGTTGAGCCCGGGAGTTGTCTTCCCCGAAGAGAAGGTTAGAAGGCTGTGGCACGAATGTCGGTTCCTTGAGCCTAAAACCATGGTCCGGGAGCTATCTAAGGGAGAGGTGGACCCAAAGTACAACGTGTGGTTCGGGAAAAGATTTCAGATTCGTCGGAAACGTTCTAAAAGAGCCCATGTCCAACAATTCACGGAAGATTCACGGGAACAATGGGATTGGTTAGCAAAGGAGGAGGGGTACAGGACGAAGATTGGCAGGATAGAACAGCAGGTCCGGGACCTTCAGTTCGAGAAGAACATGCAAGCTGCCACCGACGAAGGAGACAAAAAGAAGTTGGCACAAGAAAATGACTTCTTGAGAGCTCAAATCCAGCAAATGAAAAGAGATGCTGACAGACAGTCGAGGAGTCGGGCCGACGAAAAATTGATAAGGGGTTTGAGAAGCCAAGTCACCGACATCCAAAGAGAATTGGACGAGTCAAAAGCCCAAATAGCGAGGATCCGTGCTAGCTGGAAAAAGGAGGCACATCAACATGCACTTCACCTAAAGCGGGTGGAAGAAGATTACACCGATATCATCACTAACCCGAGGGAAGCAAATGTTGTCCTTAGGGAGCGGGTTTTCAAGCAAGCCCAAGATGCCAGAGAGCAGACCTCGACCGCTGCCACAATTTGATAGCCCGACTGCAAGGACAAGTGGATAGGCTCCTAGATCAAGTCACCAACAATGCTCGAAGATTGGGGGCGAAAAACCAGCAAATAGAGCGGCTACTCGGAGAAAGGGACATGATCAAGGATAGAATTGGAGAAATCGGGCACTATGTCACCATGAAGTGCCTAGCTTGTGAACGAACGCCCCGCGCCGACCTTTTCGCTTCAATTATGGGTTATGTTCATCGGATCATGGAAGAGTTGAGGGAACTGCACAAGGACCTCACACCAAGGCCCGCGGCAAGGCCGAATGATGCCTCGCGGGCCCCCAGGGAATTTAGGGCATTAGATTTTTGATTGAAAATGTATTTTGAAATGTTGAGTCAAGCTAGTTGACATTTTCTTTACTTTCCCAAGGCAAGCATTTCCTTTTGTTTTGCTGATTGTTGTAAGACGTGTTTTGTAACTACACGGTTTCATTTGATATAAAAGTTACTGAATTTTGCCACACTCTTGTTACCAGAACTACGCTCGGTCTGATTCACGCGGGGTCGTGATACGTAGGCAATCCACACAAGATTCGACCACCACTAAAAAGAAAGAAAAAGAATCCAAAGGTCAAACAACAATAAGGCTTGCAAAGATAGTCGAAAAAGAAAAAAAAAAAGGAAAAAGAAAAAGAAAAAGAAAAAGAAAAAGGGCGGAATGACGCATGTTAAAGAGTACACGTAGAAAGGGTTATTTGGTTAGGTGCATTGCATCCAACGTGCTATAACATATCTGTCAAACTCGGTGAACTAACAAGTTTGTTGCGTATTCCGGAAAGTTTAGCAGTTGGTTTGACAGAATATACTGGCCAGCCATCACTACCGCACTAGATCCAAAGGACCAGTTACAGTAAGCATGTCTAGTTCTGGCAAGAGTCTCGAGGAAGAAAAATCCGAGCTACAAATCATGAAAGAAGAGGTAGACCGGTTAAAACAACGGATAACAGAGATGCACCTGGCCTGGGCCAGGGAACAGTCTTCACCAAACCGCCCTACTCTCGCCTCAGCTCCGGAACATCCGCCCGTCGATCCTTCAACAAGCGCCCCGAGCTATCCATACTTTCAGGGGGAAAATCCATATGCCACCCACATTCCACCAGCCAAACCAAATCCTCCTCCAGTCACCCCCGTTTTTGTAGCACCTCCACCTGCTCCTCTGCAAAGGCCGGCCGGCGAACCATATGTTCAGATCCATGACAACTCTTACTATCCTCCAGAGCCTACTTTCAGGGCTCCCGAACCACAATCACATACACCTCATTGGGATAATCCGGCAGAACCGGAAAAACACTTCCAAAGTTCGGAACACGAGGAAGTTGCCAGAAAAGTTAAAAGCCTGGAGCAGTCCTTCAGGAACATGCACGGTTTAGGCAACCAGGTCAGCGTCGCCTATAAGGATCTGTGTCCATTTCCGGACGTCCAGTTGCCAGCAGGATTTAAAATGCCCAAATTCGACCTATACGAGGGGCATGGTGACCCGGTGGCCCACCTGCGGGGGTTTTGCAGTAAAATGAGAGGGGCCGGAGGACGGGACGAACTTCTGATAGCCTACTTCGGCCAGAGTCTGGGAGGATCGGCGTTGGAGTGGTACACTAGACAGGATCCCAGTAGATGGTTTACGTGGGATGATCTGGCTCAAGCTTTTATCGGCCAGTTCCAATACAATCTTGAAATAATCCCCGACCGCCTATCATTGCTAAAAATAGAGAAGAAGCCTGCTGAAAGCTTCAGGGAATTTGGTTTCCGATGGAGGGAACAGGCGGCCAGGGTAGATCCGCCGATGAGAGAAAGCGAGATGGTGGACTACTTCTTGCAGACATTAGAGCCCACCTACTTCGGACATCTGGTAACGTCCGTAGGCAAATCATTCACTGAGGTGATAAAAATGGGGGGTATGATCGAGGAAGGTTTGAAGGCCAACAAGATCATGAGTTACTCAGCACTGAAAGCCACCACTCAGGCTATCCAAAGTGGTGCTGGAGGAGTACTGGGGAAAAAGAGGAGAGAGGAAGTTGCGGCCGTCGAGTCCGGGGCATGGTTCAGAAATAGAGGCCCCGCACCCCAATATAGCCCACCCCAACCTCACCACCAAAATTACCCCCACAACCCATATAGCTACCCGCAACATTACTATCCCGCACCTGATCCTCATTTTACTGTCCACCATGCACAGTCATATTCTGCACCTCCCGCTCATGCACCGTGGCGTGCACCAAACCCCCAGAACGATCATCCACCCCCAAGAGCTTACAGAAACCCCTCGGGCGCGAGTTTCCGTCCGAACCAGGCATTCAGGGGCGACAGGGCGCCGAGGCCAAAGACTTTCACTCCCTTAGGAGAGTCTTACACTAGTCTGTTCCACCGGTTAAAGCAGGTAGGGTTGCTGAATCCGGTTGAAGCTAAGCTGCCAAACCCTCTTCCGAAGAACCTGGACCATTCGGTAAATTGTGCCTACTGCTCGGGATGTCCGGGACATGATACAGAAAAGTGTTGGAGGCTGAAGACGGCCATCCAGGAGCTCATTGACACTCGCAGGATTGAGGTCCAGACTCCAATAGAGCCCAACATCAACCAAAACCCGCTCCCAACTCATCATGAGGCCAATATGATTGAGTTGGTACGGGTGGAGGAAGGAAAGGAGAAAGCCTCTCAGACTGTAATGATGATTAAGTCTAGCGGGGCAGGAACGAGAAAAGGGCCAAGCTGTGATGAGTCGCCCAGTTGCAAGAAAGACATACCAGGAGAGTCGGAAGCAGGAAAGGAAAGCGTGAACGAAGTACCGGTGAAGCCGGCCAAGATAGTTGTACCAGGGGCAGCAATCAAGCCCATTTTTACAGTAGCAGGCGTTCGAATGGATCCTTTCATCATCCGGCCGGCAACACAGTTGCCAGTAACCGATAGCCGGGCTGTCCCATGGAATTATGCTCGGATTACAACGACCTACAGAGGAAAGGAGGTGAAAGAGGAAGTTTGTGAAGCCCAAGGGTTGACCCGCTCGGGGAGATGTTTTGCCCCTGCGGAATTAAGAAAGACCACTCCGGCAGTATTGAAAAAGCCGGTCACTGATGAAGAGGCAGAAGAATTCTTGAAAAGATGAAGCTGCATGACTACTCTGTTTTAGAGCAGTTGAAGAAGACTCCGGCGCAAATATCATTGCTATCCTTGCTGATACATTCTGAAGAACATCGGCAAGCATTGATGAAAGTCCTGAATGAGGCACATGTACCGGATAAAATCTCGGTGAGCCATTTGGAGAAGATCACCAATAGGATCTTCGAAGCAAATCGGATCACCTTCACCGATGACGAGTTGCCTGAGGAAGGCACTGAGCATAACAGGGCTTTATATCTTACGGTGAAGTGTGAAGAGGCGGTGGTTACCAAAGTCTTGGTCGATAATGGGTCCAGTGCTAACATTTGTCCTCTTTCTACACTGGGCAAATTGAAGGTAGACATCGGCAGGGTACGCAAGAACAGCGTATGTGTTCGAGGGTTCGACGGAGGAGGCAAAGCGTCGGTTGGCGACATAGTGCTAGTCTTGACAATCGGGCCAGTGGAGTTCACCATGGAATTCCAGGTGCTGGACATGGTGGTGTCATATAACCTCCTAATAGGGCGACCATGGATTCATGCCGCAAGAGCAGTTCCATCCAGCTTACACCAGCTCGTCAAGTTTGAATGGGACCAGCAGGAGATCGTCGTCCATGGAGAGAACGATCCACAATCGGGCACCATCATTCCCTTTGTTGAAACAGAAGAAGATGTTGGGCCGTGGGTATATCAAGTCTGCGATGTGGTGCCCGCCCACCGAGTTCCGGAAGGGGAATGTATTCCCGGCGACAGAACAATTATTGCGGATGTCATGGTGGCGCATGAAATGTTGCGACATGGTTTCGTACCCGGTAAAGGGCTAGGTGCATCTCTGCGAGGAATTATACAACCGGTATCAGTGGTCGAAAACTTGGGAACCTTCGGCTTGGGATTCCAGCCAACCTCAGAGGACATCCGGCGAGCAAAGAGGAGCAAGCAGAAAACATGGGTGCTCCCAAAGCCCGTTCCACGCCTTTCCCAATCTTTTGTCAGGTCCGGAGCAAGAGGACATCCAGCGCCAAAGATTCCCGGTCCTACGGTCAGGCCAGACGAAGAGTTCTTCAGGAAGTTCGAAAACCTATTCACAGATGTATGTATGCTCGAAGATGGTGAAGGATCTAGTCACGCCGAGATACAATTTGTGGGACCAAAGGCAAAACTGAATAACTGGAAGGCTACTCCTCTCCCTGTCCGGAAGGAGTCTTGGTAGTTTGTCTTGGATTGTTTTTCTTTCGAAATTTTGTATTGGGGGCTTGTCCCCGGAGTAAAATCCCTTTGTTTTTAGTTCATTTTTGATTTAAGTTTGCAGTTTGTTTTCCCTTTGTACAATTCCCATTAATGAAATTTGGTTCCTTCGTGTCTAATTTTGTTTATCTTTTTCCTTCTTTTTACTTTTCTGAACAACCTTCTTGCAACTGATCTTAATGATATGGCGTGCTTAAAGATTAATCAACCCAGTCTAGAAAGTCAATCGGGTTTGGAAATAATAACACATGAAATAAGAAGTGACGAGAGTGAGTCGGAGTACGGCGATGATGAAGCCGTAGAAGAAATCGGTGAAGAATTAAGTCACTTCGAGGAAAAGCCCAAACCGAATTTAAATGATACTGAGGCCGTTAATCTAGGGAATGCGGATGACGTCAAAGAAACCCGGATAAGTGTCCATATTGAACCCAATTTGAGAGAAGAACTGATCAAAACACTCAGGGAGTTTAAAGATATTTTCGCATGGTCGTACGACGACATGCCAGGACTCAGCACTGATCTAGTGGTTCATAGATTACCCACCGATCCGGCATATCCTCCCGTCAAGCAAAAGCTGCGAAAATTCAAGACGGAGATGAGTGTGAAGATCAAGGAGGAGGTAACCAAGCAGTTGCAGGCAAAAGTCATTCGTGTCACTCGATACCCGGAATGGTTGGCTAACGTAGTACCGGTGCCAAAGAAAGACGGAAAGATCAGAGTATGCGTGGACTATCGCAATCTCAACAAAGCAAGTCCTAAGGATAATTTCCCACTTCCCAATATCCATATCTTGATTGATAATTGCGCCGGACGCGAAATTGGATCCTTTGTGGACTGTTACGCGGGATATCATCAGATTTTGATGGATGAAGAGGACGCAGAAAAGACGGCTTTTATCACACCGTGGGGGACTTATTGCTACCGAGTGATGCCGTTTGGTTTGAAGAATGCGGGAGCAACATATATGAGGGCGATGACTACGGTATTCCATGACATGATACACAAGGAAATTGAAGTGTACGTGGATGATGTGATCGTGAAATCCAGACGTCAAGAGGACCATGTCGCTGACCTCAGGAAGTTCTTTCAAAGACTTCGAAGGTACGACATCAAGCTCAATCCAGCCAAATGTGCATTCGGAGTTCCATCAGGAAAGCTGCTAGGATTCATCGTCGGCCGACGGGGCATTGAGTTGGACCCCTCCAAAATTAAGTCCATTCAGGAGTTACCCCCGCCGAAGAATAAAACAGAGGTAATGAGTCTGTTGGGAAGGTTGAATTACATCAGTAGGTTTATTGCCCAGCTTACGGCAACCTGTGAACCCATATTCCGCCTATTGAAGAAAGACGCTGCGATAGAATGGACGGCGGAATGTCAGGAAGCGTTTGACCGGATCAAAGGGTATCTGTCAAATCCACCCGTACTAGTTCCGCCTGAGCCAGGTAGACCCCTGATTCTTTATCTGACAGTCTTGGAGAATTCGTTTGGCTGCGTACTGGGGCAGCATGATCTTACCGGCAGGAAGGAACGGGCCATTTACTACCTCAGTAAGAAGTTCACGGTCCACGAGGTCAAGTACACTCATCTAGAAAAGACATGTTGCGCCCTGACTTGGGTAGCCCAAAAGCTGAAACACTACTTGTCTTCTTACACCACTTACCTCATTTCGCGTCTGGATCCGTTGAAGTATATTTTCCAGAAACCTATGCCCACAGGGAGGTTAGCAAAATGGCAAATATTACTTACGGAGTTCGACATCATATACGTGACAAGGACGGCTATGAAAGCTCAAGCCCTGGCCGATCACTTAGCTGAAAATCCTGTTGATGACGAATACGAACCTTTGAGGACGTATTTTCCGGATGAGGAGGTGTTGCAAATTGAGGGGTTAGAACTAACCAAGGATCCGGGGTGGAAGCTCTTCTTCGACGGAGCGGCGAACGCAAAGGGAGTCGGAGTAGGGGCTGTGCTCATATCTGAAACAGGACATCATTATCCTGTTATTGCTCAACTGCGTTTTCACTGTACCAATAATATGGCCGAGTACGAGGCATGTATCTTGGGGCTGCGATTAGCGGTGGACATGGATGTACAGGACGTCTTGGTCTTGGGGGACTCGGACCTTCGGTGCATCAGATTCAGGGAGAATGGGAAACCAGAGATTTAAAGCTTATCCCGTATCGTCAGTGTTTGCATGATCTGACTAAGCGTTTCCGGTCGGTAGAATTCAGACATATCCCAAGGATGCATAATGAGGTTGCCGACGCTCTAGCTACTTTAGCGTCGATGCTACATCACCGGACAAGGTTCGTGTCGATCCGTTACATATCCATGTCCGGAATCAACATGCTTATTGTAATGTGATAGAGGAAGAGGTGGATGGTGAGCCATGGTTTCATGATGTCAAGGAATACCTCGGGTTAGGAGTATACCCAGAGCAAGCAACTGGAGATCAAAAGCGAGCTATTCGGCGGTTGGCGAACGGATTTTTCCTTAGTGGAGGGGTGCTGTACAAAAGAACTCCAGATTTGGGATTGTTGAGATGTATAGATGCAAGTCAAGCCACAACAGTGATGACGGATATACACTCGGGAGTTTGCGGACCGCACATGAGCGGATACGTATTGGCAAAGAAGATTCTTCGAGCAGGATATTATTGGCTCACTATGGAGCGGGATTGTATAAATTTCGTGCGAAGATGCCATCAGTGTCAGATACACGGAGATTTGATTCATTCTCCGCCGACTGAATTGCATACAATGTCAGCACCATGGCCGTTTGTCGCATGGGGTATGGATGTTATTGGACCTATTGAGCTTGCGGCTTCCAATGGTCACAGGTTCATTCTGGTAACGATTGATTATTTTACCAAGTGGGTGGAGGCCAAAACGTTCAAATCAGTGACCAAGAAGGCGGTGGTGGACTTCGTACACTCCCACATCATTTGTAGGTTTGGAATTCCAAAGATGATCATTACGGATAACGGTGAAAATCTTAACAGTGGATTGATGAAAGAGGTATGTCAATAGTTCAAGATTACACACCGAAATTCCACACCGTATCGCCCAAAAGCAAATGGTGCGGTCGAGGCAGCAAACAAGAACATAAAGAAGATATTGAGGAAGATGGTAGAAGGGTCTAGGCAATGGCATGAAAAGCTACCATTCGCGCTGTTGGGTTATCGCACTACCGTCCGAACTTCGGTAGGTGCAACTCCTTACTTGTTGGTATACGGGACTGAAGCAGTAATACCCGCAGAAGTTGAGATTCCATCCCTCCGAATCGTCGCCGAAGCTGAGATTGATGACGACGAGTGGGTCAAAACCCGATTAGAGCAATTGAGCTTGATCGATGAAAAAAGATTGACAGCAGTATGTCACGGCCAATTGTATCAAAAGAGAATGGCGAGAGCATATAACAAGAAGGTACGTCCCAGGAGATTTGAAGTGGGACAGCATGTGCTGAAGAGAGTTCTACCCCATCAGGCCGAGGCGAAAGGCAAGTTCGCTCCAAATTGGCAGGGACCTTTTGTGGTGACTAGAGTATTATCCGACGGCGCTCTATGTTTGACTGATGTCGAGGGAAGATGCACCGATATGGCTATCAATTCTGATGCAGTTAAGAGATATTATGTGTGATTCTTTAATGCATTTGTCAACGTTTGGTTTCGTTTGTGTGTATTTGGCATTTTTCGGAGAATGAAATGACAGAGGCAATTTTTCTACTACCCAAACACTTTAACCTTTGTTTCCCCATTTGAGCCTTAATTATTCTTTCATATACCCTCTTTCGGAATCATCGAGGAAGATGTGTAACAGAATAGAAAAGAAACAAAGAAGTAATACAAGAAAAAGTGAACTACGTTCGACCTGATTCCTCAAGAAGGATACGTAGGCGCCACACGGCTCGGTCATAATAAATAAAAATCAAAAAATCCCCCAAGCAACAAAACTGGGGCAGAAGTCATTGTTTTCGTTGGAAAGATAGTGTGGATTCCGAAAGTTGTAATAAGCTTACCGTCGAGGCTAAACCTCTTTCTTCAGCCTCACGCGCAGAAACCATATTAAGAACCAGAAAGACCTCTCGATCAGTATTTGAAAAGTGCCAAGTCATGTGAATGAAGGCCAAGAGTGACATCCCGACCCTCGATTGAATCCAGGATGCACAAGCCGAAAGGGGATAACGCTCTAGAGGGAATCTCAGGGGTGATACCCCGCCGCAGGGAAAGAAAGCATAAATGAGAGAGTCTTAACGGTGAAAACCCTCGCGGGCACCTTAAGGCGAAGGAAGTTGAGAGAAGTAAATGAGAGAGTCTTATTAGTGAAAACCCTTTGAAGGGCACTGTGAGGTGGCAGGATGAGATGGTTACAAGATGTCTGCATGAGACAAGGTTGGGACATCCGTTTACCTCTAGCAGGACGCGGTATCGGAAAGTGATTGACATGAATAGACTGGGTAGTTTAATCTCAAAGGCGCGGCATAACATTGGATCAGGCACACATTCAGATAAGTTTTCCTATTTTTGAGTTCAGAAAAGTTTTTCTCTTCTTTTTGTCATTTGCGGTCAGTATTCTTTTCCTTTCTTTCATTTTTCGAAAATTGATTTTTCAAAGCTTACTACCAAGTCTCCCAAAGCAGTATATTGAAAGTGGATAGGCACGGAACAAGGCAATAAGACAAAAGTCGTTACGATAGTGAGATTGGGATGACAGGCTGAGTGGAAGGTTCGCAAGAATTATGGAGTATGATGGACACATGTGGCATGTCCGAAAGATGATTTCACGCAGCAGATCACCGGCTAAAAAGAGTCGGACCAAACCAAAGAGTGGAATAAAAGGAAAAGATGAGAGGTCGTTCGTAGAAAAAGCATCTTCCCAAGCAAGCGTCAACGTCGTCCTCAAAGTTCGAGAGAGGCCAAGCGGCTGAAAGAGAATGGCCTCAACAAGAGTGGCACGACCACTCGCGGCGTTTTGAAACTAACAATTTTTCTTTGATTTAAAGCAGGAAAAGAGGGTCCGACGGCAGAAAAGCATACCGTCCAGAAGTTTATCACACTGGGGCAGAAAATTTTCTCTTATCGCGAAAATTTTCTGGAAAGCAAGACTCAGAGGTTAAGTGTAGAAAGCAACACAAGATGGGGTGATCTTTGAGCCCGGTATCATCCCCAGCAGTTACTGGAAAAAGAAAAAATGGCTTCGAGATTCCCCCAGCAGTATTACATCCTATAATTTGATCAAGGAAACAAAAGCGTGAGTCCCGGAAGAGGTAGGGGAAGAAGGAAGAGAATGAGGGGTGAAGGAAACAAAGAATACTTCCTCGGCAGCATCACCCCCAGCAGGCGAGTAAACAGTTCCAAAAATATCCCCAGCAGCCAGAAGAAAAGTAATACGACCGGGGAAAGCAATTCCAAGACAGGATAATTCAGAAGAGAAGGTGTTCCGAGAGGTAACGCAGGAAGAAGAAAATGGTACAAGAGGCGAAGGAAGGTAATCAAGATAGGATGAAATCGTTGAAGTAGTAGTTGAAGTCAAGGAGCCCGCCCGGAGAATGGAGTGGCGATTTTATTTTGAAGTAGTAGTTGAAGTCAGGGAGCCCGCCCGGAGAATGGAGTGGCGATTTAGTTTTGAAGTTGTAGTTGAAGTCGGGGAGCCCGCCCGGAGAATGGAGTGGCGATTTAATTTTGAAGTTGTAATTGAAGTCGGGGAGCCCGCCCGGAGAATGGAGTGGCGATTTAATTTTGAAGTTGTAGTTGAAGTCGGGGAGCCCGCCCGGAGAATGGAGTGGCGATTTAATTTTGAAGTTGTAATTGAAGTCGGGGAGCCCGCCCGGAGAATGGAGTGGCGATTTAATTTTGAAGTTGTAGTTGAAGTCGGGGAGCCCGCCCGGAGAATGGAGTGGCGATTTAATTTTGAAATAGTAATTGAAGTCAGGGAGCCCGCCCGGAGAATGGAGTGGCGATTTAATTTTGAAGTTGTAGTTGAAGTCGGGAGCCCGCCCGGAGAATGGAGTGGCGATTTAATTTTGAGGTTGTAGTTGAAGTCAGGGAGCCCGCCTGCAGAATGGAGTGGCGATTTAATTTTGAAGTTGTAGTTGAAGTCGGGGAGCCCGCCCGGAGAATGGAGTGGCGATTTAATTTTGAAATAGTAATTGAAGTCAGGGAGCCCGCCGGAGAATGGAGTGGCGATTTAATTTTGAAGTAGTAATTGAAGTCGGGGAGCCCGCCCGGAGAATGGAGTGGCGATTTAATTTTGAAGTTGTAATTGAAGTCGGGGAGCCCGCCCGGAGAATGGAGTGGCGATTTAATTTTGAAGTTGTAGTTGAAGTCGGGGAGCCCGCCCGGAGAATGGAGTGGCGATTTAATTTTGAAGTTGTAGTTGAAGTCGGGGAGCCCGCCTGGAGAATGGAGTGGCGATTTAATTTTGAAATAGTAATTGAAGTCGGGGAGCCCGCCTGGAGAATGGAGTGGCGATTTAATTTTGAAGTAGTAATTGAAGTCGGGAAGCCCGCCTCTGGAGAATGGAGTGGCGATTTAATTTTGAAGTTGTAATTGAAGTCGGGGAGCCCGCCCGGAGAATGGAGTGGCGATTTAATTTTGAAGTTGTAGTTGAAGTCGGGGAGCCCGCCCGGAGAATGGAGTGGCGATTTAATTTTGAAATAGTAATTGAAGTCGGGAGCCCGCCCGGAGAATGGAGTGGCGATTTAATTTTGAAGTTGTAGTTGAAGTCGGGGAGCCCGCCCGGAGAATGGAGTGGCGATTTAATTTTGAGGTTGTAGTTGAAGTCAGGGAGCCCGCCCGGAGAATGGAGTGGCGATTTAATTTTGAAGTTGTAGTTGAAGTCGGGGAGCCCGCCCGGAGAATGGAGTGGCGATTTAATTTTGAAATAGTAATTGAAGTCAGGGAGCCCGCCCGGAGAATGGAGTGGCGATTTAATTTTGAAGTTGTAATTGAAGTCGGGGAGCCCGCCTGGAGAATGGAGTGGCGATTTAATTTTGAAGTTGTAGTTGAAGTCAGGGAGCCCGCCTGGAGAATGGAGTGGCGATTTAATTTTGAAGTTGTAGTTGAAGTCGGGGAGCCCGCCTGGAGAATGGAGTGGCGATTTAATTTTGAAATAGTAATTGAAGTCGGGGAGCCCGCCTGGAGAATGGAGTGGCGATTTAATTTTGAAGTAGTAATTGAAGTCGGGGAGCCCGCCCGGAGAATGGAGTGGCGATTTAATTTTGAAGTAGTAATTGAAGTCGGGGAGCCCGCCCGGAGAATGGAGTGGCGATTTAATTTTGAAGTAGTAATTGAAGTCGGGGAGCCCGCCCTGGAGAATGGAGTGGCGATTTAATTTTGAAGTTGTAGTTGAAGTCGGGGAGCCCGCCCGGAGAATGGAGTGGCGATTTAATTTTGAAGTTGTAGTTGAAGTCGGGGAGCCCGCCTCTGGAGAATGGAGTGGCGATTTAATTTTGAAGTTGTAGTTGAAGTCGGGGAGCCCGCCCGGAGAATGGAGTGGCGATTTAATTTTGAAGTAGTAATTGAAGTCGGGGAGCCCGCCCTGGAGAATGGAGTGGCGATTTAATCTTGAAGTAGTAATTGAAGCCAGGGAGCCCGCCCGGAGAATGGAGTGGCGATTTAATTTTGAAGTAGTAATTGAAGTCGGGGAGCCCGCCTGGAGAATGGAGTGGCGATTTTATTTTGAAGTTATAGTTGAAGTCGGGGAGCCCGCCTCTGAAGAATGGAGTGGCGATTTATTTCGAAGTAGTAGTTGAAGTCAGGGAGCCCGCCCGGAGAATGGAGTGGCAAGCTGTTTTGAGTTGGTAGAGGAAAGCGGTAGAATGTAACGGAAATCCCCGGCATGAATCCAAGTTAGTAAGCAAAGAGAGGCAACAAGGACCAGAACAGATAGACTCAGATTGCGAAGGAGAATAGTTCAAAGATCGTAAAGAAGGAAGCAATGGTCGGAGTTCGGCAATCACGATAGGCCGAAATAACAACTGGCAGAAGAGAAGAAGCGTCAGAAGAAACACCAAGTCAGACAGGATGGCAAGGAGCGCGACAAGATCAAGTTAAAAAGATAGACAAGAACTTGTAGTACTGTAACTTAGTCTAGCTTCTTGTTTTTGTTGCTTAGCGCGGTGTAACAAGGAAATCAGCTAAGCAGTGGTAACAGCAGTAACAGCGGCAACAGCAGTAACAGCGAGATCGCAACGGGCATGGTAGTCCCAGCTACCAGAACTTCCCGAACTACATTGACCTGATTCCCTTTTAGCCAGGGATATGTAGGAGACCTTTGAAGCAAGGTTCGGTCAAAGCTTTTCCAAAGTGCTTCATACGGAGTGTTCGAATAGGCAAAAATCGCTTATATCCGCTCATTTATCTTTGCACGAAAACTCTGCGTGTTTACGCGCAAAGAGGGGCAGCTGTGAGCACGTGATTTTTGCCTTACTTGAGAAGTACTCCCAGAAAATTCAAAAAAAATAAAAATAGTTTCGTGTTGGGCATGATTTTGGTAATTTTGTGTTATTTTATCTTTTTGTGTGCACGTTTATTTATTTAAATTAAAAATACAAAAAAATATATGCTAAGTTTTGCATTTTTAGTGTTTGATATCGAAGTCATGTGATTTACATTTTTGGCAATATGTAATTGTGTACGTTAATTGTAGTAAAAAATAGCGGTGTTATAGGTTAGTATATATACATATGTGTGTATATATATATATATATATGTATATATATACATATATATATATATATATACACATACACATATAATACATCATGAAGATCCGATCTGGGCCAAATTCAGTCTAAAAGCCAGGCCCAAACGGATTTCTTCTAATCCAGCCCAAATACCCGTCCAGCTTCAGCCTGTGTAACACTTGATCTGGACCGTTGGATTTTATTATCCAACGGCCCAGATTAATCCTTTAATTTCAACATACACTCAGACTATATCTTAACCAAACGACGTCGTTTGGTTTAAGTGAGGGGATCCTGATCGTTGATCGTAAATGATCCAACGATCAGGATTCAATCTCGTATCTCGTATATAAGGCTCATTCCTTACCCCGCCCCCCCAAGCCAGACCCCCCCTCTCCCTTCATCTCCCTCAGGAGCTCTCAAACACCCAGCGTAACGCCGCCTTGCCTCCGCCTGCCGGAAATCGCCTCACGGCGGTTCCGGTAGGCCAATCAAACCAAACCAATGCCAAAACCTTCCCCTCACCTCCCCCATCACGAACCCAGCCTCCACTAACCTCGAATCATGCCGGAGCTCCTCGAATCTTCATTTGAAGATTCGAGTCAAACTCGAACCAATGCCAAATCACCCCAAATTCACACCACGGTCTCCTCACACCTCCCCCACACTCCCATTGACATTGGTTTGCTTCGAATCTAACCAAAAATGCAAAAGCCCCAAATCCGAGCCCAAGAACCCTAGAATTCCAAGATTAGGGAATTGGTCCGAGTTTAAGAATTTGGAGTCAATAGGCTCTAATTGGAGTGTTTTTCGTTCGAAAAACACTTCAATTAAAGCGTGTTCACTTCAAAAATGCAACCTCAAGTCCGTGGAAGCCTGAGTTCGTTCGAGTTCGGATTGCCTTCATTAGGTATTTCAATCTTCTTCTGTTTTTAGTGGTTTGTGTGTTCTTTGTCAGTTTCAATTGGTTTAATTCTCTTCTTGGCCGTCCTTAGTTGCCATTTCTTCTCCAAGACCTTTTGTTTTGGTCAATTGTTTTCTGTATCGCTTAGTTGAATGTGTTAGTTATAGGATACGAACTCGCGTCGATTAGCGTCGTCGAATAGTTAACTTCGCATATGTCCGGCATTGGCCGAGATTCTTTGAAGTCACTGTTTTAACAGTTTAAATTGGTTGTCATTGCTATGTGTTGTAATTGATTAGAGGTCGTCTTCTAATTGCATAGTTGAGTTATTTGAATTACCACACAGTAATTAGCATTCCTGGATTTGAATGGGACTGTTTGATTGGTTTAAAACTGAAGTTATGATTCAAATTAAGCTAATTAGGGAATCAGGGTTCAACACTTAGAGCATTTGGTGCCCTGCACATGAGGCTAGTCAGTGGAATCCACTGTCACAGCAGAGCAGCCCACCAGTGCACTGCAATTACCAATTTTTAATTATGAACACCCCATACTTAGACATAGTTTAGTGGGTTGGACAGAAGGGGGATGGGCGAGGGACTGTTCTGCAGAATCTGGATGTCTTAGGTTTGTTTTTGGTTATAAATAGATAGGCATCAAAACTAAAAGAGAGATTCATGCATACATACAGACACTTGAGAGGATACCTGGAGAGCAAAATCACAGTGATAACTAGAGAGAAAAACAGATACAAAGATACAAAAGAAGCTACTGTTTCATTGGCTTCTGGACTGTTTCGTGGTTTTGATCCAGTGTCTGAGATTTGGTCGCTGGTTTGTTGTTGTTCTTGTTGTTGGTAGTGCTGGGCCTTTGTGTTAGTTGTGTTGAGTGTACGCTGCTGCTGGTCGACTGATTATTGCTGCTGTTTCTAGTGGTTGCTATTGGTTCGTTTGTTTGCTGTCACTACTAGTTGTTGTTGCTGTGCCATTGTTGTAGTTGGTTCAGTTTGAGGGTTGTGGTAGTTCCAGTGATTTGTGGCTGCTGTTAGTCTTTGTGTTGTTGCTGTGTGTTGTTGTTGTTGTTGTCTTCATTGCTGCTGGTTCACTTGGTTGCTGCCACTGCTTAGTGTCTGCTATTTGGTTTAGTTGAGGGTTGCCATTAGTGGTTGGTGCTGTGGTGTTGTTGCCTGGGATTTTGTTGCTGTTTGTGGTCTGTGGTGTTGCTGGTCCAGTTTGTGGCCACTGGTTATTGTTGTTGTCTGGTTGTTCATTGCTGTTTGGTTCCATTGTTGGTGGCTTGGTTGGTCTATAGTATTGCTGCCTGGGTTGGTTGTTGCTGTTGTTTCATTATTTTTGTTGGCTGTTGGTCTATTTGATTGCTGGTCTATTGGTTACTGGTTTACTGTTGCTGTTACTGTTCCTGTTACTGTTGCCGCATTGCCATTGCTCACTCTTCCTTGTTCTTCCGCATTCCAGGTACACACCTCTGTTATTGTAGTTCCTTGGTTCGAAAAGAATGAAGTTTGAAGCTTGTGCATAAAGTCTATTGAAACATGAGTCGTTTAAAGTTCTTATGTTTAATTACATTCTGTTATTCTTCAATTAAGCTTGTATTGCTAGTCTTGGTTATGGAAAAGTGTAGCTAGGCCATCGTTAGATAAGCACGTAAACCTGAATTAGTCTGTTGTATCTCTATTCAATCTTCTCTGCTCGTGTGTGTAATCTCCAAATCTGTTAACGTTAGACCTTATGCTAAAAGCAAGATTAGCTAGGGAGTTGTTACTCAACGGAATGACGTAATTAGATTAAAAGAGTCGGGGGTGCATTTCATGTGACCCGACCCCAATTTCGGGCAAGAGTAAATAAAGCATGTCATGAACCACGGGCGCATTTCATGCGATGTGGTTCGTAGCAAGTTTTAAGTAATTTGGAATCAACTCTTAAGTAAGATACAGTGAGATGTAGTTCGCTTTAGATTTGAATCAAAGGTACGCCTCGCCCAATAGTTACACTAATCACATAGCCGTCATAAATGTACATATAAATACGTAGGTTTCGAGATGCGTCGTTTCTTAATGAATATCACGCCTTTCTCAACAGTGTAAATAAGTAGTCGATCCGGGCGCATATTTTAGTTCTATCTTCTTAAATACGGGTGTGCATTTCATGCGACCCGAATCCAAACCCCGAAATGTTGAATAAAGATATGTCGAGGATCCGGGTGCATTTCATGTGACGTGATTCGAAAGCATATTTTCAAGCAACTTTCTCTTTCGTAAATCATAACCAATAATAAAGCGGTAAAAAGATATTAACTTGCACTAAGTACATAATTGTAAAAAGCAGATAGATAAGCCAAACACGACAGTTGAGCAACCGTGCTAGAACCACGGAATTCGGGAATGCCTAACACCTTCTCCCGGGTTAATAGAATTCCTTATCCGGATTTCTGGTTCGCGGACTGTTAAATAGAGTCATTCTTCTCCTCGATTCGGGATTTAACCGGTGACTTGGGACACCATCAATCTCCCAAGTGGCGACTCTGAAATAATTAAAATAAATCCCATCTCGATTGTCCTTTAATTGGAAAAACTCTTTGCATCCTTGCGGGTGCGTAAAAAAGAGGTGTGACAGCTCTGGCGACTCTGCTGGGGATTTCTTTAGAATTCGGTTCGGGGTCTCCATCTAGAGGGCATTTTCAGCAGGGCAGAGGTCGCTCATCCAGACCTTCTCATTCAGGCCGCCCTGAGCAGAGCGGAGCTTCTTCCGGTCGTGGTCGACAGGGATTCCAACAGAGCCAGTCTTCACTTAGTGCCCTCCCAGCCCAGAGTGCAGCACCAACTACTTCTTCAGCCCAAGGTTCATCTGCGGCGAGAGGTTCCATTCAGTCCCCTTCTCCGGCACTAGGTAGCTGTTTTGAGTGTGGCGAGTTTGGCCACATGAGGAGGTAGTGCCCTCAACTTCGTAAGGATAGGGCTCAGTAGAGGGATCAGCCCTCCTCTTCAGCACCATCTCAGGCTAGTAGAGGTGGAGGTCAGTCTTTTCATAGTCGCCCCAGAGGCGATGAGCGATCTAGTGGAGGCCAGGCACGATTCTATGCACTTCCTGACAGGCGTGATGCAGTTGCCTCTAATGCAGTGATTACAGGTATCATTTTTGTCTGTCACAGAGATGCCTTTGTTCTATTTGATCCAGGGTCCACATATTCGTACGTGTCTTCTTATTCTGCACATTATTTGGGTGTGACCCGTGGTAATCTTGATTTGCCTGTTCATGTATCCACCCTTGTGGGTGATACGATTGTTGTGGATCATGTCTATAGATCATGTGTTATTTCTATTGGGGGTCTGGAGACCCAGGTGGATCTGATATTATTAGGGATGGTGGACTTTGATGTGATATTGGGTATGGACTGGTTGTCTCCGTACCATGCTATATTGGACGGTCATGCTAAGACAGTTACGTTGGCTATTCCTGGTATTCCTCAGATTGAGTGGCGGGGTTCGACTGATTTCATCCCTAGCCATGTTATTTCATTTTTAAAGGCTAAGATAATGGTTGAAAATGGGTGTTTGTCGTATTTAGCATTTGTGATGGATGTGGGAGCTGAGTCTCCAAGCATTGATTCTTTACCTGGTGAGGGACTTTCCAGATGTATTCCCCTCAGACCTGCCGGGTATGCCGCCGGACAGGGATATTGATTTTGGCATTGACTTGGTGCCGGGCACTCAGCCCATTTCTATTCATCCTTATCGGATGGCACCAGCTGAGCTGAAGGAATTGAAAGAACAGCTTCAAGAACTTTTGGATAAGGGATTCATTCACCCTAGTGTGTCCCCGTGGGGTGCACCGCTGTTATTTGTTAAGAAGAAAGATGGTTCCATGTGGATGTGTATTGATTATAGGCAATTGAACAAGGTAACAGTGAAGAACAAGTACCCTCTACCGTGCATTAGTGATTTATTTGATCAGTTACAGGGTGCGAGAGTGTTTTCTATGATTAATCTCTGTTCAGGCTATCATCAGCTGTCAGGGACTCTGATATTATGAAGACTGCATTCAAGACTAGATATGGCCACTATGAGTTCCTTGTGATGTCTTTTGGGCTGACCAACTCCCCAGCAGCGCTCATGCATCTGATGAACAGCATGTTCGAGCCGTATTTGGATTCATTTGTGATCGTGTTCATTGATGACATTCTAGTCTACTCCCGTAGTTAGGAGGAGTATGCTCAGCATTTGAGTATTGTGTTGCAGATATTGAGGGAGGAGAGGTTATATGCTAAATTCTCCAAGTGCGAGTTTTGGCTCGAGTCAGTAGCATTTCTGGGTCATGTGTTGTCTCGTGATGGTATTTAGGTTGATTCAAAGAAGATAGAGGCGGTGCAGAGTTGGCCTAGACTGTCCTCAGCTACAGAGATCAGGAGCTTTCTTGGCTTGGCGGGATATTATCGCTGGTTTATTCGGGGATTTTCATCCATTGCTTCTTCTTCGACTAAGTTGACTCAGAAGGGTGCACCATTCGTGTGGTCGAATGAGTGCGAGGAGAGCTTTCAGAAGCTCAAGACAGCTTTGACCACAGCTCCAGTATTAGTGTTTCCATCAGCTTCAGGTTTATATACTGTATATTGTGATGCCTCGAGAGTGGGGATAGGTTGTGTATTGATGCAGGAGGGTAGAGTGATTGCTTATGATTCTCGACAGTTGAAGCCACATGAGAAAAACTACCTTGTTCATGATTTGGAGCTAGCTGCTGTAGTTCATGCCTTGAAGATTTTGAGGCACTATTTGTACGGCGTGTCCTGTGAGGTGTATACCGATTATCGTAGTCTCCAGCATTTGTTCAAATAGAAGGATCTTAATTTGAGACAGCGAAAATGGCTTGAGTTGCTCAAGGATTATGATATTACTATTCTATATCAATCGGGGAAGGCGAATGTGGTGGCCGATGCTTTGAGTCGGAAGCCGGTCAGTATGGGCAGCTTGGCATATATTCCAGCTGAGGAGAGATCATTTGCTTATGATGTTCAGGCGCTAGCCAATCGGCTAGTGAGGTTAGACATTTCAGAGCCCAGCGGGGTGTTGGCTTGTGTTGTATCTCGGTCTTCTCTATATGATCGTATTCGTGAGCGCCAAGTATGATGTCCCACACTTGGTTGTCCTTAAGGACAGAGTTCAGCATGATGATGCTAGAGATGTCACTATTGATAGTGATGGCGTATTGAGGATGCAGGGCCGGATATGTGTGCCCAATGTTGATGGCCTTCGTGAGTTGATTGTGGAGGAGGCCCATAGCTCATGGTATTCTATCCATCCAGGAGCCGTGAAGATATACCAAGACTTGAAACAACATTATTGGTGGAGAAAGATGAAGATAGACATAGTTAGACATGTAGCACGGTGCCTCAACTGTTAGCAGGTTAAGTACCAGCATCAGAGGCCCGGTGGTGTATTTCAGTGCATTGATATTCCCGAGTGGAAGTGGGAAAGGATCACTATGGACTTTGTTACTAGACTCCCTCGGACAGCGAGGAAATTTGATTTTGTTTGGGTAATTGTGGATAGGCTGACCAAGTCAGCTCACTTCATTCTTGTGTGTACTACGTACTCCTCGGAGCGGTTAGCTGAGATATTCATTCAGGAGATCGTTTGATTGCATGGAGTTCCAATTTCTATCATATCAGACAGAGGTACTCAGTTTACTTCACAGTTCTGGAGGACATTTCAGCGGGAATTGGGCTCCCAAGTTGAGTTGAGTACTGCATTCCATCCTAAGACGGACGGACAGTCCGAGCGTACTATTCAGATATTGGAGGATATGTTAAGAGCTTGTGTTATTGACTTCGGTGGTTCATGGGCTGATTATTTGCCTCTCGCAGAGTTTGCCTATAACAACAGCTACAAGTCCAGTATTCAGATGGTGCCATATGAGGCTTTATATGGGAGACGATGAAGATCTCCAGTTTGTTGGCTTGAGCCCGGTGAGGCAATGTTATTGGGGACAGAGTTAGTCCAGGATGCTTTGGACAGGGTGAAGATTATTCAGGAGAGACTTCTCACAACTCAGTTGCGCTAGAAGAGTTATGCGGACCGGAAGGTTCGGGATGTGTCTTATTCTGTGGGTGATAAAGTCTTACTGAAGGTTTCGCCGATGAAAGGCGTCATGAGATTTGGGAAGAAAGTAAAGCTCGGTCCGAGATTTATTGGCCCTTTTGAGATCCTCAAGAGGATTGGAGAGGTGGTGTATATGCTTGCTTTTCCACTCAGTCTATCGGGAGTTCATCTAGTGTTTCACGTATCTATGCTCCGGAAATATGTTGGCGACCCATCGCATGTGTTGGACTTTAGCACTATTCAGCTTGATGATGACTTGACCTATGATGTGGAGCCTATAGCTATATTGGGTCGTCAGGTGAGAAGATTGAGGTCTAAGGACATTGCATCAGTTAAGGTTCAATTGAGAGGTCGACCAGTGGAGGAGTCCACTTGGGAGATCGAGCGGGAGATGCGGAGCAAATATCCTCACTTATTTGAGTCATCAGGTATGTTTCTTGACCCGCTCGAGGATAAGCGTTTGCTTAAGTGGGGGAGAATGTGATAACCCAGCCTGTCGTCACGAGAATTACCACCTCGTTACTTTGTATTTATATTTTTCATGCTTTTGTATCCGTGTTAGAGTCTATCGGGTGAGTTAGGAGTGATTCTGGTCGAAAATGAGGCAAATAGCCTTTTAGAAGGAAGCTTGAATATGGAAAGTCAACCTGGAGTTTACTATTTACTTAGAGTGCTCGGAATCGGATTCTGATGATTTGGTTAGTTCCGGGAGGTAATTTGTGACTTAGGGGAGCAATCGGAATTGAATTTGGAGGCCCGGCGTAGAAATAGACTTGAATTGGCTAAGGTTGAATTTTGGCGAAATTCGAACGGTAGGTGAGATTTTGATCCGGGGGTCGGAATGGAATTCCGACAATTTCTGTAGCTTCGTTATGTAATTTTGGATATGTTTGCAAATTTTCAGGTCATTCGGAGTTTGGTCGGGTTTTTGATTGAATGTTAGTTTCGCAAGTTTGAGTTGAATCTTAGGCTTGAATCAGCTATAATTCGATGATTTCTGTGTTTAAGGGCGTGTTTTTATGATTGGAACAAGTTCGTATCGTGATTTGGAGTATGTTGGTGGTTTTCGTTGGGGTCCTAGGGGCCTCTGGGTGAATTTGGACCTTCATCCGGGCATTTGGAACTTAGAAAATCTGCAGAAAATTGCAGATTCTGTGCAGTAGACCTTAAGCCTTTGCGTTTGCGTGGCACTAGCCGCGTTTGCGTAGGCAAGGCAGGATTGAGCATCGCGTTCGCATTGAGGGTGTCGCGTTTGCGTATGAGGGAGAAGGGAAGCGTCGCGTTCGCGTCCCAGGAGACGCATTCACGTAGAAGAAAATTTGGTCAGCTGAAAAGTTGTTCATCGCCAACGCGTGGGAGGTATTGCGTTCGCGTAGAGGAAGATCGAACTGTGCATCGCGGACGCATGAGCAGTAACGCGAACGCGTAGGGTTAATTTGTCTGGCAGTGAATTAAATTCCAGAAACAGTCCACTCGCGGGTTCAGTCATAAATTCACCATTTTTGAGTCTTAGAGAGACAAACTCACGGGAAATTGCTGGGAATTCATTGGGTCGAAGGTAAGTTTTATGGCCTAATTACGTTATTTTATCATGGAATCTTTGAGTATTTCACTGTTAATGAAATATTAATGGGGGATTTTAGCCCTAGGCCTAAATTATGGAAAATTATTGATTTGAATGGGCAAATGGAGTCCGATTTTGGTAAACTTTATATGCATGGAATCATGTTGAGACGAGGATTCCGAATATGTGACTTTCATAATTTTTCGAGAAGCGTACCAAAAGTCGGGTTTTGGCAACTTTGTAGTTTTTTGTGTAAATTGTTTTGACTGGGTATCATCCCATTGGCCTATTTTGATGTATTTCTACTACATTTGATCAGATTCTACGCCTGTGGAGGTTGATTCTCGTGGAAAGGGCATTGCGGATTAGTCGTCGAGCGAAGTCGAGGTGAGCAATGGATGTGGGTGATGACCAGCGGGTTCGAAACCCCGGTATACGACTTTGTGACATTGTATAGCGGCGAGACACATACTCTCCTGTGAGTGCGGGATCGATTGTGATTGGGGACTATGGCTTAGTCGGACCTGTTGATAATTATACTGTGGTATTGTCTATTCTTGAGCCGGTGAACCTCCTTCTCGGATGGTAGTGTACATTTATGGGCTGTGAGCCAGTTATTGGGATCCTGCGAGGATCGTTATCATTGTTTGTGTGATATTGACATGCTAGTTTTACTACCAGTCCGGAGCTATTACTGTCATTTTGGTTTTCCAAACTCTGGAACTACTATTATATTGTTTTCTACTGAAAAATGATAAAAAGAGTTTTCAAAACTACTTTTGAGCTTGTGAGGCTGCATTTGCATATTAGCTGACTAGTAGTGGATCGGGCTGCGCACCGCAGCGTATTCATGATATTGTGTTTGGGCTCTGGGAGCCCCTCCGGAGTCTGAACCCCCATAGTGAGCACGGGTACCCAAATTGGATCGTGCTACGCGCCGTAGTAGTCATTTCATGCATTGCATTGCATTTAGCTATATTTGATAGCTGCTATACTGTTTTGCTGGTACTTGTTGGTATAGATATTGTTGATATTTATACTGTTGCAAGGTATTTGATTACATCTTTACATAGTGCTATATTGTGATTGCTTATCTACGCTGTCTTACTCGTGTTCATTACCACTGAGTCTAGAAGTACTCAATTTACTCCCTGCACCTTGTGTGCAGATCCAGGTACGTCTCAGCAGTCCTGACCCAGTTGCTGCTCGGAAATACTTTCGGGATAGTCAAGGTAGTTGCCGCGTGTGCAGGACCTGACTCCCCTTCCAGCTTTCCTTTTATTTCGTATTGTTATCTATTTCCGCACTGAGTACTGATGTCAACACTATTGCACTTGTATACTCTTTAGAGGCTCTTGACTCTTGATCCCTTGGTCTTTGGGGAGTTGTTACTGTTTTGGGACGTGATCCCCGTACTTGGTATTTCTATTACTGTTGTTTTATCTCTGTTTATGCCTAAAACGGTTAAAGTGAGCTCATAGCTCCGTGAGTGTTGTTGATTGGTCGGGCTGGCCTGGCAGTGTGCTGGCGCAATTACGATCGGGTTTGGGGTCGTGACAACGGCCTTGGGCTCGACCTCTGCCCCTCGTAGGAGCTTCCATTAGGGGCTCTAGCTACAGCTCAGCTGCAGATGTGGTATGTGTTCTCGCCATCTGCAAAAGAACAAGAGTAGAGGAGTTTGATTGGCAGAAAGAGAGCAAAATCGCACGACATAGAAGAATAGAAGTGACATTGTTCCTAAACACTGTAGCCTCTGGGACATAAGTACATACGTCTCTGTGCTGATCCTCCAGACTCTACTAATCCTGTTCGTGAATCGTGAGACCTTGGCAACCTAGTGCTCTGATACCAACTTGTCACGATCCTGAATCCCCACCATCGAGATCATGATAGCGCGTAACATTACACATGCTAGGCAAACCAAAGTTTGAGATTTATTACCCAGTCCTTTTATGTTTCAGTGATTAACGATAAGCAAGCTATAACAAGTCAAAATAAACGCGAAAGTAAATAAATAATAATTTTGATTATATACTATTACTACCCAGAATTCGAAATCACAATTCACAAATATTATATGATTTTACTACAAGTATTTGTGAGAAAGAAAATATAAGTGTTTTCGAAATAAAGAAAATAGTAAAGTATGGGGTGTAGAAGGGGACGCCAGGGCATGCGGACGCCGACGGGTCTATCCTAGGTCTTCTAACTGATAAATCCTGCAGCAAATCTCTCGATCAGCTTAAACCAGCTCCAAATCTGCACAGGAAGTGCAGAGTATCGTATTAGTACAACCGACCCAATGTACGAGTAACTGCCGAGCCTAACCTCGATGAAGGAGTAACGAGGCTACTGCGAGGCAATCACAATAAAAGCTGCATACAGTATATAATAAAAATAAAAATAAAGACAGGATAAAATAAAGCAGTAACTTGCAAGAAGTGAATGCAGCTCTTAAAGCCTCTACTCAGTGTTTAGCTACTACAAATCCTTAAGTGCAATATAAGACTACCATACAACTAACACAGCCAATGAAAAATATAAACATATAGGTTGTTATGGCATGCAACCCCATTCTACCGTACATATATCATATTCCTTCCTGATTTTCTCTTATTAACATAAACAAGAGAATATAAATAAAAGTGTTGCGGCGTGAAACCCGAACCCACATATTACAATAATCACATTCACAGTTCACCCTTATTAAACCACCATTCACCCTTATTACACCTGTTACGGCGCGCAACTCGATCCCACCATATCACTATCAGTTATTCAGCACGTACAACAATTTCACAAATCAAATCGCATAACCCTTCACAAGGCTTAACTTCAAACAAAAACAATTAGGAAGCTTGTGCACTATGAAACTTTACACACGTAATACGGCTTAACGAGACCAATCCAGGATAAACCATAAAAGTATAATAGGAGACAACAAAGCTACAAAATAACTAATACCTTCAACAAAGAAAAGCAATGTCTAATAAGTAGAATTAAGCATGGAAATACAAGTAAAGCATATAATAGTTACGATAGAGAAGGAGACAATATGAGAAGAATGAGAAAGAAATAGGCAAAAACAGATAAATTAGTGGTGCATAAGTACTCGTCACTTCACATATGCCGCTCGCATGAATTCCATATAGCAAATAAGTCAAGGGTTCCTAATCCCTCGAGTCAAGGTTAGACACAATACTTACCTCGCTCTATATGCCACTTGATGCTCAATTACCAAATTTCCTCTAGTATCTACCTCCAAACCGCTTGTATCAAGCCACAATTAACTCAATAACATTAAATTATTCTAAAGGAATCAATTACAATGCATAAATTTTCATTTTCCAAACTTTTCCCAAAAAATCAAAAATAGACCCCGGGCCTGCTTGGTCAAATCACGAGGTTCGGACAAAAATCCATTCACTCATTCACCCTCACCCCCTCCTCCCGATCCCGATTATGTAATTAGTTTTGAAATCAAACCCTAATTTGAGGTCCAAATTCCAAATTCTCTAAAATCCCTAATTCTACCCAAACCCCCAATTTCTACCATGGAAATCCTAAATTTTAGGTTGTAAATTCATGAAATGTGATGTGAAATTGAAAAAAATGGGTTAGGATCACTTGCCAAAGTTTAGGGGAAGAATTGGTCTTGGAAGAATCACCTCTAGAGTTCTAAGATTTGAAAATTTGGAAATGAATCAAAAATCTCGTTTAAGTCTCTTTTCATCAGCTACAGATGTCGCATTTGCGACATGGGCTTCGCAAATGTGAACCCCTTCTCATGTATGCATAGTTCACAAATACGAGGAAATTAATGTTCGCAAATGCGATACAGTCATCGCAAATGCGAAGGCTACCCTCCCTAAACCAACTTCGCAAATACAGAGTTTGTTTCTCATTTGCGATGAGAAGCTTGCAATTGCGATGACTAATCTCACAAATGCGAGACTAGTGGCCAACAACAAGATCAATTACACCAGCAAATTTTCAAGTTCAAATCACTCTGCAGCCTATCCAAAACTCACCCGAGCCCTCGGGGCTCCAAACCAAATATGCACACAAATTTAAAAATATCATACAAACTTGCTCGCCCTATGAAATCTCCAAAATAACACATAGAACTAGGAATTGAACCTCAAATCACATAAAATTTTCAAGAAAACTTTAAAATTCTTATTTTGACAGCGGAACGTCCGAATCACTTCAAATCAACTTTGTTTTTCATCTAATTTCACAAATAAGTCATAATTATGGTATTGAACCTATACAGGGTTCCGAAACCAAAATTTGGGCGCGTTATCATAAAAGTCAAACTTTGGTCAACACTTCAATTTTATTAAGCTTTCAACTTTCAAATTTTGACATAGTTTGATTCCTCGGACTAGGGACTTTTGATTTCGAATTCGGACATGTGCCCAAGTTCCAAATCAGGGTACAGGCCCACTGGGACCATCAAAACACGAATTTGTTTCTGTTTACCAAGAATGTCGACCAATGTTAACTCAAATGAGTTTTCAAGCAACATTAGTTTTTATCAGTTTTTAACATAAAAGATTTCTGAAAAGACGTCCGGACTATGAACATCGAGAAAGGCTAAAACATAACTTGTAAAGGTTTCGGATCACAAAATTAGGTTTAAATTATAAGGTGACCTATCGGGTCATCACAAAATCCGTCTTCATAAATATGATCTACTAAGTCCACAAAGTACAATACTCCTTCCGTTTCAATTTATGTGAACATGTTTGACTGGGCACAAAGTTTAAGAAAAAAATAAAGATTTTTAAAATTTGTGGTATTAAATAAGCCAAAAAGGGCCGCAGAGTATTCGTGTGGTTATAAAAGCTTCTCGTTAAGGATAGAATTGTAAGTTTAAGCTAAATTATTTCCAAATTTAGAAAGAGATCATTCTTTTTAGAATGAACCAAAAAAGAAATAGATTCACATAAACTAGAACGGACGCAGTATATAAGATTGGAGTGAATGGATTGCCTTTTTGACAAACTCTAGAATCTCAAAACTTATGTTCTTGAGTTGCTCTTGAGAGATTCTTCAGGAATCTATGAATTCCATGTTGTTGGTGTATTAGACGATAAAATTAATGCAACAAAATACTCATTAATTATTCACCTCAATGTGACATAAATGGTACCTCAATTCTAAATATTTAAGACACTGTCAAAAATAAAAATGATACTTTCTCCCTGAAATTGCCTTTAAAATGGCCTCAATAGTCGCATGCCAGGTTGGACACTTGTGTGCAGAACAGCATCCACACCTGGCAATCTCCTTCTCCGCTCGCTGCTGGGGGTGCGCTGGCCAAACTTCACTGCTTGAACATTTTGCTGCTAGAAAACACGGAGGCGACAAGGATGCGACACATCACAAGCAGCGTCCATCCCTGTAGCTTATACGTTAGTCATTTGCTTCTCATTCTAACTTCCACTATTATTTCTAAAATACTGAAATTTCTGGCGAAGTTGTCATTATTAAATTTACAAAATGATAGTACTTTGATTTTTTTTGTTTTTTTGTGAAATGAAGAAATGAAAACAAAAATAAAACTACTAATAAGAAGGTGACAACTAAACTACAGACAATATTTTGTTGTATCAGGGAAGAGGTAAACCCGAAAATAAAAAAAGATAAAGAATAGCAAATTTTAACGTGGAAAACCCTTCAAATCGAAGGTAAAACCCACGAGATCACAAAGATCCAAAAAACTCCACTACAACAATAAGAGGCTTATAACGTTCTCCAAATTGGTTATACAACAAGGGTCAAACACGGAGCAACAATAGCAACAAGAGCAACAACTAATCAATTGAAGAAAGAGTATAATGAACAAAATGAAGCTGCTATTCGAGGCACAAAATCAGATACTACGAGCCTAGAAATCCGATCTCCGCCGTTAAAATCCAAGACCAAGATGTTAAAAACACTCAGCCAAAATTTCAGGCCGATCCAACGGTTAACGAATTGAAAAATGTGATTTGAAAGTTGGCTGGTCGGAATAAAAATCTGCAGCAAAAGAAAATATTTTTCTTCTCTTTTCTCTCTTCTCTCTTGATGAAAGCTCTCTTTAAACCACACTTATATGCTTAAGTCTTTCAAAGGCTTGTATCAATGAGCATAGAATAATTCTCCAAGGTTGTCCTATTTATAGATCATGAGTGGTGCTTTCTCTTAAAGCCAAAACTCACTCAAAATAGGAATAAACCAAATCCAATTTCAAATAGGATTGGAAACCAAAAGAGAATAGGATTAAGTCATTGGGACTTTGACTGGACAATATGGGCAAGTGCCCAACAAACTCCCCTTCCAGCCAAGGGGCCAAATGTGTCTTCAAGTGGAGGAACTATTGACATGCTTCATGCCTGCCAATTTTCTACAAAATTCATGTATTTATCTGCAACCACCGCTTTTGTCAGCATATCTGAAGGATTTTCATCAGTGTGTATCTTCTCAACCTCAAATAAATTTCTCTTTCACGAAATTCTTATCCAATAATACTTTCTATTTATATGTTTGGTCTTAGAATGAAAAGTGGAGTGCTAGGTGAGACAGATAGCACTCTGATTATCACAAAATAAGATGTAACGTGGCTGCTCAAAGCCAAGATCATTAATAAACTCATTCATCCATAATAGTTCTTTGGCACCTTCTGTGACATCAATATATTTGGCTTATGTGGTGGATAGAGCTATGCACTTTTGTAGTCTAGATTGCCAAGAAACAGCTCCCCCTGCAAAAGTGATCAAATAACTAGATGTGGATCTTGAATTATCAAGATTGCCTCCTAAATCAAAGTATGCGTAACAAACAAGTTCAGACTTGCCATTGACAAAGCACAACTTCAAATCTGCAGTACCTTTCAAACACCTTAATATCCATTTTACTGCATCCAAATGTTCTTTTCCAGGATTAGAAAGGAATATACTAACAGTACCAACGACATGTGCAATATCTGGTCTAGTGCAAACCATAGCATACATCAAACTACCAATGGCAGAAGAGTAAAGAATACGAGACATCTCCTTTTTCTCTTCATCAGTAGATGGACTCTGACTAATACTCAATTTGAAGTGTTTGGCAAGAGGAGTACTAACCACTTTTGCATCTGTCATATTAAACCTCTTGAGTACCTTCTCAATGTATTGCTTTTGGGATAGAAATAACTCATTTCTATCTTTGTGTCGGTATTTGAATGCCCAAGATTTTCTTTGCTGGCCCCAAGTCCTTCATCAAAAACGATTTGCTCAACTGCTTCTTAAGGACTGCGATTCTGGATTTATTCTTGCCAACAATAAGCATGTCATCCACATAGAGAAATAATATAATAAAATCATCATTAGAGAACTTCTGGAAGAATACACGGTGGTCTAAAGAAGTTTTCTTGTACCATTGTTCTTCAATGACAGATTCAAACTTCAAATACCATTGCCTTGGAGCTTGTTTCAATCCATACAAGCTCTTTTTCAATTTGCAGACATAATTTTCTTTTCCCTTAGTTAAAAAACCCTCAGGTTGCTCCATATAAATTTCCTCATCTAAATCACATGAAGAAAAGCAATCTTGACATCCATCTGCTCAACCTCTAAATCTAGACTTGCGGCTAAGCCTAGAACCACACGGATAGAAGACATCTTCACAACAGGGGAGAAAATTTCATCAAAGTCAACTCCCTTCTTCTGGCTAAAACCTTTAAAAACTAGCCTCGCCTTGTATCTAGGCGCAGAGGTATGGTTATCTTGCTTTATTCTGAATATCCATTTGTTAGATAAAGCTCTCTTACCTTTCTGCAATTTCACTAACTCATATGTGCCATTCTCATGGAGTGAATTCATCTCATATTCCATCGCTTCGATCCAATGATCTTTGTGATTATCTTGCATGGCTTCATCATAATTATCATGTTCTCCCATATCAGTCAAAAGTACATACTCATCAGGAGGATAGCGCATGTATTTTTGCTTCTCCCTTGTAGATCTTCTAAGAGAGGTTTCATGAGCATTCGAAGTAGTTACCTGTACAGGAATTGGTTGCTGATCAACCACAACTTTATCAACTGGAGCATCCATAACATCTACACCATGATGATCATTTTGATCTTGATCACTATCTCCATCATTGTCTTGGGTTCCTTCATGTGCAATAGGTGCCTTAGCAATTGAAATTGGATCCATATCAACTAAGCTCTCATTACTCTGAGAATCTATCTTCTTAGCTTTGTCAACATCTTCAATAGTTTGGTCTTCAAAGAATATTGCATCACGACTTCTAATAAGTTTATTATCAACTGGATCATAAAAATGATACCCAAACTCATCATGACCAAAACCGATAAAGATGCACAGCTTAGTTTTGATATCCAACTTCGATCTCTCATCTTTAGGAATATGCACACAAGCTTTACACCCAAAAACTCTCAGGTGGTCATAAGAAATATCTTTGGCAAACCAAACTATGTCTGGGACATCACCATCCAAAGCAACAGCAGGAGACAAATTGATAACACATGCAATAATGTTAAGTGCTTCCGCCCAAAATGTATTTGGAAGTTTAGCCTCTGAAAGTAAGCATCTAACTCTCTCAACTAGAGTTCTATTCATCCTCTCTGCCAAACCGTTCAATTGAGGCGTCTTGGGCGGAGTTTTCTGATGACTAATTTCTTGTTCCTTGCAATATTTATCAAAGGGACCAGAATATTCACTACCATTGTCAGTGTGAATATTGTGAGCACGTGATTTTTGCCCCAAGCAATTAAATTTCAAAATATATAATAATAATACAAAAATAATTTTTGTTTGCAAATTATTTTGAAATTGTGTGTGAAATACCAGTGTTTGTCAATTGTTTGAAATAAAAATACAAAAAAAAAGGAATTAATGAGAAAATGTCACAAATTGTAAAACAAATAGGAAAATTAAGCAAAAATATAAAAAATATTGGAAAATTAAGAAAAAATACAAAAATGGAAAATAAAGGATATACATCAGTATAAAATAAATACAAGGAAAATAAGTATAAAATACAAAGGAAAATATAGAAATCAAATAAATACAATTCAAAAAATAACAAAAAAAAATACAAAATACAATACAATAAAAATAAAAGAATTGGGCCAAATACACAAATTACTCTGCCCAAAAGCAACACTCACAAACCAGGCCCAAATAATTTTGACCGGCCAGTCTCTTATTAAGCCAAACGACACCGTATGAGTAAATAAATTTGAGCCGTTGATATAACTAATCAAGACCAGGTGAGGCGGTGTCCTCACAAATAAAACGACGTTGCCTTTAGCATCAATCACAGCCGTTTATTACAATTGATTAAACGGACAAGACCAAGGTGCCATTAACTAAAACGACATAATTTTAAGTAATTAAACTCAACCGTTCAAATTAATTAATCTAACGGACATGAGGAGACCCCTCTCTAAACCAGACGACACCGTTTTAAGGTCACAAAAATCCTGGTCGTTCATCTCAACTGATCCAATGGCCAGGGACTTAGACAATTGATTGATATATATATATATATATATATATATATATATATATATCTGTGTGTGTCACTTCAGACGCTTCATTACATACACACATACAATGCATATCCAAACCCTAGCCGCCCTATTATTTTTCTTCTCCCACCGTCTCCCATAGAGACCACCGGAGATCACCTCAGCCTCCGTCTCCAGCCAAAGCCAACCTCCCCAAACACCCTTTTCACCTCCAAACAACCATAAAACCCCATTAATCCCGACCAAAACCTAGCCATCTCCCTAATCTTGAAAATCCGATCGCCGGAACCCTAGCCGGCGACCACCCAAAGTATGAACCAGGGTCCCAAAATAACACCCATTGACCGTCTTTAGACGATCTACCACCCCACCTAGGTGGTTTCTCTCGAATTTTCCCCAAACTTGTCGAATATTCGAAAAACACTCGCCGGAACCCTACTCCGTGCGAGTACCAAAAACTACCACACTCTCAAAACCTTACCCCAAGGCTTCAAACACCACTCTCATACACTCAGATCAAACCTCCAAAGCCCCGTTCAAAAGATCTAACACCCAGAGACCAACAGTCTCTGAAACTTTAAAAATCAAGAAAAATGAAAAGAACGAAGAAGAAAGAAAGAAGAAAAGGAAAAAAGAAAAGGAAAAAGAAAGGAAAAAGAAAGGAAAAAGCCTAAAAAGCTAAGTGTAAACACGTGATTTTTGACCCTCCCCGAGATTTTTTATATTTTTGGCATAAAATATTTAGTTTAGGCATAATATAGCTATTTTTAGCTAATTCTGACTCTTTTACTTTATTTTTACCTTAAAATGAAAAATAACAAAAATATAGTTTTATTAATGTTTCGTAGTCATTTTAAACTTGAAAAAATACAAAAATAATACTTTATATTTTTATCTTTGTATTAAAAACGAAAATTACAAAAAATAATTTTATTTAATATTTTGTAGTGATTAATTAATAACACCGTATTCTCATTCTCGGTTCCGGGCGAAGAATAATATTCGGGTTCAAACCACCCGGTTTTATAATTTTCGGACATAGCCCATAATAATCCGAGCCCACCACACGTGGGGGACACACATGGGGGACACGGACGGAACACGAGGAAGACCCATCACTATTGGGTACCCAACCCCACTTGAGAGACCCATCATTTTGGTCTTGGAATACTTGAAATACAAAAGGAGGGGGGACACTGTGGGGGCTCACGTACAGAAAAGGAGGAGAATAAAAAATCAAAGCAAAATGAGACTTATTGAAGTCTTCTTCTTTAAAAAACAAAACGGGCAGCACCAATAGAAAAGGAAAAGAAGAAAACGAATAGAAAAAAAAAGAAGAAAACGAATAGAAAAAGAAAGAAGAAAACGAATAGGTAAAAAAGAAGAAAACGAATAGATAAAAAAGAAGACATGCTATTGTTTTATCATCTTCCTCACTGTGGAAGAGGACCAAGGACTGTGCAATCATCGACACAAGAAAAAAAGACCATGAAAGCCTAACAATCTACTGCCGCCAACAAAACCACCTGTCGACCACCCTCCAGCCATCATCTGCTCCGTCGACCACCCTCGCCACTGTCACAACCAGCAGCACGCTCAAACCCAGTGACCTCACTTCAGTGGTGACGCAAGAAATACACACGCACACAGGTGCAACGAGCGGGTAGCATCAGTTAAAGATCGGGAATGAAAGGGAGGTGACGAGTGGCATCCTAAAGATCGACGAAACAATAGTCTCGATGTAGGTTCGTTCGAGCTGTCCGTCTGTGATTTCGAGGTGCCGAGTCCGTCGTTGAATGCTGTTGCGTTTCCGGCAAGCTCGAGTTCGTTGCCGTCTATGGGTTTCCGATCGTGGTCCCTGTTTTTGCTGAAATTTTATTGCAGATTTCTAAGCTTTGATCCCTCGGTTAGTCATTCTGCTTGACTTTTTGCTTTTGAGTTTTATCCCATCAATATTGAAGAAGTTTTTCCAGATAAGTTTTAATTTGCTAGTTGGATTTTTTTTAGTATTAACTTAGTGCTTAGTTTTACATTTTTATATATTACTGTAGTATATATTATGTCTATGTGATAAGAGTGTAGAAGGGGTTAATGTCAACTAGTTAGTTGCAAGATTCCAATTAAAGTAATTGCACGATACTACACAAATATGCTTTAATTTATAGGATATTTTACAAAATTAAAACGTTAAGATCAATCACGTTCATTGTAAAATTGTTGTTCTAGTATGTGGAGTGCAACTCTTTCTATCCTTTAAAGCAACGAAGTTCTTCTTCGAAGTATCGAATATGTCTAGCCTGGCAAATATAGGAAAAAGATTCATCGATATCTTTGCTTATAGAGATAATAATCATTCGGTGGTTCACGTGGTGTAGCCGTGATTCTTAATTTCAAATTAGTTTGAATGCTTTTCCTTTTGAAATAATTTGAGGTGCGCTATGCCAAATAAAATCTTAAAATGCATGACCCTCGCTTATTTAGTATTTTAGATTCTTAGAATTCGAGGCACGCCATTTAGCAAATTTCATGGCTCTCGCAAAGTGCAAACGCGTAGTTGCTTTAGGACCGTTATTTAATAATTTACTTTCCTGAATACGGGTGTGCATTTATGTGACCCAAATCTTACTCTCGGCGAAACTGAAATACATTAGAGTCGCAGGCGTACTGGTTACGGTGCGGCTCGAAAGGTGTTTTCGTAACGTCGCAATTCTTCTAAAAAATAAGAGCGGAGCATTAAAAGCACATAGTTAAAATATATAAAAGAATCAGATAAAAAGCCAAAATTGCAATTGAGCGACCGTGCTAAAACCACGGAATCCGGGAGTGCCTAACACCTTCTCCCGGTTTAACAGAATTCCTTATCCAGATTTCTAGTTTCGCAGACTGTATTACGAGTCATAAATTTCCTCGGTTCGGGATTAAACCAGTGACTTGGGACACCATTATTTTCCCAAGTGGCGACTATTGAATTTAATAAATTGATCCCGTCTCGATTGTCCTTTAATTGGAAAAACTCCCTCGCGTGCTCGTCGCGGGCGCGTAAAAAGGAGGTGTGACAGCTCTGGCGACTCTGCTGGGGATGTTTACCTCTGAACTTCGGTTCATGGTCTAAGAATTCGAGCTCGGTTAAATTGTTGTTTTGTCTATATCTGATTTTACTACATGTTTAATTAATGTGCTACATGTCTACCGCTTTGATACTAGTTGCACTGTATATACAAACTGTTATATGTTTACCGCTTTGATATTACGTGAACTGTATATAAAACTGTGCCGCAAACCCTTCACTCCTCACCCCGGGGATGTGCTCACTGGTTGAGACTCCTTATTCTGTTAGTGTCATACCCAAAATAATGAAGAGGCTCGGAAAGTTTCTAAGCCGGTTGGCCTTTTGGTTCCCGGAAAGGAGCTCCTTCCTCAGCCCGAGTTGTCCGCTTGGGTACACAGTCTAGATCACATACCGAGGTTCTGAGCTTAGAATAACATAACTGCATACCGGATCCCTAGTAGGAAACGCTTATTTGCATCACGTTGCATTTGACTTAGGGGACTCAACACAGGGGTTGGGTCCGTCTAGGACAGGCAACCTGAAATGAAAGACCATCCTGCTATACCATGTTTGTTTCAAGCATTTATTAAAACTTGCATGCTGAAAACAAAAAAAAAAAATAGAATTTTGGAATAGAAAAATATCAAAAATATTGATGAAATGCTGTCGAAAATTTGAAAATTTGAAAAATAGGAAGAGCAATTTTGTTGAAATAATTGGTCATAAAATAATATGACCGAACTACGCAGGTTTGATTCTCGCCATTAGGTGGGATACGTAGGCAACCCTCATCGGGTCCAACCACACCTTTCAAACAAAAAATTAAAAAAAAAATGTCAAAGTTTTAGTTTTCAATAAAATCAAAGTGATGCCGTTTTTGAAAATAGCCGAATGTTCCGAAAGGACGCCGGAAGGTTGTTTTTGCAAAAATAGCCACTTTGAATCATTTTTAATAATTTGCGGGCACAACCTTGAAATATTCCTTGTGGAAATGTTGCAAGGCCATAGCCGCAAAATCAAGTTCGGGTTCACACCCCGTTTGCAAAAATAACCAAAAAATATCAAATTTTTGATTTTGTTATAAATAAGTCGGGTGATGCTATTCTTGCTTAAAGTAAGCCGAACGTCCCTCAAAAGACGCCGGAAGGCTGTTTTTGCAAGAATAGCCACTTTGGATTTTTTTAAAATAATTTTGGACACAGCCTTGAAATATTCCCTCGCGGAAATGTCGAAAGGCTGTATCCGCAAAAATCAATTTTTGAGTCATCACTCAACTTTACAAAAATAACCACTTTATCAAACAAGCCATTACATGGCCGAAATTTTACTGAAATAGCTACATTTTTGCATTTGAACTTTCTCAGTCTTGTGTTGGCCTGTGTCGGTGCTGAACGATGCCCCATAGGCCCCACGATAAAATTTTGAATTTGCATCTTCTTACATAAAATTTTGCAAAAAGAGCCACTTTGTCTAAATAAGCCATTACATGGCCAATTTATGAAAAAATAGTTTTGTGTTGGTTTATGGTGATGCCGAACGATGCCCCATGAGCCACAGGATAAAAAAAAATTTCAAGTTTTATCTTTCTTAAATAAATTTTGCAAAAATAGCCATTTTGTCAAATAAGCCATTATGTGGCCATTTTGTAGAAATAGTCATAATTGACACCAAAAATATTCTTATTCTTGTAGGAATCTCCTACACAAGTTTATAGTTGGAGTCGGCTTCTATAAATTTCCTTCAAAAAAAAAGAAAATCAAAAAATCAAATAGACATCTCTTTATTTCTTGCATTAATTTGCAAGAACTACGCTCGGTCTGATTCATGCGGGGTCATGATACGTAGGCAATCTCCATAAGATTCGACCACAACTGTATATGTATATATAAAAAATAAAAAAATAAAAAGAAGTAAGCAAAAAAAAAATTGATAAGGACTGGCTGAGTCCATTCTAACATGTTTTGTCTTGAATTGTAAAGTAAGTAGAAGGTGGTTGGTTTGTGACAAGCGGACAACGCAAGATCCCGAAAGATGGTACAGGAGGAAATAACCCAAAGATTGAAAAGCTTAGAACGGCGGTTGAAAAACATGCACGGGTTGGGCAGGTCAAAAGAGTGTTGCTTTCAAAGATCTATGCTTGTTTCCCGATGTCCACTTGCCACCTGGTTTTAAGATTCCCAAATTTGAAAAGTACGATGGACATGGACATCCCATAGCCCATTTGAAAAGGTATTGCAATCAACTAAGGAGCCTGGGAAGAAATGAAGAATTGTTAATAGCCTACTTTGGGGAAAGCCTTACAGGAGTAGCCTCTGAATGGTTTTGGGATCAAGATGCATCTCGCTGGCATGTCTGGAACGACATGGCACAGGCCTTTGTCAAACAATTCCAATACAACATTGATATTGCCCCAGACCGCATTTTCCTTTCAAATCTGAAGAAGAAATCAAGTGAAAGTTTCAGGGAATATGCCCTTAAATGGAGAGAGCAAGCGGCTCGTGCTGAGCCACCCATGGACGACCACGAGTTAATCACTGTCTTCCTTCAGGCTCAAGAGCCGGATTATTTTCAGAACATGATGTCCGCGGTTGGTCAATCCTTCTTGGATGTAATCAAAATGGGAGAAATGGTAGAGAACGGTCTTAAGACAGGCAGAATTATAAGTCAAGCGGCTCTCAAGGCTGCAGCTCAGGCTGTCCAATTTGAATCTAGTGACACGAATGAGAGGGATGAAGGGGTCATGATGATATCAGGGTCAAGAAAAGGTTCCAGAAGAACACCTCGACGGTATGCGATGTCTCGACAGGTTTTCCATAACTCCCCTGAGCATTACTATCCACCTCCGAACCCACCATACTCAGTTGATCCACCCCAGTATGTTATTCAGCCATCAAATCATCCAAGAAAGCGAGCACGGGCATCACAAAATCTCTACCGGCCTCTGCAAAATTTCCAAATACCTTATAACCCACTTCCAAACCAAGGGTATAGAAGGGAACTGAAGTTGAAGGATAATTTCACACAAATAGGAGTTTCCTATGCAGGCTTATTTGAGAAGTTAAAGCAACAGGACATGATTGCACCCATCACTCCAAATCATGTGGACCCACGTGCAAGGAGCTTTGACCTATCTAAAAGGTGTGAATACCATTCCCATGCCCAGGGGCACAACATGGAAAGTTGTCGGGATTTGAAAAGAGAAATAGAAAGGATGATACAGGAAAGATTGATTGTGATTCAAAATAGTGACACCCAAAATATCGCGCTGAATCCGTTACCTGCACCTGATGATACACACTTTCTGGCGGTGATGCCTGGTGACACGGAATATGAGAGCCCACTCGGGAATTTGCCGACTGAAATGAGAGAAGGCCATAGTGGTTCTGATAATCAAATTCGTGGCTAAATGTCAGGCTTATCGATTGGAGAGTCATTTGTGGTGGCTTATTTTGTTGTCATTTCTATTTGTCCGAGTTATGTTTGAGAATGGTAATCCGAATGTTGTTTTGTGGCTCAAACCTTTTATCCTTGTATTTTTCTTTTGATCATAGTGTCTCATCTAAAGGGGTCTAGGTTCGTTCTAAGGGTTGTAACCCCAGTTTTGTTTTTTGGTTGTTCGAGTCGTTGTTTTATCGGTTAATGCAATGACCTATTTTACATTATTTCTAGACATTTTCTGTTATTTAGTCCTCTCCTTCCTATAGTTCTTTTTCTGCTAGCTCTAGTGACATGACGTGCGCGCATAGTTCTGGCCTGATCTTAAAAGTTAATCATAAAACCATTGGGAGGTGATCGAGATATTTAAATTAAATAAGAACGGTTTGAGATTATTCGAAGCCTGAGTCATGAGAAACTGGGGCAAGTAAAAGGAAACCGTTAAAGGCAAGCTGGCCAAAATTGACATGGGGTCGTTCATAATGGGAGTGTTGCCCAATAGTGCTTTAAAGGTATGGTGAATATTAATTGTGTTGTTTACGCTTGGCATGTTTTGAAGATTGGAATGACGAAGGCATTTTGTTCTGCTATCCAAACACTTTATCCATCGTCAACCCTTTGAGCCTGAAATTTAAAGTCTTTCATACCCCTCCTTCGGAATTAGTTGCAAAGACTAGAAACACAAGTTTGAAAGGCAAAAGAAGAAAGGGATAAAGAAAAAGTAAAGAAAAAGAAAACAACAAAAAGAGATAAAGAAAAGAAAAGAAAAATGTATGAAAAAGAAATTTGGAAAAGAGGAATTGGGAACTACGTTTGACCTGATTCCTCAAAGAGGATACGTAGGCGCTTCACAGCTCGGTCATAGTGTAAATAAAGAAATAAAAATCCCCAAGCTAGAAACTGGGGCAACAAAAGTTGTGTTTATAAAGGAAGATGTAGACTCCGAAGGTTGTAATTTTGAACCCATTTTGTTTTGTTTCGAACCTTTAATACCATTTCTTTCTAGCCTTATCCAAATCCACATTACGGTCCAAAGAAAGACCTTTTGACCAATCTTTAAAAGAGGCCAAGTCGGGCAAATGAGAGAAGTCTTATCAGAACATAACACTCTGATTCCCATCGGAAAAGACTCGGATCTGCAGCAGAAGAAATATGAGAGAATCTTAGCAGTAGCACCACCAATCCCCGGCGGAAAAGTAACACAAATGAGAGAGTCTTAGCGGTGAAAACCTTCACAGGCACCATAAGGCGATGAAAGCTGAGAGAAAACCAAAATGAGAGAGGCTTGGTAGTGAAAACCCCTCGGGCACTACAAGTCGAACGAAGATTGGAAACGAGATAGGAAAGCCCTAGGAGAAGATTACAAAAGGCGGTTTAACGACGGAGGATAGGCTATATGTGCATGTCATGTCCATTAGAGTTGGTATCCATGTTTGATAGGTTTATTTTATAATTTTTCTTTTTAGAGAGTCATCTTCTTTTTGTCTTTTATTCTGTTTCCTTTTATCTTTCTCCTTTCACAAAAATTCCCCAATAGAGTCTGTTTGTAAGAAATGACTTCAAAATTTTCCATCAGCTTTCCAATTATGCAAGACGGAATTTGATTGGTACACCCAAGTGGTATAAGTGAGGAGGGATTAAGCGCAAAGCCGGTGTCCAGAAGGATATTCCCCAGCAATAGGAAATCGACAAAGGGGTGGATCGGTGTGAAAAGGATATCTCAATGAAGGTTAATGATCTCGAGGCCAAGGCCAATGAGACTCAAAGGTCGGGAAATGCACATTCCTTAGATATGCCGCCAAAGAAGGGGAGATATCCCCAGCAGAAAGGTATTTTCAGTGACAAGGGTGAATAAAGAAAATGGTTCACCAATAAAACATGCAAGGTCTTCACGAAGGGTCACTATTATAGGAATTCGGGTGGTCAGTGGAAAACCACGTGGAAAGGTTCGCGAATAAAGAGTCGTCAAGGAAGGCGGGGAAGCAAGAAAGGAGAAAACTATCCCCAGCATGAATATCATCAAATGATAACATCCCGGCAGGGTCTGACAACGAAACGCAGAGCAGGGAAAGAAGAGGAGAATCATCCCCAGCAGGAGCACCACAACCAACCACCACATTTTAAAACTAACTAATTTTTCTTTGATTTGAAACAGGAAGAAGAGGGGTTTGTTGGCAGAAAACCATGCCACGAAGAAGATTCTCAAACTGGGGCAGAAAATTTTCTCCCGTTGCGAAAATTTTCTCGAAACCAAATACCTGGTTGGGGAAAGAAGCCAGATAACGCGAGGAAATGATCTTTGAACCCGATTATCCCCAGCAGCTTTGAAAGAAAGAAAACAACAAGCTGTGATAGAGGAAATTATACCCCCAGCAGACAGGACAAAACGAGGAAGCTTGCGTTCAGAAAGGCAAGAGGCCGGTACCACCCCCAACAGTTCTTAGAAAAATGAAACACTGATTTCGAGATTGCCCCGGCAGCATTATATCCTACAAGTTTTCAAGGGAGCGAAGCACGAGCCCCGAAGGAGTTTTGGAAAGAGGAAGAAGGAAAAGGGATCCCCAGACAGGGTAATCCCCAGCTGATGACATTTCAATCCCCAGCGATCCCGGGAGAGAATAAAGGTTTTTAAGGAAGTAGAAAAGGAGGAAATAAAGAAGATTTCCCCAGCAGCATTACCCCCAGCAGGTGAGTAATCAGTTCCAAAGATATCCCCAGCAGTCAAGAGAAAAATAACATGACCCAGGAGGAAAGCAATTCCAAAACAAGGTAATTCGGAAGAAAGGATGGCCCAAGAAGCGATGCAGGAAGAAGAAAGTGGTGCAGGAAGCAAAGGAAGGCGACGTGGATGGGATGGAGTTAGTGAGTGGATGTTGAAGTCAGGGAGCCCGCCTGGAGAATGGAGTGGCGATTTAGTCTTGAGTAGTTGAAGTCAGGGAGCCCGCCTGAAGAATGGAGTAGCGATTTAGTTTTGAAGTTATAGTTGAAGTCAGGGAGCCCGCCTGAAGAATGGAGTGGCGATTTAGTTGAAGTTGTAGTTGTAGTCAGGGAGCCCGCCTGAAGAATGGAGTGGCGATTTAGTTTTGAAGTTATGGTTGAAGTCAGGGAGCCCGCCTGAAGAATGGAGTGGCGATTTAGTTTTGAAGTTGCAGTTGAAGTCAGGGAGCCCGCCTGGAGAATGGAGTGGAAATTTAGTCTTGAGTAGTTGAAGTCAGGGAGCCCGCCTGAAGAATGGAGTGGCGATTTAGTTTTTGAAGTTATAGTTGAAGTCAGGGAGCCCGCCTGGAAAATGGAGTGGCGATTTAGTGTTGAGTTGTAGTTGAAGTCAGGGAGCCCGCCTGGAGAATGGAGTGGCGATTTAGTTTTGAAGTTATAGTTAAAGATAATTTGATAGGAAGTGAAAAACAACAATTAGAGGTTTTAGATGAAAGCAACAAGAAGAAGGAAGCAACAATTGGAAGGTTTCAAGTAAGGCATCAATTTAGACCTAGTATGTGGAATTATCTCCTAGCGTCAAAATCTTAGTCTGATGAATCTTTCTCCTAAGATATCAAAATCTTAGTCTGACGAATCTTTCTCCTAAGATCACAATGATTTAGACCTAGTCTGAGGAATTATCTCCTAGCGTCAAAATCTCAGTCTGATGAATCTTTCTCCTGAGATCACAACAATTTAGACCTAGTCTGAGGAATTATCTCCTAGCGTCGAAATCTTAGTCCGATGAATCTTTCTCCTAAGATATCAAAATCTCAGTCTGATGAATCTTTCTCCTGAGATCACAACAATTTAGACCTAGTCGGAGGAATTATCTCCTAGCGTCAAAATCTCAGTCTGATGAATCTTTCTCCTGAGATCACAGCAATTTAGACCTAGTCCGAGGAATTATCTCCTAGCGTCGAAATCTTAGTCCGATGAATCTTTCTCCTAAGATATCAAAATCTCAGTCTGATGAATCTTTCTCCTGAGATCACAACAATTTAGACTTAGTCTGATGAATCTTTCTCCTAAGATCACAATAATTTAGACCTAGTCTGAGGAATTATCTCCTAGCGTCGAAATCTTAGTCTGATGAATCTTTCTCCTAAGACATCAAAATCTTAGTCAGATGAAGTTTTTCTCCTGAGATGGTAATCATTCGATCAATACATTTCAAGTTTTGGTAATCAGGTGCCCGCCTGAAGAATGGAATGGTGATTTATGATCAGAGTTTGTCGTTAAAGTCAGGAGCCCGCCAGAAAAGCAGAACGGCGTCTCAGTTTCCAAGATTTGATAAGGATAGTGAACAATCGAAAGTGACAGAGTGTAACGGAAATCCCCAGCATGAATCAGAAGGAAGGCAACAAGGATCAGAAAAGATAGATTCAGACTTCGAAGGATAATAGTTCGAAGATCACAAGTAAGGGAATTCACTTCGGAGTGCAATGCAAGTTAGCAACAAAAGAAGCTTGCGACCAGAATGCGAGTCAACAGTCCGAGATGATCAATAGAAGTCAGTCACAATGAAAACAAAAGGCAAAGAGTTAATCCAAGTGTAGAAGTTGATAAAAGATGTGGTGTGCTCAAGACATGGCCGAGGTCACAAGCACTGCATACCTGGTCTTGATCCGAAAAGCAACACCTACAACTAGCAAGTATCAAGGTTCAAATTTAGAGTCTGCATGAAGCACCAACCAATACTCAAGATCAAGCTTCAGAAGACTTATAGATATGAATTTTGTAACTAGTAGCCGATAGGCTTAGTTAGTCTTTTTCATATTTTGATTTTTGATGTAATAGCAGGACCACGGACCGGAACCTCGACGGAACGGAACCTCGGCGAAACGGCACCTCGACCGGCTCTCCACCTCGGTTACTCGATATCCTTACTCACTTCTGAACTACACGTGGCCTGATTCCTTTATAGCCAAGGATATGTAGGCAGCTCAGATACAAGGGCTCGGTCACATCCTCTTCTTTTAGTTTAGTCCCTCCGAATAAGGGTCGGGTCAAAAAACACTTGTCTAGTCGTTCTTTGTCTGAAAACTCTTTGTGTTTTCAGTCAAAGAAGGGCAGCTGTAAACACGTGATTTTTGACCCTCCCCGAGATTTTTTATATTTTTAGTATAAAATATTTAGTTTAGTTTTAATATAGCTATTTTAGCTAAATTTGACTCTTTTACTTTATTTTTACCTTAAAATGAAAAATAACAAAAATATAGTTTTATTAATGTTTCGTAGTCATTTTAAACTTGAAAAAATACAAAAATAATACTTTATATTTTTATCTTTGTATTAAAAACGAAAATTACAAAAAATAATTTTATTTAATATTTTGTAGTGATTAATTAATAACACCGTATTCTCATTCTCGGTTCCGGGCGAAGAATAATATTCGGGTTCAAACCACCCGGTTTTATAATTTTCGGACATAGCCCATAATAATCCGAGCCCACCACACGTGGGGGACACACATGGGGGACACGGACGGAACACGAGGAAGACCCATCACTATTGGGTACCCAACCCCACGAGAGACCCATCATTTTGGTCTTGGAATACTTGAAATACAAAAGGAGGGGGGACACTGTGGGGGCTCACGTACAGAAAAGGAGGAGAATAAAAAATCAAAGCAAAATGAGACTTATTGAAGTCTTCTTCTTTAAAAAACAAAACGGGCAGCACCAATAGAAAAGGAAAAGAAGAAAACGAATAGAAAAAAAAAGAAGAAAACGAATAGAAAAAGAAAGAAGAAAACGAATAGGTAAAAAAGAAGAAAACGAATAGATAAAAAAGAAGACATGCTATTGTTTTATCATCTTCCTCACTGTGGAAGAGGACCAAGGACTGTGCAATCATCGACACAAGAAAAAAAGACCATGAAAGCCTAACAATCTACTGCCGCCAACAAAACCACCTGTCGACCACCCTCCAGCCATCATCTGCTCCGTCGACCACCCTCGCCACTGTCACAACCAGCAGCACGCTCAAACCCAGTGACCTCACTTCAGTGGTGACGCAAGAAATACACACGCACACAGGTGCAACGAGCGGGTAGCATCAGTTAAAGATCGGGAATGAAAGGGAGGTGACGAGTGGCATCCTAAAGATCGACGAAACAATAGTCTCGATGTAGGTTCGTTCGAGCTGTCCGTCTGTGATTTCGAGGTGCCGAGTCCGTCGTTGAATGCTGTTGCGTTTCCGGCAAGCTCGAGTTCGTTGCCGTCTATGGGTTTCCGATCGTGGTCCCTGTTTTTGCTGAAATTTTATTGCAGATTTCTAAGCTTTGATCCCTCGGTTAGTCATTCTGCTTGACTTTTTGCTTTTGAGTTTTATCCCATCAATATTGAAGAAGTTTTTCCAGATAAGTTTTAATTTGCTAGTTGGATTTTTTTTAGTATTAACTTAGTGCTTAGTTTTACATTTTTATATATTACTGTAGTATATATTATGTCTATGTGATAAGAGTGTAGAAGGGGTTAATGTCAACTAGTTAGTTGCAAGATTCCAATTAAAGTAATTGCACGATACTACACAAATATGCTTTAATTTATAGGATATTTTACAAAATTAAAACGTTAAGATCAATCACGTTCATTGTAAAATTGTTGTTCTAGTATGTGGAGTGCAACTCTTTCTATCCTTTAAAGCAACGAAGTTCTTCTTCGAAGTATCGAATATGTCTAGCCTGGCAAATATAGGAAAAAGATTCATCGATATCTTTGCTTATAGAGATAATAATCATTCGGTGGTTCACGTGGTGTAGCCGTGATTCTTAATTTCAAATTAGTTTGAATGCTTTTCCTTTTGAAATAATTTGAGGTGCGCTATGCCAAATAAAATCTTAAAATGCATGACCCTCGCTTATTTAGTATTTTAGATTCTTAGAATTCGAGGCACGCCATTTAGCAAATTTCATGGCTCTCGCAAAGTGCAAACGCGTAGTTGCTTTAGGACCGTTATTTAATAATTTACTTTCCTGAATACGGGTGTGCATTTATGTGACCCAAATCTTACTCTCGGCGAAACTGAAATACATTAGAGTCGCAGGCGTACTGGTTACGGTGCGGCTCGAAAGGTGTTTTCGTAACGTCGCAATTCTTCTAAAAAATAAGAGCGGAGCATTAAAAGCACATAGTTAAAATATATAAAAGAATCGGATAGAAACAAAAATTGCAATTGAGCGACCGTGCTAAAACCACGGAATCCGGGAGTGCCTAACACCTTCTCCCGGGTTAACAGAATTCCTTATCCAGATTTCTAGTTTCGCAGACTGTATTACAGAGTCATAAATTTCCTCGGTTCGGGATTAAACCGGTGACTTGGGACACCATCATTTTCCCAAGTGGCGACTCTGAATTTAATAAATTGATCCCGTCTCGATTGTCCTTTAATTGGAAAAACTCCCTCGCGTGCTCGTCGCGGGCGCGTAAAAAGGAGGTGTGACACTAAGTACCTTACCCTGTCTTTGGTCGTTGGTTTTCATGTGTTCTCAGACTTGATTCTTTCATGTTTTGAACTTGTTTTGTTAAGTGTTTATCATGCTTATCTGTTTAGACCTTAAAGAATCCCTATGCATAACGTGTTATGAAATAATAAAAGAAGAAGAATATTGCAGAGCAAAGTAGAGAGAGATGAAATTCTTATTGATATTGGATGATTTACAATGGAATAGAACGCTCTATTTATAGGGAGATGGTGACTTAGCCACCAAGTAATAAACCCTAGAATCTCTCTAAATATAGACATTCACCATAAATAGAATTCTATTTATAACATTATTTTAAATAATTTAGTATGGTTAAAAGGTTACTTTTGCTACAGTAACTTTCAGTTTGTGGTAAAAACTAACAATTAGCTATAATATTTTTTCATAGTAATAAATCCGTAGCTATATTATTGCCACAACTTTTTATAATTTGAAGCAAATGTATTTATTTAGCTACAATATTTTATTTTAAATAACTTATTGTAGCTAAAAAGTTACTATTGCTACAATAACTTCTAATGCATGGCAATAACTTATGATTAGCTACGCAACTTTATTGTAGCAAAAAAATTGTAGCTATTTAGGTAGTTATTGCTATGATTGTTATCAATTATAGCAAAAAATGAGGAATTAGCTTTACCAATTTATTTTTCGTGGCTGGCAAATTTTACAAATTTGTAAATAGCAAGGAAATTCTAATTTTTGTGGCTATTGTTAGGTATTAGCCATGATTTTTAAATTCATAGCTAGGATTTCGTATCTATAAAATATATTGTGTTGTAGTGCTATATCCATATATATAGTTGCGTTTTTAGGTCAAAACCGTTTTCAAAACCTGTTAGATTTTCTTTTCCCACTAAGGGACGATTTTCACGTTTTCTTTTCCACTAAGTAACAATTTTCACTATTTCCTATTATTTAGGCACAGTAGAGACTACAAAATTTAATTAACAAGGCCTCCTATTATGATATTAATTTCAAAATTCTGAAATTAATTTCCATCATAATAAACTACGAATTATTCCACCAAAAATTCATAATTGCACTCCTTAGTTCGATTTCAAAATTCTTCCATAAAATCTTATTTAACTCCCCATGTTAAGATTCAGATACTAATCAATCAAATTAAATTACTAACTATTTAATTTATTGATTACTTCCTTTAGACTTACACTTAACTTATTTCATGTGTCGGATACAAAATCCACCGGCCGAGTTTACACATGAAAACTTATAAGCTTTCATAAAGGATCGGAGTATCATCAATCTCAAAACCGAGACATGGATTCCATCAACTAATTATTACTTTGCCAATGTATATCATTGTTATTATTTTCGAGGCTTATTGACTCGCGAAAGAATCTTGCCTTTTAATAAATCAAAACAACAAGTGACATACACAACTAATAATAATTATATCAGGATTAAGAGTATAAGTACATTAAATGGACTAGAGAAATTATTTTATAAAGTCATTATAAAATATTTATCTCTACTTGATCTGTTCAATACATACCAAATGTACTAGCACAAGAAGTTGGAACCATTCCTATAATCAAGATAAGTTATATTTAATCTTGTGTTACAATCATACTGATGATTTGTCCAATTACATCCTTAGATCATGAACATTAACTTCTATGTCTTACAAGAACCGATGATTTAATCTTCTGTGTATAAGTTAAATTTTATACACTAAATTATCTACTATGTAAGCAATTGACACACAAACCAACTCATGATATATTTAAAATGAAACTTTATTAAATTTAAACAAGTAAATAAATAATTATTCATAAAGAAAACAATTGGCATGACTTATAGTATATTCTAACAGCAAGCTCAATAATTTGATTGAATATTATTACAAAGGAAAATATATGCTCGATTCTCCTAAGTTCGAAAAATAAAATATTCAGGTTCATCCTTGAACCTACGACCTTTACAAGCTACAATATGAGCTTGTTCAATGGACCGAGAAGGGTTTCTTTGTAAGGAAGCAGTGTTATTAATTATATATTGCTTTTATTTTCATAGAATATTAGTATAGACGTTTGAATTATTTATTTCGACGAAGCGATATCGAATGACGCCACTTATTACCATGTGTATTCGTCCTCGTGCAAGATCATCGAATTCAGTGAGAATCTCGATGAAACACAAGTATTTGAATGGAGTTAGAGCTATGGGCGGAGAAAATCTTAACCTTTTCACTAAAAAATTATATTATGTACATAAAGTTAAAAGTTTATTTTTTTATGTACGTATATTAGTTATTGAATTCCCTTTATTTCTTCCTAAATTTACTTCAATTATTTCGTTAAACACCTTTAATAAAAATCATGCTTCCGCTTCAAGGTTGAGCGGCTTAGAGGGATTGTTGCATGAGAATAATGCAAATTTAATACGAATATTTAGACATTGACAGGAAAAAACAGAATGATGAAGAACTATATGAAGTCCAAGGGCCGTTAGTTGCAAAAGTGAAACACAAAAAATCTAAGCCAAGTCACGCCAAACAAGTGATTTGCATCCAATCAAGAAACGAGCGAACCGAAAACGTTCAAGCAAATATATCGGCACAATTTTTTTTTTTTTTTGGTTGAAAATATCGGCATAAATTGATTTAACAGTTGCAATAAATAAAAATGGTAGAAGTAGAATTTTACGGTGTATATTAATTCAATTAGTAATACAAATGTTTCATAGATGTCATGTCGTAACTTGTGGCGAAGCCAGAAATTTCATTTAGGGTGTTCAAACTTGAAAGAAGTATAAAAAATCATCAATAAAGGATGTTCAATATATGTTATATACCACTAAAACCTAATATTTTACCTATATATACGGTGTAAATTTTCGATGAAGGGTGGTCAGTTGACCACCCTTGAAGCTATGTAGCTTCGCCCATGGTCGTAACCCAAAAATAGACTGTAATTTTTCCAATGCAAATGATATAAAATAGTTAATTTCATCTTTATAATAATAATACTAAAATATTAACTTTTTAATTATAATTTCAATACCAATATCAATATTGTTAACTGTAATAATAATTCATCTCATAAATAATCTATTGCTAAAAGAACCGCCACATGAAGCGCAGAGTAACTCTTAGTATCTATATAATTATGGGTAATAGAAAAGTAAGGTGTCAGTCTCTAACTATTTATTTATTTCCTTTTTTTTGTTGGCATTTTAAAATTATTAATAATTCATCACTTCCGTTATAAATAAAAACAATTAAAAAATAAAAAGGAAAAAAAGGGAAAAGTCACTTTAAGGGGTCGTTTGGTTCAGTTAAAAAAATCACAAAAGACGTTTATGTGTCGTGTTAAAAGAAAACTCTAAAGTTGTCTTCCTTTGTTCATCTTCTTTCACTCATTTTTCTCCGTCATTTTCGGATCCAAATCAGGTCATCGGTAATCTGGACCAAGCGGAAATCCATTAGTTGCAAAAAAAAATCCTTTCTTTTCTTCTCTTTTGATTTTTTGTTTTAATAACGAAAACGATCTTCAAAACTGGTAAATTTTTCTTTATTATGTAATTCGGAGTATTATTGTTGGTGTTAATTTTTAGTGTAACATTCTCCCTATTTGTCAGATTATAATTCAATTTGATTCTTCGTTTGTTTGTCTCCAGTTGTTGCTCTTCTCCAAGTTCAGGTTTTTCTTCTTCGATATCGCCAGGTAATGGAGATTATTTGCTCATTGTTTCTGCTTTCTTATCACTGAATTTAGTCAATTTTCTTTTGTGTTTTTATAATTATTTCTTCTTTAGAATTTGTGTTTATTTTGTGAGTAACCACACAGCGGGGTGGAGCTAGAAGCCGGCTATAGTTGGACGAAACCCATTAGCTTTTGCTCAAATGGTACACTTTGTATTAAGAAATTAATTAAATATGTACAGATATAAAATTTAGAACCCAGTTATTAGCATTTGAAGTCGTCGTTCTAAAATTCAGAACTCATAAAGTTGAAATTCTAGCTCTGCCTCCGAGAATATTTTGTAATGAACATATTTTGTAACGAACGCGTGATAAGTAGCGGCGGATGCACGTGGAACGAAGCAGTGTCACGTGACACGTGACAGCATGTATAAAGTAATATGGTATGAAATAATAAGATAAAGGAAATGACCCACTTGACATACACTGTTGCTTGGCACACTGGTTAAGTTCCTAATTTTGCTCTTAAAAAGTTTCGAACCTCAACCAGATCATTTTTTTGGCAAATATTTGAGAGAGCCTCTATTGTCAAAAATTTTATATAGGTTGTATGAATAGCTACTGATACATGGATGTATCTATTGGATATTAGTATACCTTCCATCTTTTTTGTATTTCCTTTATTTCCTATATTACTGTTATTTCATTATTGTATTGTTATGTTATGTATTTTTATGTTATTTTAGTATGAGTTTATGGATAGTACTAATGTATCGTCTTTTGTTGTTGTCTTGAGCCGAGGGTCTCCTGAAAATAGCCTCTCTACCCCTCGGGGTAGGGGTAAGGTCTCCGTACATATTACCCTCCCAAACCCCACTTATGGGATCATACTGAGTTGTTGTTGTTGTTGTTGTTGTTGTCAGTGTTGTCAAAGGCGCGCTTAAAGCGCGCTTAAGCCCTGAAGTGAGGCTCAAAACATGTTGAGCGCTTCGCCTCGCGTTGTGTGCGCTTTAGTGTGGCGTCAAGGCTCTAAGTCATACTTTTACTTGCCAATGAGTGTAATCCTGCAAAGGGGACACTAAACAATTGATATTGTACTTTCTAGTAAATTTTTTCTAATTTTTTTGTCCATATATTTATTACTCATGCTTTTAATTATTAGTCTTGGACTACATATACATATTTTTACTTTTTCTACCGTTGCGCCTTTTTTCATTAAAGCTCACGCTTTATTTGCGCTTTGCGCTTAAAGCCTCAGCGGACCTTAGAGTTTTTTTGCGCTTTTCGCCTTTGATAACACTGGTTGTTGTTGTATATAGGTAGAATTGAACTCACCACCTCTTCTAACTTAAAACTCAACAAAACCAATGGATAAGGCTATTTCTTGTTAGGTAATGTGATACTCCCTCCGTCGCAAATTATCTGTCGTATTTCTCTTGTACACGCTCCTTAAGAAAATATTAAATAGGAGTGGTTTTTGACTGTTTTACCTTGTTTATCTCTTAAGATATATTATCTCTTCATTTTATATTTACTCATAATTGAGGTATTTGTAGTTTTCAAGAACAATTAATATTAAGGAAGAATAGGTAAAAGATAATTAATTGTCTTGAACTTTTTAGATGACAAATACTTTGAGACAACTATTTTTAGAAATCACAGCAGATAATTTGAGACATAGGGAGCAATATTATTTATTCTCTGCTCTTCTATAAATATTGACACAGCTTTCGAAAAATCATGCGTGCGCCCCGGGTGATAAGAGTCAAGAGTGCTGTTAAGAACATGAATTGTACTATGGTTATTCTTTTTCAATGTCAAAACTATAGCTTTCTTTTTTAATACAGGAAAAAGGGCTTTGAAAGTTGAATTCCAGAAAAAATAATTTTCTTTGTTGCTTTAGTTTAGTCCAAGAGCGTTTAAATACAACTCCACTTATTTTGATTCTTTTCTCCAAAATGAAGAGATCCAAAGCAATTAGGACCGATTGGCAGTTTTGAGGCAAGTCGTGACCGGATCAAGACTGTTAATATTTTTAGAGAGCCTATGAGTTATTATGGAGTTCTTATATTTGTGCTTGTTTCGTCACTTAGAATGTAAATGGACAGGTAATTTAGGGAAAACATGTTTAGAAAATCTTGGCCTGGAAATTTTTTGGCAGTTTTAGATGAGTCCTTTTACTTGGATAAAAAGCCGTCCATATACAGCAGGGTCCAAAGATCTTATGAATATTCGGCTATTTTATGTTTACTAATTGATGTGGTTACTTCTCTCTATCTGTAGATCCTTTTAACTTTTTGCTTACCAGGATGTTTCTTGATCATGCACTTCCTTGGTAACCATCTTTTATAAGATTCTCTTTTACCAAAAAAAAAAATATGCAAATGAACTTACGGAGAGTCTGTCGTGTCATCTCTTATCTTTATTTTCATCCTTTTTATGATGTCTAATTGGTAATATATCCACTTAAAAAAGATGGCGCTTAATTGGTATCTTTATTGTGCCCAATTTAAATTCTCTTGCTTTGATGTTTTGCTTTTATTTCATATCTTGCTACACTTTCATTTGTATAGGTTGTATTTAATGAGCTCTACAAGATATTATACTGTAGGAAGCCTTCCTTTACACCAAACAAAAGGAAAAACCAGTGATACCGTGTTTGTAGATTTGTAGAGGTGCGTTCATTCAAATTTCTACTTTAGGTTTATGTTTTATTAATTTAACGTGCTAATACATGAGCAATCTTTGTTGGTTTGCAAGGTGAATTTGTTGAAATTTCTAATTTAAGATTGTGTTTTATAGTTTGTTAGCGAGTTAATACGTGAGCAAACATTAAATTTTCTCTTCTGATGAGAAAAGGTTGTGCTTTATGACCCAATAAATATTATTGCTGCTCGAAGGTAAACAACGGTTGCACTGTTATTTGCACCTTTTGTGAGTTACATGAAGTAAACTTCATTGAAAGTGTATTTATATCAAAGATATAACTTCATATGAGACATATTTTCTGAGTTCCAGCATCTTTATTTGTTACATTTAAGGTATTTCTTAGACTAAAATTTATGTTAAGGAGTCGATATTGAAAAGCATGTGAATCGATAGAGGAAGCATCCATCATACAGAGTCAGGAGTTTTGTGTGCCGTTTGAGATTTTCATACATTTTTGTAATATCTTCTGGAATCAAGATGTTGAAGAGTAGTCAGGTGTAAGCATTTGTCGTTCCTTTTTTTACTATTTGTGAGAATTTCGTGTTTTATTTGGATCTTTTTTCATCATGTGAAAAATTTAAGTATGCATTGCTTCCTGTTTCTTATTATTATAATTATCTCGAGCTCTCATGGTGACTTTCGGGGTGATTTTCGGGTGCTTTTTCTTTCTGTCTTAATTAGTATCTGTGGTACATTATCAGTAGTTTACCCTTTGCTTTTGAATTTCTGTTCAGGATGTGAATAGTGGAATTGATCTCTCATTCTTGCTACGTATCCCATTCAAAAGTGTGAGGAAGATAGCACTGGAATTGAAGGCAACAATTCAATAACTAATTTAGGAATTCGTGAGCAATTGCTTTGACTATTATTTATATAAGTGGTGATTGAAGAAATTTTTGTTAGTGTTTCTTTTTTTTCTTTTCATGTACTTGAAAAGTTTATGAGATCAGCAGGGGAACATAGTATTACGCACTTTGGGCGAAATGCCACCATCCTCCAAACTATACTCTAAAATTTCATCAATAAGACAAAGAAAAAACCCCAACCACCCACGAATCCCTTATTCTCTTCTTCATGCATGAATGAATAGCCCAGTTTGTTGAGTCAAATCAAAGAAACCTAGTAGGAATCTGTCTCTCTGTTTGTGATAGGAGAGTTTTTTCTCTTTTTCTCTGCATGTAGACATAGATTATGTCTACATGCAGAGAAAGTATGGAAGGACAAAAACAGATATTGATCAACAGAATCAAGGGAAACTTAAGAAGGCCTTCATGGGTATCTGTGCTGCTTCTATTCACAGTCATCGCTCTAATTAGCCTCCTACAGATCAACAGGGAATATTCAATCAGCTTGCTGATCCCCTTGGATTTTGGATTAATCTCGGGCTCTCGGCCCGGCCCTCATATTAGCAGCAGCTGCTCTGACTTCTTCAAGCAGGTGCCAGCAAGGAAAGTAGTGAAGTCGATCAGGGATTTCGGCGGGATAGGGGATGGAAAAACCTCAAACACGAAGGCGTTTCGACGGGCCATGGAATTTATGGCGCGTTTCACGGACAATGGTGGGTCCCAGCTGGTTGTTCCAAAAGGCAGGTGGTTAACGGGAAATTTCAATCTCACTAGCAATTTCACCCTATTCCTCGAACAAGGCGCTGTCATCTTGGGCTCTCAGGTCATTCTTCTACTTCTACTAATCTCTTTTAATATTCCTCAATCTTCTCTTTATTTTTTCCCATTCACTACGGAGTGCTAGGATCAAAACTCCAAAGTACTTTAAAAAGAAAATTTTGATTAAAATTTACATATTTGAATTTACTCATATAATGATTTGAAATATTTGAAAATAGTTTGAGAAAATGGTAATCAAAGAAAAAAACCTGTTTTACTTCTCAAATGGTAATAGTGTTTATGGAACAGGGAGGTATCGGTTATTAATCTGAGCATCCATGTTGTGATGTGCTCTAATAAATAGCTCAAAGTTTTATTTTTTATATGTTCAGTATATCTTCAGTTTACTCATCTATCACTACTACTATTATATAAATCATATAGTAGAAAATATTACTTCACTACTTGATGGTGGACTTTTAACTATCTTTTGGGGTGGGAAAGAGGAATCTTGGTGTTTTCTGCTATCCGCAGCCAGAAATTGGTTGGAAGGATGTTCCCTGCATTCTTTGTTTTTTTTTTTTTGTTCCTACTTTCTTTAAATTTATTGGGATAAAAGATGGTGAATTTCAGTACTATAATGGGGTGAGAAAAATAACAAAGAACATACAGGGAAGAAAATAACTTTAGGGCATAAAGATGTAACTATTACCTTAAGACTGCAGAAGAAGGGTTGGATTCTTTATAGAGCAAATTATTTTGGGATTAACAAAGAAATTATCTGGCTACATTTGAATCAATTAAATAGATGTGTGTCACTTGGTTTTCCGATTGGTTTGCTTGTCATTGCCCCTTCCCTTTATCTTTCCTGAGCCGAGGGTCTACTGGAAACAACCTCTATGCCTTTTTTAAGATAGGGGTAGGGTTTGCGTACACATTACCCTCCAAGTGCTGGGTTTGTTGTTTTTGGATCTGATCCCCAAGTGCTGGCCTAGATCCAGTTACTATACCAAGTAGTCGTATTATTTTATCCCCTGATGGCTAAGGGCTGTCCTTCCTTTGTTTTGTTTTAGGGTCCAAGGTCTTACTTTGTCTCACATGGCCTTCTAGTCCAAACACTTGTTTATTTTTACTGCTCTTTTCTTTCTTTGGCAAGGTGAAAGTTACTGTGCTATTCTTGTTTAATTTCATATCACAAAATTCTGAATTTCTTCTCTTTGTTAAAAGGATCCAAAGGAATGGCCATTAATCAATGCTCTGCCTTCATATGGAAGAGGGAGAGAAAGACTGGGAGCGAGACATATTAGCCTCATTCATGGAAATGGTCTCACCAATGTTGTAATTACAGGTAATTTCTTACCCCATATGGTCAGAAGTCATTATTGTTCTTGCCAAGTAAGTGACAACTTGGTAGTTGCACTTACTACTTATAAAGGATACCGTAATGACAAAATATGTATTGATTAAAAGCACATCATTAATATGCTAACTGTTTGTTTTCGAGCCTTTTAGAAAGATTTTAGTGCTTGTCTATATTGACAAAAAAATGAAAAATAAAAATCTGCAGTGAGGGTGAGCTGTTGCTTGCTTAGTTTACTGATGTCCTTTAATTGAAATATCTACTAGGTACTAGATTTGAAGTATTCATTTGGCAGCTGGAAATGCTTAGCCTTAATTTTCTTTTGGACGACACTATTGGCTACATACACATCTATAGGAAGGTCTGTTTGGTCAGTGGTGTGCTGAACTAAACATGTTAGGACGGGAGCGGAGCCCTTTGGATTATGGTTTCGGCTGAATCTAGTAACTTTGGTCCAAACCCTTTATTTATCTTAAGAAATCCATTGAATATGGACAAATAATTAATTTGGAACCCAATAACTTAAAAACACCTAGAATTCCGAACTCATAAGCTTCAAATCCTGGTTTAGCCTCTGTGTTAGGAGGGACCATAACAAAAGGTGGAATTCTATTCTAATGTTGAAGTTCCTTGAATATGATGTCTGTAAGATCTAATAGGTTGGATTGATAAGATTTGTTGCATTTTGGTTTTTAGGCATGTGATGGTGACAGAATGTAGAACCTAACTGTAGTTCCTACTGGGTTGTTACATTGGAGCTGCTATTCTAACATGCACTCCCTCTGTTTCAAATTAAATGAGGTAGTTTGACTCGGCACGGAGTTTAAGAAAAAAAAGAAAGACTTTTGAAATTTGTGGTCTTAAAAGCTTAAGGGGTAAAACTTTGTGGGTCATGACTTTTGTGTGGTTATAAAAGTTTCTCATTGAGGGTATAATGAGGAATTTAAATTTGAATTATTTCCAAATCTAGAAATGTGTCATTTATTTTGGAACAAACTAAAAAGGAAAGTACCTTATTTAATATGAAACGGAGGGAGTAATTAGTTAATAGACGATGTTAATTGAGGATTTAGTGTTGAAGCAGATACTCAGAATTAGTAAACGAGAACACAAAGGAGTAGAATGGAATGGGGGATGACTAAGGAAAATAGACGCCAAGATGATTATTATCCACGTTTTCAATTTGGATCTCTCTCTCTCTCTCATATGCTGACACACACACTGAGCTACACATACACAAAGACACACTCTCCCCTTTTCATCCTCTCCTCCCCTCCCTCCCTGTGTTAGAGCTGCTGACATGCGACTTCAAAAGTTGGAAATTACTTTGACCACACTTTTAAGGATTGAGTATTGTCATTGAAGAATATATATACTCAGATTTGCCGATAAACAATGTGTCATATGCGTTAATAAAAGCTGAAGGTCCTTTGCTGGATAAGTGCACATGTTAAAGATCCAACACAAAGGCTACAAGAGTACTCCATCTTATTCATTGCATTTAAATGTCTAAAAGATTTGTCAAAATATTTGTTTAGGGGATAATCCAGATTCAGGAATTAATCTGTTTCAGATTTAGAATTTCACTAGAGAAGGTTGCTTTCAAACATTTCTTGCATATGAGGGCTTTGCATACACACTTGCAAACAATGAACTTTCTACTACTAAGAATATAAATTGAATATTAAGTACTATTGGCTCATAAAAAGTGGTAGCTAAACTTTTTGACCACTACACCTGTATCAGAATATATGAGCATGCTCATAGTATATAGTTTTAGAAGTAAGCGTTCTATTTAGTCTACTTAAAATATGGACTATGATGAGTCTGCAATATTATATGCCGTGTGGTTATATTTATCTCAGTGATCATTCCTTTCTTTTCCTTTTGATAAGTTCATCTCGGTGATAATTTTTCCCCCCAATTCCCCCATTTTCTTTCAAATACTAATAATAATGAATTTCTAGTGTGACTGCTTCTCTGTCTGCCTCTTCAAAATTTTCAGCTTAATTTCAGGGGAAAATGGGACTGTAGATGGCCAGGGAAAGATGTGGTGGGAGCTTTGGTGGAATAGAACATTGGTCCACACCAGAGGCCATCTCGTTGAGCTGATTAACTCCCAGAACATCCTGATTCATAATCTTACATTCCTCAACTCCCCATTTTGGACAATTCATCCTGTCTATTGCAGGTCCCTGCTCTCTTGATAATTGCTCTATCATTTTTTTATGACACTGCTTGCCTCTACTTGGTTGGTTCCCGGTCTTTAGGCAGCTAATGAATGGAGAAGTAATTAGTTTAACTTGGAAATTGCTATTTGTTGCTGCATAATATTTTCTGAAAAGTTGATATTACGATTCAGTTAATCAATCAAATAACTAGACGTCTATAATTAACCTGTATATTTAAAGGATCCAGTGTTGCCAAAGTAGGCCAAAGTAGTCTTTCCATGCTAGTCTTGAATGTTGAGGGCAAGAATGAATCTTTAAAGATGTGGAGTACAATCATAACTTTGCTGAATAAACATGTTCTCTCCTCCTTTCATTAGCTTTCCTCACAATAACTACTTTATTCACCAAATTATCGCATATTAGCTGGTAAAGTGACACTTGACATTGCATTTGCTTCAGGAATATTGTAATCAGAAACATGACTATTTTGGCTCCTTGGAATGCCCCTAACACAGATGGCATAGACCCAGGTATATCTTTTCTGTATGCACAACAACAACAAACCTAATATATTCCCACAGGTAGGATCTGGGGAGGGTAGTGTATACCTTACCCCTCCCCTACCGAGTCAAGGTAGAGAGGCTATTTCCAATATACCCTCCACGGCTCAGAAAAATATCCTCTGTTGGAGTACCTGAAATTTTCCACTAGGAGAAACAATAATGATCTTGAAATTCTCTATAATTTTAATATTAAGGCAGACACCCCTTGATTACATGTGGCTCCGCCAGTGTATCTCAGGCATACATAGGCGTCCACTCTACTTTATTACTTATGTCAAACTAGATTGTATGATTAAGAGTATTAACAACTTTTTATTTTATTCACATTGTTTTGTTAGCAGACTCCAGCGTGAATGTGTGTGTCGAAGATTGTTACATCGAAAGTGGTGATGACCTTGTGGCAGTGAAAAGTGGTTGGGACCAGTACGGCATGAACATGGCTCGTCCAAGCTCAAATATCATTGTAAGGAGAGTGACAGGCACAACTCCAACATGTTCAGGAGTTGGTATTGGCAGTGAGATGTCTGGAGGTGTTTCTAATGTCATCATAGAAGACTTATATGTTAGAGATTCAGCAGCTGGCGTGCGAATTAAAACTGATAGAGGAAGAGGCGGATACATTACCAACGTTACAATAAATAACATGAAAATGGAAAGAGTGAAAGTGCCGATCAGGTTTAGCAGGGGAGCAAATGACCACCCCGACGAGAGATGGGATCCGAAAGCAGTACCTAGAGTAAGAGGTATTCGTATCAGTAACGTGGTCAGTCTGGAATCAAAGAGACCGCCCTTGCTAGAGGGCATTGAGGAAGCACCATTTTTGGACATACACATGGAAAACGTCAGTATATTCGGGCTAGCCCCAACTATGAGGTGGAACTGTGAATTTATCTCTGGCTCTAGTTGCAGTATTTTCCCTGCACCCTGTTCGCAGTTGTTGAAGAATGAATCCACATTTCAGTGTTCAATTCATTAGACTTGGTGTTCCTTTGGTCATTTTATACGAGACATACATTGGCAAAATTCAAAATATGAACTTTTATACCTTGAAACTTGAAAATAGTCATATTCTGGTTTTAGAGTTTTAGGTGAGGTGACATATCATGCATATACCGCGCCAAATAGGAAACTGGTGAAAGTCTATTCTTTTTACTGTAGAAGTTTTCAGTCTCACTTTTCTTTAGACTAGACTGAGCTACATTTTTGTACCTTACGAAAGTTTTTACACACATTTCTATTGACCAGTTGAATACAAATTTAACTCTCAATGCTAGAATAGCTTGGCCTCTATCCTATGTGTTTATCGTAGCTCTGGGCCTTAATTATTGGCTATTGTTATTACATGTCATTTATTTTATGATATTTATGCTTCTATTACTATTTCTATGGTTGTTGCTGACATTACTGTTGAATTATCTCTTCTTGTTTTATTTGTCTTCCTGAGCCGAGGGTCTATCGGAAATAGCCTATGTCCCATCGGGGTTGGGATAAAGTCTACGTATACATTGTCCCTTATCAATATTCATAAACAGAGAATGTTAATTTCTCAAATTTTTTATATGTTAAATCTTTGTTAATACAACAACAATTTTTCTATTAAATTGAAAAATTAAATTTCTCTCTTTATGAATGAAGAGGTTGGTGTTATTGATAAGAGACAATGCGTACACAAACTTTACCCTACCCTGAAAGGGTAGAGAGGCTTTTTCTGGGAGACCCTCGGCTCAACAGAAGAGATAATAATATCAAAGAAGAAATGCAAGAAGAGATATGTACCAAATAAGTGAAAGGGAGTGCAGTAATACAATCCTATGCCAAATAACAAAATAGTGTGAACGCAACATAGACCGCTACCAAACATAGGCAAAGCTCTATCAGACTACCCGATACAAAGAGGAAAAAACTATGCACTACCCCTAACATACAACTCTAATGCTCGACCTCCACACGTTAATACAATTATTTTTATTTTTATTTATTTTCAGTTGAGAACATTTACGAGGAAGGCTTCTTTTTTAACTAAGGTAGCATATGGAATCAACACTCGTCATTTTCAGGAACTTATACACGCACAATGCGCGTACCTTAAAACTAGTTCTATATATATATATATAACTAGTATTAGTACCCGCGCGATGCGCGGACATAAGTTATATCAAATTATGATTTGGGTTATTTAAATTATGTGCAAATAACCTTAAATTAAACCTTCTATTTATAAATTATAAATTAAATTTTCATATTAATTAAGAAGTAGGACATGAAATCATTTTTCAAATTTCATAGTGGATATTTTATTTTCTTTTTCTATATATGTAATAACCCAACCCCTTGATTTGAACACTTGTATTATATTATACGGTCAATTTTAAAGAATCAATACATGTAACATTGTGATCTATATATATATATATATATATATATATATATATATATATATATATATATATATATATATATATATATATGTATCAAATCTATTGAATTTTCTTATAATTATATTTTTTATTACGTGCATTTATTTTGTAATCTATTGATACAAATTTGGCTTTTAAGAACTTTGTAATCTCAATCAAATAGTCTTTTCCTTTTATTTTTAATAGTAAATTTTTAATAATTTAACGTAATTTTGCTATTTTTTTAATCTAATATATAGTCTTATTACGTTATGTGACTTTTCATTAACTTGTAACTTTATTTAATATCATTATCAACTACTATTCGTTAAAATAAAATAGATAAATATATAATTTTCTTAATCATAAAATAAATATTTATTTTAAAAATATTGTTTGAAAATTTTAAAATTATTTAATATTTAATAATATTTTAAATATTGTATATTTACTTTTTAATAGTAAATTTTCAATAATTTAACGTAATTTTGCTATTTTTTAATCTAATATATAGTCTTATTACGTTATGTGACTTTTCATTAGCTTGTAACTTTATTTAATATCATTATCAACTACTATTATATTAAAATAATATAGATAAATATATTTTTTTTAATCATAAAATAAATATTTATTTTGGATAAAATTATTTTAATGATTTTAAAATATTTAATTTTTAATAATATTTTAAATATTGTATTTTTGCTTTTTTTTTATTTTATAAACGTATGATTTTCAAATTTCCTCATATTATTTAAATTTTGTATTTATATTCAATATTTTTAGTTTTGATTTTGTCTATTAGACTTGAGTTACGAGAACTTATCCATATTATGACTTTTCTTATCATAATATAAAAAACTTTCTTATCTCAATTTTAAATTAGTTTTTACCCTTTTTTCTGTATGATAAAAAATCTGAATGTTTATTATTTTCTCTATTTATTATTTATTTTTGATGATTATATTATTCAATTCATAATATTATTACACTGTCATGTGGATTTTTGTTAGATTCTTTGAATTTAATATCTATTTCTGCCACACTCATTCTAATATAATATAGATAAAAATTAAATAACTTTCTCATCTCAAATTCAAATATTTTTTATCATTCTATTTTCTTCTAAACTGCACTTTTAACAAATTTATGTTATGCTTTCAAACTTAAACTAACAACACTCAATCTAAATATTAATCATAAATAAATATTTTCTTAATTATTTGAACACATTATATCTAAATGTTTTAGTAATATTTACGTATAAAATATTCATTTCCATGATTTATCAATACTAATATAACTTAATTACCTAAATATGCATTATGCAATGTCGAGTTGCCTAAGTAAAAAAATATTTTTTTAACCATAATGTGTGCTACCCTTATTTTAATATATTATAGATAGATACAAATTAGTAAATCTTAATTTTATTTTATATTTTAACTTACTCCAAAATATAAATAGTCACATATTATCTAAATTAGCCTTTTTATATTTTTATTTTTTTCTATTATAACTTTTATAATTAATTCTTTGCCTCCATAATTCTAGCTAATATAGAAGAAAAATCTATGATTGGATCAATATATAGATATAAAATATAGATACAAATACAAATATAAATATAGATATATAAATAAATTTTTTCTAATATCTATTTAGATTATGTATAAGATTCATTTAAACTACTTCCATTAAATATGTTTTCATTTATAATTCAAAATTTTAATGTTGTCTTAAATTTGTTTTCATTTATAATTTAAATTTTTAATGTTGTCTTAAATTTGCCAAGTGGCTTCAATTTAGCTTGCCATTTGACTTAATCACATGTGTCACTACTCTCCTTTTAATATAACAAGGACAGGGCGTATGGGTAAGTCTGCTCGTGTACCTTTCTACTTGTTCCTGATGCTAGCTCAAGGTTTTCTGTACGTACCTATTAATCTCAAAGATCAAAGTGAGGTTGCATGGGCTAATCTTTTTCTGCTGTTTGATGGTTTACAGATTAGGATACGATTGGTTTTCATCACAAGGCATAAATGTTATCATCTAAATTGAATTTTCACTATAAACGATGAATTGCTTTTTTGAGGTGGCAACTGGTATAGCATTAATTAGTGGATGTGTCGCAATTTAATGAAATTTCTGTGTAGAAGGGACCAGCAAAACAAATGTAGGTTGAAGCATATAACAATTCCGAAAAACAAAGCGAATTACCAAGTTAAAACATATTTAAAATACCTTTTCGTCTTAATTAGGATATTCAGATCATATGAAATTCAGAAGAGAGGATCGTTTGAATGAGATGGATTTAACTTCAATTGCATCTTACGAAAAATACGTTGCTGCAGAGTGCATCAAAAATCATGTGTACGACAGGTTGTTAAACAATTACACGTACAATTACAAATGTAGCATATTTATGGTTAATGCATATAAATATCGAGAAGAAGTACATATCATATCGAGAAGAAGTACATAGCAATTTACAGGCAAAGCTGAAGGAACTTAGAACAATAAATTTAAGGCTGAGCAGAGACGGGCATAGCTATACGATGAACAACGGCCGAGATGCATCAAAAACAAATAATCATACAAGGGACCAGCAAAACAAATGTAGGTTGAAGCATATAACAATCCCGAAAAAGAAAGCGAATTAGCAAGGTAAAACATATTTAAAATACCTTTTCGTCTTAATTAGAATATTTAGATCATATGCAATTCAGAAGAGATGATCGTTTGAATGAGATGTATTTAAATTCCATTGCATCTTACGGAAAATACTTTGCTGCAGAGTAAAGCAAAAATCATGTATACGACAGTTTGTACATGAAAAAATTTTATTTATAGTTAATGCATATAAATATGGAGAAGAAGTACGTAGCATATGGAGAAGAAGTACATAGCAATTTACAGGCAAAGCTGAAGGAACTTAGAACAGCAAATTTAGGAGGAAATATAAAGTGGTGTACGCTTGACAGTGGCAGATCTATGTAGAAAATTTGGGTGCTTAAGCACCCATTAACCTGTGACGACCCGGCCGGTCGTCACGGGAATTACCACCCCGTTACCTTGCATTTATGTGTTTATGCTTTAATATCAGTGTTAGAGTCTATCGGGTGAGTTAGGAGTGATTCTGGTTGAAAATGAGGCAAATAACCTTTTTGAAGGAAGCTTGAATATGGAAAGTCAACGTGGAGTTGACTATTTAGTTAGAGTGTTCGGAATCGGATTCTGATAATTTGGTTAGTTCCGAGAGGTGATTTGTGACTTAGGGGAGCGATCGAAATTGAATTTGAAGGTCCGGTGTAGAAATAGGCTTGAATTGGCTAAGGTTGAATTTTGGTGAAATCCGAATAGTAGGTGAGATTTTGATCCGGGGGTCGGAATGGAATTCCGACAATTTCTATAGCTTCTTCATGTGATTTTGGATATGTTTGTAAATTTTCAGGTCATTCGGACGTCGTTTGGTTGAGTTTCTGATAGAATGTGTAATTCGGAAAGTTTTAAGGAATTTAGGCTTGAATCCGATATGAATTGTGGGTTTTGGTGTTGTTAGACGTGTTTTGAGGGTTGGAGAAAGTTTGAATAAGGTATTAGGATGTGTTGGAGTGATTGGATGAGGTCTCGGGGGCCTCGGGATGTTTTCGGGTGGTTAAACGAGAGAGAAACATGGAAAATTGCAGGTTGAAATTCTGGTTTCTGGTGTTTTCGCCCGGCGGCCAAGGGACCGCAGGTGCGGCGTCGCTGGTGCATAAGAATGATCGCAGAAGCGGTCTAGAGGCGAGATGGGGAAGTCCGCAGAAGCGGATGGTCGATCGCCTAGGCGAGTCCGCAGAAGCGGACTGTGGTGCGCAGAAGCGCTTGGAGTCTGGAAGTACTCACTTTACTCCCTGCACCTTGTGTGTAGATCCAGGTACCTCTTAGCAGACCTGATCCGGTAGCCATTCAGAGCCATTTTTGCGGGATAGTTAAGGTAGCTGCTGCGCCGCAGGACCTGACTTCCCTTCCAGTTGTCTTTTCATTTCGTATTGCTATTATTTCCACACTGAGTATCGTTGTAAACTATTGCACTTATGTTATCTTTAGAGGCTCTTGACTCTTGACCCCTCGATCTTTGGGGAGTTGTTACTATTTGGGACTTGATCCCCGTATTGGTATTTCTATCATTATTGGCTTATTTCTGTTATGCTTAAATTGGATAAAGTGAGCTCATAGCTCCGTGAATGTCGTTAATTGGTCGGGCTGGCCTAGCAATATGCTGGGCGCTATCACGACCGGGTTTTGGGTCGAGACAAGTTGGTATCAGAGCCTAGGTTTACTAGGCCTCATAGGTCTTGAGCCGGTTAGTAGAGTCTTGTGGATCGGTACGGGGACGCCTGTACTTATCCTCGGGAGGTTGCGAACCTTTAGGAAACACTTCACATTTCTTGAACTCTATCGTGTGATCTTGTCGTTCTGAGAACTGAACTTCTATATTCTATTCTCTCGCAGATGGCGAGAACTCGAGCATCAGGACGAGGTGGACGACCTCCATTTCCACCTGCTAGAGGCCGTGGGCGCGGTCGTGGTAGATGTAGAGGTAGGGTAGCTGAGGCAGTGCCAGCTGACCCGCCCGTTGTACCTATTCAGGAGCAGCCCCTAGTGGTTGATGCTCCAGCAGCCCCAATTCAGGCCCAGACTATATCTATTGCTATTCCTGGTCTTCATGAGACTCTGGCCCAGATATTTTCGGTGTGTTCTGGATTGGCTCAGGTAGTATCAGGTACCGCTACTGCAGCGACATCTCAGACAGGGGGTGGTCAGCAGACCCCTGCAGCTCGCACACCTGAGCAGGTGGTTTAGGGACTTCAGACGCCGGAGGCGGTCCCCGCTCAGGTGGTTGCACCAGTTATTCCTCCAGCTGCACCAGCTCCAGAGCATATGGTTCAGGTTATGCCCGACGATGAGCAGCGTCGTCTAGAGAGATTTGGTAGACTCCAGCCACCCTATTTCAGTGGAGCTGAGGGCGAGGATGCCTAGGGTTTCTTATATAAGTGCCAGAGGATGGTATTCTTGAGTCCAGCGGAGTTTCATTCACTACTTTTCAGTTTACTGGTCCCGCCTTTGATTGGTGGGAGGAGTTTGAGAGGCGTAGGCTTGCGGGAGCAACACCTCTCACCTGACAGCAGTTTTCTACTCTCTTCCTAGAGAAGTATGTACCTCATTCCCGTCGTGAGGAGCTTCGTCACCAGTTTGAGTAGTTGGTTCAGGGCGACATGTCAGTGATCCAGTATGAGCTGCGATTCACGGAGTTGGCTAGGCATGTCACATGGATGATCCCTACTGATAGGGAGAGGATTAGGAGGTTCATTGATGGCCTCAACTACTCCATTCGCATTCTTATGACCAGAGAGAGAGAGAGTTCTATCGTCATCTTTTGAGCAAGTTGTGGATATGGCGCGCTCTATTGAGGCGGATCGTCGCCGAGATAGGGAGGAGCGGGAGGCCAAGAGGCCTCGTGGTTCTGGTAGCTTCAGTGGTGCTCCATCTAGAGGGCATTTTCAGCAAGGCAGAGGTCGTTCATCTAGACCTTCTCATTCAGGCCGCCCTGAGCAGAGCGGAGCTTCTTCTGGTCGTGGTCGACAGGGATTCCAGCAGGGCCAGTCTTCACTTAGTGCCCTCCCAGCCCAGAGTGCAGCACCTACTTCTTCAGCCCAGGGTTTTTCTGCGGCGACGGGTTCCCTTCAGTCCCCTTCTCCAGCACCAGGTAGCTATTTTGAGTGTGGTGAGTTTGGCCACATGAGGAGGCAGTGCCCTCGACTTTGTAGGGACAGGGCTCAGTAGAGGAATCAGCCCCCCTCTTCAGCACCATCTCAGGCTAGTAGAGATGGAGGTCAGTCTTCTCGTAGTTGCCCTAGAGGCGAGGAGCGATCCAGTAGAGGCCAGGCACGATTCTATGCACTCCCTGACAGGCGTGATGCAGTTGCCTCCGATGTAGTGATTATAGGTATCATTTCTGTCTATCACAGAGATGCCTTTGTCCTATTTGATCCAGGGTCCATATATTCATACGTGTAGTCTTATTTTGCACATCATTTGGGTGCGACCCGTGGTAGTCTTGATTTACCTGTTCATGTATCCACCCCCGTGGGTGATACGATTGTTGTGGATCATGTCTATAGATCCTGCGTTATTTCTATTGGGGTTCTAGAGACCCAGGCGGATCTGTTATTGTTAGGGATGGTGGACTTTGATTTGATATTGGGTATGGACTGGTTGTCTCTGTACCATTCTATATTGGAATGTCATGCTAAGACAGTTACATTGGCTATTCTTGGTATTCCTTAGATTGAGTGGCGGGGTTCGAGTGATTTCGTCCCTAGCAGTGTTATTTCATTTTTAAAGGCTCAAAAAATGGTTGAAAAGGGGTGTTTGTCGTATCTAGCATTTGCGAGGGATGTGGAATCTGAGTTTCCTAGCATTGATTCTGTACCTGTTGTGAGGGACTTTCTAGATGTATTCCCCTCAGACTTGTCGGGCATGCCGCCGGACATGGATATTGATTTTGGCATTGACTTGGTGTCAGGCACTTAGCCCATTTCCATTCCTCCTTATCGGATGGCACCAGCTGAGTTGAAGGAATTGAAAGAGCAGCTTCAGGAGCTTCTGGATAAGGGTTTCATTCGCCCTAGTGTGTCCCCGTGGGGTGCACCGGTGTTATTTGTTAAAAAGAAAGATGGTTCCATGCGGATGTGTATTGATTATAGACAATTGAACAAGGTAACAGTGAAGAACAAGTACCCTCTACCGCGCATTGATGATTTGTTTGATCAGTTACAGGGTGCAAGAGTGTTTTCTAAGATTGATCTTCGTTCAGGCTATCATCAGTCAAAGATCAGGGACTCTGATATTATGAAGACTGCATTCAGGATTAGATATGGCCACTATGAGTTCCTTGTGATATCTTTTGGGCTGACCAACGCCCCAGCAGCGTTCATGCACCTGATGAACAGTGTGTTCAGGCCCTATTTGGATTCATTTGTAATTGTGTTCATTGATGACATTCTAGTCTACTCATGTAGTCAGGAGGAGCACGCTCAACATTTGAGTATTGTGTTGCAGAGATTGAGGGAGGAGAAGCTGTATGCTAAATTCTCCAAGTGCGAGTTTTGGCTCGAGTCTGTAGCATTTCTAGGATATGTGGTGTCTCGTGATGGTATTCGGGTTGATCCGAAGAAGATAGAGGCGGTGTAGAGTTGGCCTAGACCGTCCTCAGCTACAGAGATCAGGAGCTTTCTTGGCTTGGCGGGATATTATCGCCGGTTTGTTAAGGGATTTTCATCCATTGCTTCTTTATTGACTAAACTGACTCATAAGGGTGCACCATTCGTGTGGTCGGATGAGTGCGAGGAGCTTTCAGAAGCTCAAGACAGCTTTGACCACATCTCCAGTATTAGTGTTGCCATCAGCTTTAGGTTCATATACTATTTATTGTGATGCCTCGAGAGTGGGGATAGGTTGTATATTGATGCAGGAGGGTAAGGTGATTGCTTATGCTTCTCGGTAGCTGAAGCCACATGAGAAGAACTACCCTGTTCATGATTTGGAGCTAGCTGCCATAGTTCATGCCTTGAAGATTTGGAGGCACTATTTGTACGGCGTGTCCTGTGAGGTGTATACCGATCATCATAGTCTCCATCACTTGTTCAAACAGAAGGATCTTAATTTGAGACAACGGAGATGGCTTGAGTTGCTCAAGGATTATGACATTACTATTCTATATCACACGGGGAAGGCCAATGTGGTAGCTGATGCTTTGAGCTGGAAGGCGGTCAGTATGGGGAGCTTGACTTATATTCCAGCTGAGGAGAGATCATTTGCTTATGATGTTCAGGCGCTAGCCAATCGGCTAGTGAGGTTAGACATTTCAGAGCCCAGCAGGGTGTTTGCTTGTGTTGTATCTCGGTCTTCTCTATATGATCGTATTCGTGAGCGCCAGTATGATGATCCACACTTTGTTGTCCTTAAGGACACAGTTCAGCATGATGATACTAGAGATATCACCATTGATAGTGACGTCGTATTGAGGATGCAGGGCCGGATATGTGTGCCCAATGTTGATGACCTTTGTGAGTTGATTCTGGAGGAGGCCCATAGCTCGCGGTATTCTATCCATCCAGGAGCCACGAAGATGTACCAAGACTTGAAACATCACTATTGGTGGAGAAAGATGAAGGTGGACATTGTTAGACATGTAGCACGGTGCCTCAACTGTCAGCAGGTTTAGTACGAGCATCAGAGGCCCGGTGGCGTATTTCAACGCATTGATATTCCCGAGTGGAAGTGGGAATGGATCACTATGGACTTTGTTACTGGACTCCCTCAGACATCGAGGAAGTTTGATTCTGTTTGGGCGATTGTGGATAGGCTAACCAAGTTAGCTCACTTCATTCTTGTGTGTACTACGTACTCCTCGGAGCGGTTGGCTGAGATATTCATTTGGGAGATCGTTAGATTGCATGGAGTCCCAGTTTCTATCATATCAGACAGAGGTACCCAGTTTACTTCATAGTTCTAGAGGACATTTCAGCGGGAGTTGGGCTCCCAGGTTGAGTTGAGTACTGCATTCCATCCTCAGATGGACGGACAGTCCGAGCGTACTATTCAGATCTTGGAGGATATGATGAGAGCTTGTGTTGTTGACTTTGGTGGTTCATGGGCTGATTAATTGCCTCTCGCAGAGTATGCCTATAATAACAGCTACCAATCCAGTATTTAGATGGCATCGTATGAGGCGTTATATGGGAGACGGTGTAGATCTCTAGTTGGTTGGTTTGAGCCCGGTGAGGCAAGGTTGTTGGGGACAGAGTTAGTCCAAGATGCTTTGGATAGAGTGAAAGTTATTCAGGAGAGACTTCGCACAGCTCAGTCGCGCCAGAAGAGTTTTGTGGACCGGAAGGTTCGGGATGTATCTTACTCAGTGGGTGAGAAAGTCTTACTGAAGGTTTCGCCGATGAAGGGCGTCATGAGATTTAGGAAGAAAGGAAAGCTCAGTTCGAGATTCATTGGCCCTTTTGAGATCCTCAGGAGGATTGGAGAGATTTCATATATGCTTACTTTGCCACCCAGACTATCGGGAGTTCATCCAGTGTTTCACGTATCCATGCTCCGGAAATATATTGGCGACCCATCGCATGTGTTGGACTTTAGCACTATTCAGCTTGATGATGACTTGACCTGTGATGTGGAGACTATAGCTATATTGGGTCGTCAGGTGAGAAGATTGAGGTCCAAGGACATTGCATCAGTTAATTTTCAGTAGAGAGGTAGACTCGTGGAGGAGACCACTTGGGAGATCGAGCGGGAGATACAGAGCAGATATCCTCACTTGTTTGAGTCTTCAGGTATGTTTCTTGACCCGCTCGAGGACGAGCGTTTGCTTAAGTGGGGGAGAATGTGATGATCCAGCCTGTCTTAATGGGAATTACCACCCCGTTACCTTGCATTTATGTGTTTATGCTTTTATATCAGTGTTAGAGTCTATCGGATGAGTTAGGAGTGATTCTGGTTGAAAATGAGGCAAATAGCCTTTTTAAAGGAAGCTTGAATATGGAAAGACAACCTAGAGTTGACTATTTAGTTAGAGTGCTCGGAATTGGATTCTGATTCTTTTGTTAGTTCCAGGAGGTGATTTGTCACTTAGGGGAGCGATCGGAATTGACTTTGGAGGTCCGGTGTAGAAACAGGCTTGAATTGGCTAAGGTTGAATTTTGGCGAAATCCGATCGGTAGGTGAGATTTTGATCCGGGGGTCGGAATGGAATTCCGACAATTCCTATAGCTTCTTCATGTGATTTTGGATATGTCCGTAAATTTTCAGGTCATTCGGATGTCGTTTGGTCGGGTTTTCTGATCGAATGTGTAATTCAGAAAGTTTTAAGGAATTTAGGCTTGAATCCGATGTGAATTGTGGCTTTTGGTGTTGTTAGACGTGTTTTGAGAGTTGGAGTAAGTTCGAATAAGGTATTAGGATGTGTTGGTGTGATTGGATGAGATCCCGGGGGCCTCGGGGTGTTTTCGGGTGGTTAAACGGGAGAGAAACATGGAAAATTGCAGGTTGAAATTCTGGTTTCTGGTGTTTTTGCACTTGCGGCCAAGGGACCGCAAGTGCGGTGTCGCTGGTGCGTAAGAATGATCGCAGAAGCAGTCTAGAGGCGAGATGGGGAAGTCCGCATAAGCGGATGGTCGATAGCCTAGGCGAGTCCGCAGAAGCTGACTGTGGTGCGCAGAAGCGCTTGGAGTCTGGAAGTACTCACTTTACTCCCTGCACCTTGTATGCAGATCCAGGTACCTCTCAACAGACCTGATCTGGTAGCCTTTAGAGGCATTTCTGCGGGATAGTCAAGGTAGCTACTGCGTCCGCAGGACTTGACTTCCCTTCCAGTTGTTTTTTCATTTCGTATTGCTATATCTTTCCGCATTGAGTATCGTTGTAAACTATTGCACTTATGTTATCTTTAGAGGCTCTTGACTTTTGACCTCTCGGTCTTTGGGGAGTTGTTACTTTTTGGGACTTGATCCCCGTATTGGTATTTCTATCATTATTGACTTATTTCTGTTATGCTTAAATTGGATAAAGTGAGCTCATAGCTCCGTGAATGTTGTTAATTGGTCGGGCTGGCCTAGCAATGTGCTGGGCACCATCACGACTGGGTTTGGGATCATGACATAACCTTAACTTGGGGTAGGTATAATCCCATAGAAAACTTAATGAAATGGATATAAATTATCAGAAAGCACCCACAAAATAAAACTGCTGGTGGGTGTTTTGGTGAATGAGGGGTCTTGGAAGCTTAGTAATGTTTGAGGGTGGAAGTTCGATTCTCAGGAACAACATTTTTTTCAACCTGTTTCTTTTTCTTATATTCAAGGTTACTTTCTTCCTCCTCCTCCTTGTTTTGTATGAGTTTTTTCGTTAATTTTTTTGACTGTCGTATTGAAATAGTTGTGTACAGTAGTAACTTTATATAAAATATTTTGTGCACCCAGGAACCTAATATCCTAGATCCGCCACTGACGCTTGAGCAGTTGATAGGCAGTGTGTAAACGTGGGTTTAGCAGTTTAATAAATTGTGGTTTAACAGAGAATATTTAGGTTACCAGATAAAATAGAAGAGAAGTTGGAACGGGAGATTTTGACCTAAATTATTTTTAAACTGACTCCTATTTTGCTGGTAGGCGGTAGTTTATTTTCAAATACATTTAATTTTTCATTTTTAAATTTGGAATATTGGAGAGAAGTTACAACCGTTTTTCACGTAAAACCTATTGAAATTGAAATTCAGTCCTTTGTTTGAGGTAGGCAGCGGCTTTGTGAAATTTTCGAGTAATTGAAGTTTAATTCCTACAAACTAGGATAGATGTTAATGTAACTTGTTTATGCTGCTATGTGGCTTAACGAGAGGCCTTTATCTTTGGCTTTTAAGTATAGATAGACATAGATTTCCTCTGTTTCATATTTGTTTGAGCACGAGAGTCAACAACAACAACCCAGTATAATCCCACTTAGTAGGGTCTGGGGAGGGTAGTGTGTACGCAGACCTTACCCCTACCCTGGGGTAGAGAATCTGTTTCCAAATAGACCCCGGCATCCTTCCCTCCAAGAACTTCCCACCTTGCTCTTGGGGAGACTCGAACTCACAACCTCTCGGTTGGAAGCGGGGGTTGCTTACCATCAAAGCAACCCCTCTTGTCTAAATTGTTTAATTCTTTAGCATTAATTCAAATATAAATTCTTTAAGTTTTTTTTTAAATAAAATTCATATATTTAAAAACTATATATCAGCCATAGTACTAAATCGTTCAAAATATTTAACAACTCTTTTATTTATTGATCGTTCTTTTTAAAATGTAAGGAGTATTATATTATATATATAATGTACAAATTCCGAAGTTTTATAATAGTTGAAATATTGTAACGACTTAAGAATTTGCATTTCAGTTCAATGGCATAAGACCTTGAGAAGCTTCGTAATACACATTATGACTATCATGTATGGTCAAGTTTGGTCTTTGTAAGATTCAAAGTTAAATTCAAAGAAAAATTAAGATCTTATTTGTAAAGCTCAAATGGAAAGAGTTGATCGGAGAGTTGACTTTTGAGCAAGCGATCCCAAATTGGGATTTTAATCGTATGGTTATTTCAGACTTAGACGTATGTCCAAAATTGGATTTGAAAGTCCATAGGACAATTCAACGCTTTTCGACGAAGTAAGAAAGTTGACGTGTATACATGATGGATACCAATTGGATATGATATCAAGTGTATGAGGTGTACTACAAGATATATGTGGTCTAAGGAAAGTCCTATGTCTAATCCAAGTTGGAAAAATTTCATAATAGACGAAATTGTAAATGCGTGTACACAAGACCTCACTTTAAACGATCATATCCACCTGTTATATTAGAAGTTGTATGAGGATCAGCCTATCAAATTAAAGCCCTTTGAGTCTAGTTTCCAACTCAACAAATCGTTCGTCGGTTGGAGGTGTATACAGAAAGTTATGAACATTTTACGACCTTAGCGCGGGAGCGCTAGTAGCCCGCGCTAATTGAGTTATCTTCTGCCTCACTAGCGCGGGCGCGCTAGTATCAGGCCTCTAAATACACCTAAGGACGGGAAATGGCGGACTTTGAGTCATTTCTCATTTCTAGGGCTTCCCCAACACCCCTAATTCGACCAAGGCGCCCAATTGCACTCCTTAGGTAAGTTTTTAAGTGTGTTTTCATAGAGATTTCACTTCTCAATTACTAGGTACAACATGATTTTGGTTGGATTTCATAGGATTTCTTCAAAACCACAAGAACACCCCAAAGTTGTCTTTCAAGATTTGGTCTACAAGAGGTAATCCTACACCTTAGACTTACATATATGGAGTTATTATAGAGTTATGAGTATGAATCATGTATTAAAACTTATCGTATAGTGATTGGAAGCCATAAATTCTCAATTTAAATGAATACTCATTGTAAAGATTGAAAGTTAATTATTTGATGGAATCTTGTTGGTTGGGTGTGAATGGTTGATCACACATGTGATATAAGGAGTGTAAGATGTTAAAGAATAATAGTGGGATGAATTGTTGGTAAATTGTAGTAGTTGGATGAACTAATTCCATGGTTAAGAGATGTAGACAAATGTGCACACATAATATTTGATGAAATGCCCAAAAGAGGTAAACCCATGAATATCCTCCTAATTGTGGTGCACTTTTGTATGATTCTAAATAGATTGAAGTTGTTAGAATTTTCGGAATATTAGTAATTTCATATGGAATTAATTCGTACGATTTACATTGAGTATATTGAATTATTATGACTAGATTTGAAGCTGCGGACGAATTCGCGAGGCAAAGGCTTATTGAAAATTTTGAATTGGTTGCAAAGCGAGGTAAGTGTTTGGTCTACCATAGCTTGAGGGAATAGTAATTGAGTATAATTGCTACTTGTTATGTGTTATGTCCGACGTATAGGCATGGTGACGAGTATCTATACGTTGGGGGTCGGCATGACCGTAAGTCCAAAATTGCTAAATTGTTGTATTCTTATTTGACGCTTATGAGAACTTGTTTGAAGATCTTTGAAGCTGAGCAAGTAATTGTTATGACTGAGTAATTGTATCAATTGTGTCAAATAGAAATTCATAAGTTCGGTTATAGCTAGTTCTTTTTTGCAGGAAATATATATATATATATATATATATATGTATATATATATATATATATATATATATATATATATATATATATATATATATATATATATATATATATTGTTGATTAATTATTATTGATTTCTTGCCGGTAACATATTAAGAAATGGGATCGTGTGGCATGCCGACCACTTATATATTAAGAAATGGGATCGTGTGGCGCGCCGACCACTTATATATTAGAAATGGGATTGTGTGGAATGCCGACCACTTATATATTAAGAAATGGGATAGTGTGGCACACCGACCACTTATATATTAAGAAATGGGATCGTGTGGCACGCCGACCACTTATATATTAAGAAATGGGATCGTGTGGCATGCCGACCACTTATATATTGAGAAATGGGATTGTGCGGCACGCAGACCACTTATATATCAAGAAATGGGATCGTGTGGCACGCCGACCACAATTTATATGATTGTTGGCACTGGCCATAGTTGTCGGTAGCCTATTATGTACTATTATTGGCCATAGTTGCCGGTGACATATTGATAAATGAGATTATATTGAATTGGAAGCGAGTGGTACGCCTACCACAAGATACGAAATGAAATGGTATCGGGTTGCACGCCGCAACGGTGTTAAATAAGATTAGAATGGGTTGCGCTTGCAACGAGATGTGATCTAAAAGTGAAATCTGCCTTTGTTTTCCTTATTCTTGTTAGTGGCTGGATTTTGATTCCTTATAATGGTGATGCCGTGCACTTTCTACTGCTGTGTTTATTTGTGGTTATCAATTCAAGTGTTTAAAATGTTTGAATTCTTTTACTGTTGTGACCCTTCGTGTTAAAACCTACAGTTGCAATATATATATATATATATATATATATATATATATATATATATATATATATATATATATATATATATATATAGTTCAATACTTCAATCTTCAATAATTGTACTTTAATTGAAAAAGGTATTTTCTTTATTAAATGATTACTAAAATAACTTCATCTTTTCTTGTTGATTTTCTAATTGGGTTGGAAGTTGTACTATACTTTATGTTAAGTAAATGAGGCTCGTCGAACATTCTTCATTATATTGGGTCATGGACCCTGTGAACTGAGTAACAAGAGAATATTGTTGTGCAATGTGAAATAGAAATATGTTGGCACAAGGTGCCGGAGAAAATATTATAGTTTTGTTTAATTGCACGTGAGTTGTCCGTGCGGTTGTAATATAAATATGGGCACGAGATGCCGTAAAAATAAAAATATCAAAGCGGTCCGAGACATATATATTATGATTTTGAAATGAGACGTCACAAGGTGACCTTTACCCGAAAGAATTATATTCGGAAGATACTTATTTGAAGGAAATATATTCGAAACATATTTTATTGAAAGAATATTATCCTAGAGATTATTACTTGGAGGATTTACAGGCGGAATATTTGTCTTTGGAAGACTCGATTAATTGGTTGCACTTGTATTTATTATTTGTTGAGAAGCATTTGTGGTGTTCTTGTTGCTTGCTATTTATATCTCTGGTAGATCATTGTTGTCTGCTATTTATATCTCTGGTAGATCATTGTTGCCAACTATTTATATCTCTCGTAGATCATTGTTGACATTATTGTAATTTGCTTTCTATTATTTTGTACGCTATAAAATGCACAGGTTTATGTGAGTGTCTGGTCCTAACCTCGTCACTACTTCGCCGGAGTAGGCTAGACACTTACCAGCACATGGGGTTGGTTGTGCTGATAATACACTTCTGTATATTTTTCGGCACAGATCCAGGTATTTGATCGATGGTAGCTATTTGTTGCAGTGGAGACTCAAGGTAAACCTGCTATAGCGTTCGCTGTCCTCAGAGTCACCTTCAATTGTACTTATTTCCATTCATTCCCTTTGATTCGGAACAGTGATGTAATTATAATGTATTACTCTTAGAAAGGCTTGTGACTTGTACTGCTGGTTTTGGGAATAGTAAATCGTTTAGAGAAATTTTAATTAAAGTTAATAAATATCAATATTATTTCGGTTTATGTTAGCTTATCTAGTTTAAAAACTAGGTGCCATCACAGTTCATTCGAAGGAATTTTTAGGGTCGTGACAGATATGTTTGTTTAACCCAAAGATTTTAAACGTTTTAAGCACTTGCTCTTTTTAATTTCCTTGAAGGGCCGGCTTGGCTCAGCGGTAAGCTTGCTTGCCGTGGTGTGTCAGGTCGCGGGTTCGAATCAGCCTCTCTGCAAAGCAGGGGGAAGGCTGCCTAGAGTATTCCCTTCCCTAGACACCCACAAAATGGGTATTGAACTAGGTCGGCCCTTTTTGCTCTTTTTAATTTCCCCATCAAACAAGAACCCTTGTCCTAATTCTCTTTCCAAAGCGATCGGTCAATTAATAACAGCTTTTTACGATTGTGTGTACAGTATATAGTCATAAGATAAATGTCAAAATGCTTTTGAAAAGTGGCTGTTGCATGCAATTGCCATGTAATTGCCCCTCATAATGGATCCATGCACATATGCCTATAAATGTTCTCAATGTTTTATTGAAATTTTAACCAAGCTAGTCCCTAGAATATTTTCCATTAATTAATAGTAATGGCTACCACAAACAATAACATTATGGTTGTGATGATTCCATTACCAGCACAAGGTCATCTGCAGCCATTGCTTGAGCTGGCTCGCCGCATTTTATTTTCTTCTAATTTTACCATACCCGTTCACTACGTTGGCTCCGCCATGCACTTACGTCAAGCGCAGAGTCGCGCCCATGGTTGGGATCCTCTCACTACTCCCAATCTCCATTTCTCTGAGTTCCAAATGCCTACTCTCGACAACATTCCTCCTGATACCAACCACTTTTACCCTTCAAATTTAATACCCTCTTTCTACGCTGCTATGGCGTTTCGAAAACCTGTGACAGATCTTGTTAAGAATTTGTCTGCAGCAGATAAAGTCAAGAGAGTTGTTGTCATTCATGACATTCTCATGTCTTGGGTAGTTCAAGATGTTATTGCCATACCAAATACAGAAATGTACTCTTTTCATGCTGTTTCTGCTCTGGACGTATGTTCTAGAATCTTGGAAGCAAAACTAAATACTGATCCAGTCACGCCGCCAGCTGATGTTGCAGAAATATTGCAAGAACTTGCATCCATGGAACCTGGATCAGATTCACCACCACCATTAATGGTGAAATACGTGGAGAAACAAATGAGTTGTGCAGTTAATTATAGTGGCCTAAATATTTTCAGTACTTGTAAACCCATTGATGGTATATATCTTGATTTGATGCAGCAAGCTTTCAAATCGTACGATGATCGTTGGAAAACTTGGGGTCTTGGTCTTTTTATGAACCCTTTGGAAATGGAGCAAAATATCAGAAAAGACACGACTAGTACCCTGCCACGTCATCACATATTGCAGTGGCTGGACAAACAAGAACCAAACTCAGTGATACTTGTTTCATTTGGATCTGCAGCTTCATTTACTGATGAACAAATAAGAGAACTGGCACTTGGTCTTGAACAAAGTCAACAAAAGTTCATTTGGATACTGAAAGAAGCAGATAGAGCAAATGTCTTTGCTGATGAGAATATCATCAATGGCAGTAGTACTCCGACCTTTGCTTTACCAGAAGGGTATGAGGAAAGAGTTGAAGGAAGAGGAATGGTAGAGCAGGGATGGGCCCCACAACTAGAGGTGTTAGGACACGCGTCAACTGGAGGTTACTTGTGCCATTGTGGATGGAACTCTGTAATGGAGAGCATTTCAATGGGAGTTCCAATTGCTGCATGGCCATTGCATACAGACCACCCGAGGACCGCTTTGTTATTGATCAAAGGTTTGAAAATAGGGATTTACGTTAGAGATTGGACGCGTAGAAATGAGTTGGTGAAAGCAGAAACAATTCATAATGCTGTAAAGACTTTGATGGATTCGCCGGAAGGTGAAAATTTGAGGCAAAAAGCGGCGGAGCTGAAGGATGTGGTGAAAGCATCGTTCATGGATGGGGGCGCAACAAAAAAAGACATTGGATCTTTTATGTCTTATATCACTAGATGATTGTTGTTATGCATTATCGTTAATATTTGAATAGATTATATTGTTTATTGTTCTTTTATGATATTATACACCAATTGGAAAGTTCTTGGAGGGAAGGATGTCAGGGGTCTATTTGGAAACAGCCTCTCTACCCTAGGGTAGGGGTAAGGTCTGCGTACACACTACCCTCCCCAGACACTACTAAGTGGGATTATACTGGGTTGTTGTTGTTGTTGTAATATAGAAAATAAATTCATAATATTATAAAGAAAAATTATGATACGGGGTAAATTTATTATATAAAAAAGGTAGGATGATAAAATAGAATAATTTAAGTAAAGGGTGAGATGAGAGAAAAAGACAAGATAACAATGCAACCACGCCAAATCAATGATTACATAAAGTAGCACATTTCGTTGTTATGCAACAACGAATTTAACAATACAATACAATAAATTTAAGTAACAACCAAAATAAATATCATATTTAAAGTAATAATACAATACGATAGAATAGGTAACGACCACCCAAACAAGCTCTAAATTAGAGACTCCGATAGAAAAGTTCTTTAACTTGGAGCCTCCTATAGATAAGTTCTTTAAAATTTGACCCTCTGATAGATAAGTTCTTTAATATTGTAGCCTCTTTGGAATCACATCTTGTAATTGGTCAGGCTGGGAATAAAATGTAACTGAGGAGTAGAGATTAGACTCTTCAATTTTCAGATGATGGAACGTGAGATCAAATGCTTGTAATTACATTAGGTAATTCTCTTTTGTTCTTATTTTTTAAATATTATTTTTTATGATCTGTCTCTTAATTTCATTCCAAATATGCGAGGAACACTTGTTAAAATCAATTTCATGTTTTGCTAAGTCATTTTTTCTATTTATAAAAATATTTATTAAAAAAATACTTTCTAAACTCATCAAATTCTTTTGTTATTTAAAAAATGGAACATATCATAAATCTATTTATGTTCACATGAGTACGGAGATACCAACTATTCTTTATGATATTAGTAGTTAAAACTAAAATTATTAAATATTTTTTAATATGAATTTTAAATACTTAGTACACGAATAAACAAAATTTAGTACTATATCTTATATGCACACGTACTTGTCACACTATAAAGTTTATTCACTTATTCATCTAATTAGAAGTTTATTTGATTTTAATGGTTAAATTTATTTTAAAATATAAAAAGAATTAAATATTTAAGTATGTTATTACACTATGAACTATTTAAACATGATGAAATTATATTGTGATAAACAAACATGTGTATTTTGTTAAATTAATTGATTTGATATTTCGAGCTTTATTTGCTTCACTATGCAGGAAGTCATTTTACACATGAATAATAGGCTAATAGCAATTTCCCGTTAAAGTCGGGTGAAAGACAGAGACAAGCGTTGTAGTGGGGTGTACGAACCGAACCAAAAAACCGTATCAAACCGAAAAGTCAAACCAAGTCAATTAAAAAATCAGACTCGGTTTGGTTTTGAATAAAAAAACTCAAACCAACCCGACATATAAATATATAATTTTTATATATATTATTTAAGAATTTATATAAAATTTTCTTTAAAAAATATCTAGAAATATTTGGAATTCTCTTGCGGGATATAAATTTTAATGGAATATGAAATGCTCCATATTTATTTACCTTAAAATTTAAATAATGGGTTATATGATAAGTTTCTTATCAAGTGTTACTGAAATACGTCTATCTCTTTGTTCTTACATATTCATATTATATGTTAAAATATATTAAATTCTTATATCTTTTTCGAATGTCAAGTGGTTATTAATATTTAGGTATTATCTTGATTTTTATGTTTAATTACTAAATTCGGATAACCTGAAAGTATATATCAACGAAAAATTATTGTCAGACAACTAAAAAAATAATTATTATTTGTTAACTAATGGAATCCTCGAATAAGAATATTTTAATTGATAATATGTTTGTCAATCCTAAAAGTGGTGGATTGATTCTGGAGCCACACGCCATGTTTGTGCTATTAGAGAAGCGTTTGCTACTTATGCTCCTGTTGGACCCGATGAGACGATTTCTATGGGAAATTCTTCAAAGGCCAATATTGAAGGATGTGGGAAGATATTTCTCAAAATGACTTCCAGCAAAGTGGTGACTTTGAACAACGTCCTTCATGTTCCCGAGATAAGGAAGAATTTGGTCTCTACTGGACTTCTTGTTAAGAATAATTTTAAATGTGTTTTTGTTTCCGATAAGGTTGTAATAAGTAAGAATGAAATGTTTGTAGGAAAAGGTTACCTCACTGAGGGCCTTTTCAAGCTGAATGTAAAGGTGGTTGAAAATAATAATAAAATTTCAGCTTTGTCTTACTCACTTGAGTCAAATGAATTATAGCATATACGTTTGGGTCATCTCAATTATAAAACCTTACGGAAAATGATTAATTTGGAAGTATTGCCTAAATTTGAATGTGACAAATCAAAATGTGAAGTATGTGTGGAATCTAAGTATGTTAAACATCCTTATAAGTCGGTTGAAAGGAATTCAAATCCTTTAGACTTAATTCACACAGATATTTGTGATATGAAGTCAATACCATCTCGCGTTGGAAAGAAGTATTTCATAACTTTTATTGACGATAGTACTTGATATTGCTATGTTTTCTTACTTAATAGTAAAGATGAAGCAATAGACGCATTCAATCAATACAAAAATAAAGTTGAAACACAACTTAACAAGAAAATCAAAATGATAAGAAGTGATAGGAGTGGTGAATATGAATCTCCTTTTGAACAAATATGTTTAGAATATGGAATTATTCATCAAATAACGGCCCCTTACACGCCCCAATCCAATGGGATTGCAGAAAGAAAGAATCGTTCATTAAAGGAGATTATGAATGCATTATTGATAAGTTCTGGTTTGCCACAAAACTTGTGGGGGAAAGCCGTACTTACGGCTAGCCGAATATTAAATCGAGTAGCCCATAGAAAAACACAATCCATTCCATATGAAAAATGAAAAGGAATGAAGCCCAACTTGAATTATTTTACAGTGTGGGGGTGTTTGGAAAAAGTGCAAGCTCCTAAACCCAAAAGGATAAAAATAGGACCCAAAACCGTTGATTGTGTTTTCATAGGATATGCGACTAATAGTAAAGCATATCGATTTCTGGTTCATAAATCAGAAAATATTGACATTTATAATAATACAGTTCTAGAATCAGATAATTGTCACGACCCGGATTTCCCACCATCGAGGTCATGATGGCGCCTACTAAATGGAAGCTAGGCAAGCCAAATATTAATTACATCTCCATTAATTACCAATTTCTTATTTAAAACATATACATTACAGCGGAATAATCAAAATTAGCGGAAGACTTAGTCAAATATGATAAAGAAAACCCAACCATGATACACTACCCAAGACTGGTGTCACAATACTCACGAACTTCTAAGAATAATACACATAATTGTCCGAAAGAAAATACAAGCTGTTTATCTCGATTATATGAGATAACAGAATGAAAAGCATAGATAGAAGAGACGACGGGTCCTGCGGACGCCTGCAAGGCTACCTCGTAGTCTCAGTAGTCGAAAAATCCACAAGTCGCTACCGCCGCTGCTACTGTCCATAACCTGTATCTGCGCAAAAAGAGCGCAGAGTGTAGTATCAGCACAACCGACCCCATGTGCTGGTAAGTGCCTGGCCTATCCCAGCGAACTAGTGACAAGGCTAAGGCCAGTCACCCACCTAAACCTGTACAGTTGCAATATAGATATATATATATACAATACATTTATAAGGAAATACTCTGCTCTGAAATAACAGTCAATAACTCAAGATATCCAGAATAATCTAATCAACAGAATAAATCTTACTTTCATGTCTCAAATTCCTCTTTCATTTCATGTCTCGTGGTAGGCGTACCACCCGCTCCCAACTATCGCAGTAATTATATTTTGTGGTAGGCGTACACCCGCTCCCAAATATCATAGTAATTATATCTTGTGGTAGGCGTACCACCCGCTCCCAAATATATCAATAGTTATATCTTGTGGTAGGCGTACCACCCGCTCCCAAATATATCAATAATTATATCTTGTGGTAGGCGTACCACCCGCTCCCAAATATATCAATAGGCTACCGGCAACTATGGCCAATGCCAAGATTTAAGTCACTTTGTGGTCGGTGTACCACACGATCCCAATTCATAAATATATATAAGTGGTCGGCGCGCCACACGATCCCAATTCATAAAATATATATATTACCGGCATTTAGCGAATAATCTCTATATCAACAATATTTATAATTACCGGTTTTAAACCAATAATTTATAATAATTTCAACAATTTACCTTCATTACCGGTATAACACCAATAACTCTTATTCAACAATCTATTCATAACTAAATTCATATTCCTACAAATTAGGATAGAACAAACACTTACCTCGAAAGTCTACGAACGATTCAATCCGTAGCAATGCCTTTTCCTTTTGAATTTGACTCCAATCCAATCGTATCTATACACAATTGATTTAATATCATCAATTCTACTTATCAAACTAGTTCATATTGCTAAATATGATTTTACAATATTCTGCCCGGAATAGTAAAAATCGACCCCAGGCCCACATAATCGAAACTCAAGTTTCGAACCAAAATAAGTTCACCCAATCTTCCATGAGTTCAAATATACAATTTGTTCTTAAGTTTGACACCAAAACGAGGTCTAGATCGCAAATTCTTTGAAAACCCTAATTATACCCATTTCTCTAATTTTTCTACCAATTTACACATATTTAGGCATAGGAATTCAAATAATATTGATGAGAAACAAACAAAACGAGTCAAGAATCACTTACCCAAGAAGTATGAGGAAGGATTGCTCAAGAATCGTGTCACGACCCCAAATCCGGTCGTGATGGCGCCCAGCACACTGCTAGGCCAGCCCGACCAATCAACAACAATCATAGAGCTATGAGCTCGCCTTATCCCATTTAAACATAACAATTGTAAATTAACAGTGATGGATATATCAAAAAAATGGGGGGACCAAGCCCCAACGCATACCAACTCCCATAGACCGACGGGTCAAGAGTCCTGAGCCTCTACGGAATATACAAGTGTAAATAGTGAATATAACTGTGCACAAGTGTGGGATGATCAGAACAAAATATAGACAAACTGGAGAATCAGGTCCTGCGAACGCTGGCAGCTACCTCGACTGTCCAAAAGCACTCCCGAGCCGCAATGGAATCGGCTCTGCTGTAATGTACCTGGATCTGCACACAAGGTGCAGGGAGTCGGGTGTGAGTACTTCCAACTCAGCGGTAATAAAAGTAAATAATGCTGAAGGGAAGAAAACCACGCAAGGCACTATCTCTTGCTACACAATACGGAACTATCATAAAACTTCAAAACACTATCATTTTATTCCTTTTTAGCATATGTGAGTAGATTATTTAGAAATCTCAATTTTTAACTACTTTCTTTCATGATAATATACCGATACCTGGATACAATCTCAAGCAGTGCAAGTCCGCACTCAAATCAGCCCCTCGGGCTCAGCACTCCTTATCAATTTACACCAGGAGATCTGGTCAATAAGGCAACTAATGCATGTGTGCCAGTAATGTATGAGTGCTAAATGTTATGCCACGTAGTACACGTAAACCAATGTATGTATGCCATGCAATTCATATGACCGCTACGGCGTGTAGCCCGATCCAATTTGGGTACCCGTGCTCACTGTGGGGGTTCAGACTCCGGAGGGGCTCCTACAGCCCAAGCACAATATTAATATCACACCTGCTGCGGCGCGCAGCCCGATCCGTATACCACTGCGGCGTGCAGTCCGATCCATGCATGCGTATGCATATGCTCACATAAAATGTCATGTCCTAACATATGGCCCTCGGCCCCAATCAGTCTAACAATTAATCAAGGAAGCCCTACGGGCAACAATATCACATTAGCTCACAGCTAAAATATTATTAAGACCTTATTCAAGTTTTTCATAACCTTATAAGAATGCTTAAGAATGCTGAATAGCAAAAATCCCATTTTAAACCTTAAATTATAATAAAATATGCACAGTGTTATCAAAACAGTGATACCAATCCCTGAAGGACTCAAATAATTGGCACGAAGTCCAAACATGATAATTAGTCCAATTCACTTCAACAATTAGGTGTTATTATTTATTACGCGGGACGGACCAAGTCACGATCCCCAATGGTGCTCTACCCCACGCCCGTTATTCGGCGTGCAAGTCACCTCAACACAGCACTAAGATGTGCAAGTCCGGGGTTTACTAACCCTCAGGGACATCATTTACAAGAATTACCCACCTTGAACCGACGAAAGCTTGTGCCCGCGACGCCTTAGCTCCTCGAACCGGCATCCACGCACGTCAAAACTAGCACAAATCAGCACAGATATATCAAAATAGGCTAATGGAACATCACCCAATCGAAAGAACTCGAAAAATATCAAAAATCACGAAATTTGCAAAACCCGAGCCCCGGGCCCACATCTAGAAAAACTTCGAAACCCGTATTTCCAGAACCCTCGTCTCGCCACGAGTCCATACATATAAAATTTACCAAAATCGGAGTTCGATTGGTCTTTTAAAACCCAAATTTTCGTTTTCAATATCTTAGGCCACAATCCTTCACAATTTCTACCCAAATTCATGAAGATTGATGTTAATTCTACCATAAAATGATGTTTTTGAGTCAAGAAACTTACCTCCGATGAATACCCGATTATTTCCCAGCGTTTTCCCGTGATTTCTTCTCTCTAGGGCTCAAAATTATGTTTTTGTGTATATGAACCCGTGAGCCCTCTGTTCTGTGATTTTAATTTCACTGCCAGACGATTTTACTCTACGCGTTCGCGATGCCCCTCACGCGAACGCGATGCCTTGCTCTGTTCCTTCATCGCGAACGCGACGTACAGTCACGCGTCCGCGAAGACCATTCTCCCCAGCCCGGATTTTTCCTCTACGCGTTCGCGTCCCAGTCCACGCGGACGCGATGCTTCGCCTTTTCCTCTTACGCGTCCGCGTCCTTCTCCCACGCGAACGCGATGCGTTCCAACTTTCTTCTTCGCGAACGCGGCATGCTACCTCGCGAACGTGATGGCCAACTGGCCCCAGCCTACGCGAACGCGGCATTGCCCTCGCGAACGCGAAGG